>CM021108.1:460420219-460775654 GCA_007115665.2 Sequoiadendron giganteum
TATTTATTAGTTATGCAATGTGAAGTAATGCTTTGAGTTCAGAAGATGTGCAATGCAATGTAATCAACAGTATGAATATAAACTAAAAAAATCTATTTTTTACGATTCATTAGTTAAACTCTTTATTTTATTTTCTCTCTATATCTCTATGCTATGGAAATTCCTTTTAATTTCAAAACAATAGTTTTGATCTCTTGTTCTACAATTTTTACTCTTTTCTCGAATCCCATTTTTTTTTAAAATCTTATACTTTTGGTTTGTTGATTTTTTCCCCAAAATTTTTTTTTTTTTTATCAGTGATAATAGTTTATTTATTAAATATAAATCAAAAGTTACATATACTTCAGATTTATCTTCATCCAACAACTACCAAAAAAAGTAGATTAACCAGCACAGTTCCAACTTATCAAAATACCTCTAATCATACCTGCCTGAAAACTACCCTTCCAACCATTGTTTGTGCCCCAAGGTGTTTTATATTTACAATGCAAATCCAGGCATACCCCCAAAAAAACTAAATCACGGATGAGATTTAGTACAGTAATCTAAAAATTATTAAAGCTTATACTACTCAGACGCCTACGATGAATTACCCAGCTCCAACGGAACTATCTCCTTTAACCGCTTCATCATCTTCCTTGGACGCAAACCCATCTTTTCACGCATCTCCTCTTTGGAAATGTCTTTGAGGTTCTCTAAGACCTCCTCGACCTCCATTAATTCAATGCATATTTTGAGTGCTTGCCACCTGCATTCTGCACCTTCTTGCCACAAAGCTTTGGTGTGTCCTTCTGACCACCTAATAAAGAGATGGTCTAAATCCGTGAGCTTTGAGCCTCCTCCATCCATGCCTTCCACCTTAAAAAGCCCCACACCTAGTATCACCTATTCCAGAATGCCTTCCATGTCCTCTAAAAAATATTTGTGAACTAGAGAAATCATGACTTTCCTCACTACATCTACCGACTCACCTAAATCTAGACCCCATGCCATGACCAACGAATAAATATCCATATTGGTCCTGTATATGTGCTTTATATTTTCAAAGCCATTACCCAAAATTAATTGTATTGCTTGCGCCACTTGTACTTCCTTGAAGAGAAATAAACCCTGCAATCGCTTCACAGATGCTTTGCCAACAAAAGGGTCCAACTTCCTCCGCAATGTCAAGGTAAAACTAGCCTCCATTATTTCTCTAGTTCATTGGCTTCCAAACAACTAGCCACCACTGACCGACTACATTCCTTACATTCGCACACCAAGAAGCATCGAAGGTGATGAGATGTGTGTCTTTAATACATCTCAATTTTCCAACCATCTCCATTAATGTTGAACCTACGTCCAGCGCCGACAATCAACCTTCATCAATGCTTCACTTCTTTCAGGAATTGCCACACCTCCCTTGCTTACTAAACAATCATTCCTTCTTGCATTAAATGCATTGAAGAAATTTCCTCCAAATTAATGCCTCTAAATTCTTCAAATTAATAATAAAACTCTTGAAATTATGTTCTTTTCTCAGAAATTTCTGATTATTTGCAGTTCCAAGCTTATGTACTTTCCCATACAGGGTTTCCTTGTTCTCTTATGCATTGAATTAGGTGGCTGGGTGAGTTAACTTCAATTTGTTTCTAATTTGGTGGATTCTTGAAGAATTTTGTGCATTTTGTAGTCAAATTGCTGAAATGGGTCTATAAAGACAGAGTCGAGGGTTTGTGAGTCTTCAAAAATGGATTTTCACCCATTCCACCTATTGTGACTTTTATGCTTGGAAAGGCTCTGTTGACTATTTTTTACATGAATTACTCACCTGGATATTTTTTTTTGCTTGATGGTTAAACTACATGTAGAGCAATTTTATCAAAGCAACACGAAACCAACAACGCCTTGATGTCAATCATAGTTGTGTTGAAGTTGAGGTAATATAATAGTTGTTCTGGATACAAATTTATAGATTTTGTATTCTTTACTTGACTTATATTAACTTTGCATGATGATTAAACCACATGTAGGGCAATTATATGAAAGCATAACAAAAAGGAAAAGACCCTATCAATAGAGCTCTCGATAAAGCTACACAACTTCAGGACAATGTTGACAGTGATTATGTTGAATTCGAGGAGTATATGCATGATATTGATAGTACTACTGGTGCTGAACTTGAGGTGAGTGCTACACAACGTTAATTTTCCTTGATTATGAAACCCTTCATGTATTAATGACTGTTATGATCCCAAACAATGAACACATTTATAGAATAGTGAATAGACAACTAAAACATTGAATGTAACTCGTAGAACAATCATTGTACCTACTTTGTCACTTTTCAGTGGGGATTGCTGGCACTTCAATACTTTATGATGCTTGACTGTGTTTTAGGGCATTGTAATTGACCTTGTTAGCATCTTGAACTTAGCGTGCTAATTCTTTCATTGGATGATACCTGCTATTCTTTCCTTCACGGATCTGCTGTTAACTCTTCATTATGGCTGTTGTTATCAAATTTTTTTTCTTTTGATATTCTTGTTGTTGTTTAGTAATGATATTTTCTGCTCAATCCATTAAACTCATTGTTACAACCATAAAACTCGCTGCCCTTGCACTAAAATCACTACTACAGCCATGAAAATCACTGCTACTACTACTTGTTCATTGGACACCATTCCTTACTTCTTTTGCATACTCTTACACTATTTTCTAACAGTGAAAGGCTCTTTCTCTATTATTTATGTGACCTTTACATCCAACCTTATTTGTTACTCCTTTACTACTGCTATGAAAGCCACAAAGAAAGACTACATTGTTTCCTCAATGTCTGCTCTTAATGGCTGTCACATGTTGCCTTGATACATTTTTTCTTCATTCTTATTTTATATGTCATCATTGATAGGGTTATGTTGACTACATGGGGTTATGTTTCAGAGCTTTAATGCCACTATTTTTTTACATCCCGATGTATTTCACCTTCACCTTGCAACAGTAGTAGTAGTGCTCTCATATTGTGTTCTTTGTTTTTATGCATTAGCTACCTTTTTTATGTGTAATAGTGCTGTCACAACCTTATGTGTCTAGTATGCGTGCATGGTAATGTAGTGTTTATATTTGTGCTCTTTGCATCTGATTAGCATGAAGCTAATAGTAACATTGTAAGCAGTGATATGAGTGTTGGTTTTTTAGTAAATTAGATTGATCATTGCAATTATTTTTGAAATTTTCCTTTTGAAATTATTTTAACACACACATGCAAGTACTATTTAAGTAAGTAATGGTTGTTTTATTATGTAAACGAGGGTAATCATTACCTATCTAATATAATGTGTTATTTTTTTCCTTTTTGCAGAAATGTATTGATAAACTCAAAGAAGGGGATAAGTTAGGGTGTTGGATCCATTTGATGGTGATGTTGTGGGAATTGGGTGGATTCACTCCCTATCTATTGTACATGGAGTCAACTTGAAAGGAACATGAGATGCAAATGTAAACATTTTAAAGGTCACAAGTAACATAACCCTTGTTTATGAAGACAAAATAGATGGAGTTGTTCGTCTAAAAGAGAAAGAGGGAACCTTCACATGGTGGCCACTAAAATATTTGCAAAAAATGACATAGTTGAACATGTTTATCATGTACTAGTTAATGTTAGACATCTTGGCTCACTACTTTATGCAGTATTTTGAATGTGTTGTTCAGGGATCTTAATTATCATGGTGTATTTGAAAGAGTTGGAAACTCTTAGACAACTTTGACATTTTTCATTATATTTATATATATACTCTTAGATAGCTTTGACATCTTGTAACTTGATATATATATATATATATATATATATATATATATATATATATATATATATATATATATATATATTTGCATTAATTTTTTTTATTGCAGATTACCTTTATTTATCATGATGTTGAATCAATATTTTAATTCTAGCATGTTGTAGCTTGTTCATATATGTAATATTTTTATTTTCTTTTATATTTTAGTTCAAGTTTAATATTATGTTAGTTTTGCATTATAAAATTTATGGTATTTAATAAATTCTTCATTTCATGACTATATTTACTACCAATTAATGGAAACTAATAAATAAAAATGACTAAATTAATGACTAAATATATGACTAAAGTAATGACTAAATTAATGACTAAAGTAATGACTAAATTAATTACTAAATATATGACTAAATTAATGACTAAATATATGTCTAAAGTAATGACTAAATATATGACTAAATTAATGACTAAATTAATGACTAAATATATGACTAAAGTAATGACTAAATTAATGATTAAATATATGACTAAATTAATGACTAGATATATGACTAAATTAATGACTAAATTAATGACTAAATATATGACTAAAGTAATGACTACCATGACTAAATAAATGACCAGTTAACAACAATCAATGACTAAATTAATGACTAAATGAATCACTACCATGACTAAATTAATGACTAAATTAATGACTAAATCAATGATTAAATCAATGACCAAATCAATGACCAAATTAATGACTAAAATCAATGACTAAATAAATGACTAAAATTGTTTAGTCATAAATTTAGTGGTGTTATAAATGACTACAAATAAACCACTAATTGTCACATGACTAAAGTTAGTCATTTATATGCAGTTTTTAGTAGTTTATTTAGTCATATATTGTTGTTTGTGTACTAGTGCAATGAATACGTGTAAGACAATATTTTATCTATTTATCAAATTTTCTCAAAAGCACTTGAAGACCAAGTACCAGAGGCATCATTTCAGCACATTACTTCACTCTAACATACTTCCAGTCATAGCAACATAAGTATAAATCCTTTTACTCACAACACTTCTTCAATATCTCAACTATACATGCACAAACATAACCTTCTTTATTACAATTTTCTCAATATCCTCAACATATTTAGTCAATAACCAACTTCCTCTACACATAGTTGACATTAATGACAACACTAACCAGTTGACATCAATGACAACACTTTATACTTTTAACAATTTATTCCTTTCACATGTACAACCACTAAGACAAAAAAGTACGGCCTTAAAAATTCATCACCTTATTTTTGTTCCCATGTCTGAAATAAGAAGTTACTAACTCCTTTCATACACATGACAACTAAGACAAATATGAATGATAAATAATAGAGTGAAATACTATTTTTGTTCACCCACATAACACTCGTAATTAATAAATCCTTTCACACACATGACCAAGGTACTAAGATGAATATGCGTGTCTTCTTAAAACTACTCCTTTCACATAGGTGGCCAATAAGATGAATAGGAGTGATTCTCAAACTCATGTCTCTCTCAACCTAGCACAAGCTTGGTGTACATGCCAGGTAAGGTGGTACCGAAGCATAGTAAACACACAAAAATATGCACATAAACAAGAAATACATATCACAATTCATTAAGACTCATCAAGGATAATATTCAATTAAGACTCTTTTGAGTTGTCACAAACATTGCACTCATGTTCAAATATTTTATGGCATGTTTTTTCTCCTTCCCCAATAGACTAAATTTCCCTACCACATTGAAGGACTCAAAATTCCACCGCAAAACCCTTCTCTATTGGCTTTCATCCCAAATTTAACATTTACCTATAAAGCACAAGTTTGGTACTTCCAAAAATCATTTGTAACTTGCCTACAAGCTTCCACGATTAACACATTTCCATCGAATCATACTTGTGTGCCTCTACACTTAGATTTTTAAGGGCTCATGTAAGAATCCACTTGTTCTAATAGAAAAGTTCATAAAAATTTGTTCACAAAGAAGGATGAATAATAACTTATTTCTATTAATCATCTAAAATGCCTTAATTAATGTTAGTATTAACTAAATACTTAGTAAATAATAATAGGGCCAATTTGGTATATCTTTTCCAATATGAAACAACCAATTAATTATCCAATGTAGTATCTTCTATCCATTCTTATTACTCATCCATACATGACAATTAATATAACATGACCAATTCAGATCATTCCTCTATCCAATAAAGATAGGAAACTTAGTCAGTCATATGGCCTTATAAGGATAAACAATAATAATTATGTGTTAGCTAGAGATTAGACTCATTAGGACCCAGTGGGTTATGATTCACTCATTGAACAACCACAGTATGTCCATAGTACTATGGTAATGAATATCTTGTACCCTCTCTCAAAATTTAGGCCTACTCGCCACGTACAAGTAATCCACCTTGAGTATTCTTTTGAGTATCAATGACTATCATCTTTTATCTTTATTACCAATTAAATTTACATTTTATGTAAGCTAAAAAGAATTTTTTTAGAACCTCACAATGCTCTTTATATGTAAGTATCGGGAGTTTCATTTTTTAGACTATCTACATATCATGTATCCACAAGATCAAGGTGCAAGAAAATTGGTGTACATAAATATGCAGTTTTATTTGATTTTATATGTTAGGAAAATGTATGACTGGTTACACAACCCTTTCTAGGATCGAATTTTTCTAAATAGTTCTTCATCAGCTACCACCCACTCAGGTGAAATAGGGATGGAATCTTATGAATAAAATAAAATACTTTTCTAACACACTCTAAGGAGGTGTTTGTCATTTAGTTTTTATTGAGTGAATATTAACATGTTTACCTAGAACATAAATTTGGTTTGAGAGCTTTAGTCTTCCTTATTCAAAAAGGTTATTGTTTTGGCATATTGGGTATATAATATTCAATACCTAAGAGTTTTTTTAATAAATCATCTTAAATCATTTGATTCAATATGTACTTCACTCTCAATTCATCTAATTCCTATCATAACTAGTTTTCATGATAAACTAGATCAATTAACCATATATGATAAAAATTTAATTGTTTATAACCATAACCATTCAATTGAAATTTTATATTACTCTACAATTGTAAGCTTATAGTCTACTAAAAATGATCTAGATGAAGTCATAAACATTTTTAATTCACAATATTTTCTTAAATCAAGACGAAATATCAAGCTATCCTCAAAACGATAACCTATACCTACTAACTTATATTTCTTATTTATTAAGTCAATTTATTTTATATATGATGTCATTATCAACTTAAAGTTATAATCACTATAAAAAAAATGTTAATATTTTGTAAATTATGCTCACAATAAGAATAAAATAAAATTCATTTATGCAAATATTGATTGAAGAAATTTTGGCTTCGAAAAAAAAAGGCGCTCTGCAACTGGGGTTATCTCGTGTGAGGGTTTTGGTGGTGTGTCCTTCCACGTTATGTGGAGGAGGCTTGGCCCTCCTCCACGATCTCTCATCATTCATTGGGCATACGGCTATATCTGGTTGTGGCACTTAGTTTATCTTGGTCGTAATAGTTATTTGTGAGGTGTGAGCTCGGCCCGGTGCCGACAGTGGTGTCTCAGTTCACCCGTATGTGGGTGCTCTGAAGGGTGATCGTTTGATGATGCCAGGAGATATAGAGCCCCCTGATGGATCTCTTAATATCCCTTCCAAATCCAATAAAAATGTGGAGGTTTCTAAATCATTTCAGGATGTGGTTGTGGGAGAGAGAAAACAATTTCCATAGGGAGCCAAATTCGACATTGGAAAAAATGCTAGCGTGCAGTGCAATGGAGAGCAGAAACAAGGTAAGCATGCCTCGAATTTTCCATTGAAATTTGTTCTTGTTCCTAACAAAACCCTAGATGAGTCGATTGAAAAGGAAGATGCTAGATTGATTAAAATGACAATTTTATTTGCATTCGTTGACCCTAATAGGGTTTCGGCTAGAAAATACATGGAGGAATGGTTTAATAATGTTTGGGGAAGAAAATTAGGACTGCAATTTTATTATTGTCGAATAATTCATAAAGGTTTTTTTTTTCAATAATCAAAAATCCCAAATGGAAGTAACCTCTAATTTTTTTTGGAATGTTGGTAATGTGGTCTTTCATGCTTTGGCATGGAACCCAGAGGCTATGGAAGATGAGGTGTTGGCCCTATCGAGCCCTCGGTGGATAATTATAAAATGGGTTCCTCCTCGCCTCTGGAAAATTTTTATGCTTCTGCTTGAACCCTATGATTCTATTTTGAAGGTGGATGATACCAAATCACTGCTTCCCCATTCTGATGCTCGAGTTTTGGTGTCATTATTGCTAGGTTTGGATCTACCAGAGGTGTTAGAGATTAAATTAAAGCCTGGAAATATTATATGTGAAATTGAATTATTGGGAGGGTTGAACGCATGTTATCTTTGCAGATGTGAGGGCCATATCATAAGGAATTTCCCTTTAATTAAAAATAGAACCAATAATAAGAGCACCCTGGGTGGAGGCGGTCGAAATAAAATGCATCCCTCTAGTTTTGAAGGGTGGAATGATAGAGATTTAAATAATGAGATGGGTACTGAGGGTCGTAACCCTACCCTGTAGTAGCTCGATGAGAAATATGCCCTCGCTAATTCTAAAGCTAACACTAATAGAAAGAATACCCCTCCGCAAATGGAGAGTGCAGAGACAAATTAAAGAAATAATAGTGCCTCAAGAGTGGAGGAAAGTTTCTCCTCCCTTGTAGATGAATTAGATAACAACATAATAAAAGATTAGGATGAAACCAGAGTAGAAGATACTAACATATAACTCTTAAAAAAATCTGAGTAGGTGCAAAATACCCCAAAGTTAAATGCTCAATAGTTGGAACTTATGAAGTTAAGACAACCAAAATAAATTCAAGATGCTAATCCCAACCTGGGTAAGGAAATTTACACCTTCAACTCTAAATATTTTAAAGAAAATCAATTGGTTGAATTCCAGACAGAGTCTGGTGCCCTGGAATTTAGAGATGAATTACCTCTTCAGTCCCTGGATGATAGAAATTTGATGTCAAACAAGGTTGGTTTCCCTTCTTTGCAGTCCCTCACTCAAGATGATATGCCCAGTGCTCGCCTCGACTTTGATCTAGGAGCTACCAATTTGGATCGAGTTAAGGGTGAATTAGATAAGTCTAGTTCTTTCAATACTATTTCCTTTGTAGTCGGAAATCATAAGGTTCATGAAATTATGCTTCCTAAATTGGGAATGGATCCTATTAACCACTTGAGTGGAGTGGTTAGTTCAGACAGGTTTGCTTCACCATCAGGAATGGAATCCACAGATGAGCATGGCTTACTTTCTACTAAGGATGCCTCTGAAGGTGAGGATAATCCCATGGATGTTGTTGTTAAAAAACTCAGAGATACAAAAAGAAGAATGGGTTGGAGTCAAGTAAACCCTTCCAAGATAAAGCTGTAAATTAGCATCAGAAGGACAAAAGAAAAAAGTTGAGTGGAATTCTCCCCCAATGCTAAGAGAATGGAGTCTAAAACTAGACTACCCAAATGTTTTGGAAATTTTAAGAGTGATAAAGGATTTACCCCAAGTGAACAATCATAATAGAGTTAAACTGCATTTCATGGAATGTTAGGGGTTTGGAGTCCCCTGACAGAAAAAATATTGTAAGGATATTTTTGATGCAGAAGAAGGATATTGACTTTGTTCTGTTGCAGGAGGTCAAGGCCACCGACTTTACCTTAGATACCAGCTTAAGGGTCATTTGGAAAGAGGCATCATAATTTATAACAAAACATGAGAGAGGGAAAGGGGGTGCGGTGATCCTATTGGCTAACAAGTAGGCCTAATTCGTTGGTGGCTATGGGGTCTCTCCTTTCAATCAGGTAATCTAGTTAATAATAAAAAAAGAAGACATATGTTTTTGTATTTGTGCAGTGTATGCTCCTAATGATTACAATGAGAGGATCTGCCTTTGGAATTGAATGGGTACATTGCAAGACATTTTGTGGGTCGTTGGTGGAGACTTCAATTTTGTTGAGAGGGAAGAAGATAAATGGGGAGGTTCTGGATTTGAGTAGAAGGGGAATGAAAGAATCTATTAGAAAAGGATGAGATCCAAACTCAAGTTAGATGACCCCATTGAAGGGAAAAAGAAGGATTCTAAGACCATATGGTTTACATGGTGTAATTCCCAATAGGGTGGCTGAAGAATTTATTGTAGACTTGATAGATTCTATATCAATAGTTCCTTTTTCTCGGCTTTTCTAGTGAGTCTTGGGTGCAGGGTTGAAGTTTCTCCTTTCTCCCTCTCTGATCATCACCTAATAAGAGATAAATTCTATCTTAAACAGGGTGCCACTAAGACTGCCAAAGGCAATGGTATTTTTTGTCTTAACACTACTCTTCTCAAAGACATTGATTGCAAAAATGTCATTTTGTGTTTAAGGCATATTAATAAATGGATGTACCAGAATCTCTCTCATATAGATAGATGAAATCTGAATACTGAAGGTTGGAAAACCTTGTTTCAGACCATTTGAAAAAAGAAAGCCAAGGACTACTGAAAGGAGGAGTCCCTCCTTCAAGACAAACTCCTACAAGCAAAGGTAGAGTTGCAATTGAACCCTAGAGATGAAGATCTCACAAACAAGGTGAATTTGGCCAAGTGCTCCCTTAGAAAACTAAAAAATGCCAGAGTCAGAGGCCTCAGGGTCAGAGAAAAAATGAATTGGATTGAAAATGGGGACAGAGGCACTAAGTTATTTTTTAGATACATAAAAGAGAAACAAGCTAGAGAACAAATTGATCGGCTTACTATCAATGATGCCACTGTAAGCAATCCTGAGGAAATTAGGACTCAATTTTTCCTTTTTTTATAAAATTCTCTTCTCCTCTGATGGTGAGATTGATGTCAATCTCCAGGAAAGGTAGTATATTGAAAAGATTATTCCTAAAAAGGTGAATGCAGAGATGGTTGATGAACTTGGAAAGGATGTCACTATGCAAGAAGTTGGAAGGGCTATCCTTTCTCTTAAAAATGATAAATCTCTGGGAGCTGATGGCCTCCCTATAGAGTTCTATAAATCCTTTCTGGTCTGAGTTAGTGATGATCTTCTCCTTGTATACAAGGAAGAATCTGAGAAGGGAACCCTTGGCAGTCAAATTAACAAAGGGTTGATCAAATTAATTCCTAAGGAAGGAGATAAAATTCTGGTCAAAAATTGGAGACCCATAACATTGCTTAATGTCTCATACAAAATTTTAGCTAAGATTTTGGCTGAAAGAGTGGCTCTTGTTCTCCCTTCAATCATTAACTCTACTCAGAATGGATTTATAAAATGGAGATACATTCTTGAAAACTTGATCACTAGTTGGGAGGCCTTGAACTAGGAAAAACTTACTGGACAAAATATTGCAATGTTGTTATTATATTTTGAAAAATCCTATGAAAAAATTGAGTGGGGTTTTGTATTATTAATGCTAAAGGCCTTTTCATTTCCCGATTCATTATTTCATATTATCAGAACTCTTTTTAGTGATGCTACTGCTCAAGTTGAAGTAAATGGATTTCCATCTTAGGAAATTTTACTTGAAAGGTCTATAAGACAAGGGTGTCCTCTAGCCCCAACTCTCTTTGTAATTGCATCAGATGCCCTACATTATGTACTAAGGGAAAACTCATCCTTCTTGAGAATTGGAGGTGTTAGAATGCCTGATGAGAATGATCTCCTTAACCTCCAATTTACAAATGATACATCAGTTTTATTATCCTTGGAAGAAGCCAACCTTTCAAATTTATTGGCAAAGTTGGATTTTTTGTCTTGCCTCAAGAGCCAAAATTTCTCCCTCTAAGTCTCATCTCTTGGGTTGGACAGAGGTGGCTCCTAATTGGATCAGTAAATATGGTCTCCAATGGGGGGGCTCACACAAGATTGTGAGATATATTGTATCCCATTCACAGTAGATTCTAATATCAAGTAAATGTGGCATTGGGTTAGAGATAAGATTGAAAGGAAGATTTCCAAGTGGAATAGACATTTTTTATCACTGGCTGGGAGAATTCAAATCTACCAAAAGATACTGCCTTCTTACAATATCTACTTTTCTTTGGTGTGGTTTTTCAATTCTTATCAGATTAATGAAATTCAAAAAAAGATAAGGACTTTTATTTGGTTTGATGGTAAAGGAAAAAGGAAGAAACACTCGATGAGTTGGGAGTGGTGTACAGTGGATAAATATAAAGGAGGTTTGGGATTAAAAGATCTTAGATTACAGTGTATTGCATTGGTTGCAAAATGGGTTCTTGGTGCTCTAGAAGGTGATGAGACCTGGAAGGTGTTGGTTAGAAAAAATATTATTAATGCTACTCCTAAACATGCTAAAGCTTGGAAGTCCTTACCTTTCAGTGGTATCCTTAGTAGGAAGGAGACCATATTATTTGTTGGTTCTAATGTCTTTAAGACTATTTGGAAGGCATGGGAAATAATGAAGACTCGACTCACTAACTACCATTTTACCTCAGGGGGCAATGGGACCATTTAGATCAATAGATCAATTTGGTGGAATCTTGAACATAATGGGAAAACCTTGGCCTTAATTCAGGGGTACTCTACTAAAAGTTGGGCCTGCAAAGGAATTCAATACTTTAAACATATTTTGAAAGATGGAATACTCAAAATCTTGAATGATTTGTGCTCAAAATATAATATCTCTCCTACTAATTGGAGAACTTATTCGGTTCTCAAAGAAGCTTGTAACAAGCTACAATTTCTTGTAAAATATAATGATGAAAGAACTCAATACATGGACTTTCAGTGGAAAAACGGTAATAATATACTAAAAAAAAGAAGTTAAGGATATGCATTCTATGCTCACAGAATATGTTGATCTGACAGATCATTTAAATCAAGTCTGGAAAGTTAACTGGAATAAACAGTATTGGTAATAAAATTTTCAGATTAACTGGTCTAAACAATTATAAGTGAAGATTGCATGTTTTAGATGGTTACTTATCTTGCAGAGGTTGCCATTCATAACCAATTTTAATGGCATTGATATTTGCAGTCTATGTAGAACTCTTGAAATGATTAAACACATTTTTTTAATTGCATTTTTGCTAAGAAAATTTGGGAAATGTTCTGTGATAATCAAGATATTTGGGACACTAATAGATAGCCACTTCCTAAGAAGATTCTTTTTCAAAATTCAAAAATGGGAAAGACTGTTGCATTTTTCTGGTTATGCTTTTCTTCTATTGTTCTTTGGTCCATCTGGAAGGCTAGAAATGGGGACAAATTTCAAGAGAAAAGGAGGGTGCTTACTGAGTCTTATAGAAGACTCATATTCCACAATGTTGTCATGGAGGTATATATCACTATGGAGCTTTCCAAGGATAAATTTTGGCACTATCTTGAGAATGGACAAGTTACTATTGATATTAGGGAGGCTTGATATGGACATATGTGGTTGGAGGGCCACCCAAGGGTTGATGTCTTTTTGAGGGATCTTCATGCTTTGAGGCAAGATATTGCAGGGGGTTAGATTAGGAAGGAAGGTAATAGGTATCCGGTTGTGCAACCATCCACTGATGAACATAATACAACTAAAGCTTTGTTGGCACTGCGTAATGGAAGTGATCCTCCAAAGAATCAATAGTTTTATGCTTCTGGCACCTTCATATCCTTTTATTTTGCAATGTTTATAAATTCTATATAGTGCTAGTCTTTATAAAATTTTACATTATACTTTGATGTAATATTGACACTGTGCTATAGGTTTATGATGGCATTTTGATCATTTTCTGATGAAAGTACTTTGCTAATTTTGTAATGGGCTAGTATAGGGGGGTTACTATACTGTAATTATCTGGGCTTGGGTTTCTTGTAAATAGGTCTCTCCATTTAGGGTTGTAAGTATCTACCACCCATCAAGTGTCATCAATCCCTAATAAACCTGACGCAACTAAAGCTTGCATGGAAATATATAGATATTATCACCCAACATCAAGAAGCTTATTGAGTTATGGTGTACTATATTTATCTATAAATTTAGGGATTTATTCTCTTGGTATGTTGATGGTATTATATGTACAACAAGAGATTTTTGAAAATTGAAATATTAAAGTTGTGTATAGAAAAGAAACTCTAAGAAACAAAGAAAATAAATGGTGTACTTAAATAAGGAATTTACCCTATAAGATATTTGATTAACTAGAAGTCATATAAGAGTTACTAAATTTTTTCTATGAATTATACAAGCTACTATATTGACCTATTGATTTATGTAAATTAATTGTAACAAAAAAATATAAACTAATAGGATAAAATTTTGGTTTCATTTTATCTCAAGTAGGCTCTTTCTTGGATTATTTGAACCTTCCTCTTCTCCTTTACTAAAATAGTAATTAGTTTTGCAAGTATCTTGTTGGTTTTTTCATTGATGTCAACAAAATGGGGATTTTTGGTGTTTTCAAGTGTTGTGCTAGGATGGATGTGTTGTGGTTGGATAAGAAGGTGTTGTGGTGTTTTCATTGATGTCTTGTATGGTTGTGATGGATAAGTATTGTAGCTGCAGTAAGTACACTTTGTTTCCAAGTCCTTTTGAGAAAATTTGAATAAAAAAGTGTGCAGTGTGACAAAGGCGTGTTCAGTGTTGTGCTCAGCATTTCTTCATGGTTGAAGATATGCTTATATAGTTTGGATGTGATGATCTGAGGTGTTCAAAGGTTTTATATCTAGAGTTTCAAGTTCAAGATCATTTTGTTGTGAAAGTTGTGTTTAACATTTTGTTTGTATGTGTAGAAGGTTGTCTAGGAGAAATGAGATTGCTTTTCATTTCTCCGTAGTGAGGTTTCTCATCTTATGGATTTGGAAACACACTTAATATGTATGTATTTATCTTCCCTTGGAGTTTTTGGTGTTGATATGATTTGAAAGTTTAGTTCTTATGTTGGAGTCCAGTGGTAGTGCATCCTGATGCGCATGATGAAAGTATTCTTCAATTTCAGGTGGTTGCAAGAGTGGTGTTGGATATTTTGATGATGTGGAATATTTTTGAATGTAGTGGAGTGTTTCTTTGTGGTCCACATGTTGTTTCTAGACCTAGAGAATATTGTATATGGTCACTTGTAGTGTTAGTTCAGGTTTGGCCAACCATTCATGCTAGCACTATTTGTGGAGGTACCTTGTTGATTGTGGATGTGTTGAGTGGTGTGGTGATGTAGATTTGGGTCCTAGTTAACCCTTTGTGTGGTATTCCTTCACTTCTTTCCACTGTGGAAGTTTTTGGTGCCGACCTATTCTAGTGTTGCACATATGAGGTGCACACATTTCATTAAGCCCAACCTAATTGATATTTCTTAGGTCATATATGGTATAAATGCAAGGTGAGTTGTTAGAGATGGTGTGTAAAGTGTGAATTTCATAAAGTGTGCTGATATGAGTGTGAGATTAAATGTCTATGACTCCAAATGTAGTGAGTATAAGGTATCTACATTTTTAGTGTGCTTGAAGTTGTTGGAGGCAGTGAGCCAAAGGTTGCAAGTGACATAGATTTGTAGTGGTGGATTTCTCTCGTTGATGTGAGATAGTGAATCTCTTTATTTTAGTTTCTTCTATTCTTCTTTCTTCTTGGTAGTGAACCACCCAATAGTGAGCATTTCTTCTTTTTTTAGGCAGTGAGCCCTTGGGAGTGAACCTAATTTTATTTGGTGTTGTTATTCATATATGTGAGTTAATCATGACTGTTGTTTTTCCCTACTTAGGGTTTTTCACATAAATCTAGTGTTCTCTTGTGTATGGATTTTGATAAGGTTTGAAATTTAATGAGGGAATAAATGTTTTAATGTAAAATTAAATCACCCCACTCTTATTTGTCTTATGCATCTAACAATTGGTATTAGATATGTAATTCCTTGCAGAAATCTTAAAATATTGAGGTAGATCCGAATGGCGCACATGAAGAGTATCAAAGCTCCTATGTTTGATGGAATGAATTATGATTATTGGAAATCTAGGATGGAGTCATTTATGGTCTCTCTTGGATTTGGTGTATGGAAATTAGTTGAAAAAGTATATACTATGCATGTTGCTAGTATGACAAGTGATGATGAGATCAAGGAATATCATAACAATGGCAAAGCAAGAAATTATATATTGAGTGGACTTTCTGATTCAAAACTTGGAAAGGTGATAATTCTGAAAAATAAAAAAGAGATTTGGATAAAGTTGGAGAGTATTTATGAATGAGATGATAGAGTCAAGCAAGAAAAAATGAAAAAATAAAAATCCAAAATTGAAACCCTAAGGATGTCTGTAGATGAAGACATTATAGCCTACATGGTCAGAGTGGATGAAGTTGTCAATGACATCAATGGTCTTTGTGGTAAGCTGAAAGAAAGTGAAGTTGTGAAAAAGGTATTAAGAACTCTTCCTAAAGCTTATAGTTCTCAAGTTTCTACTATTGAGGAAGATCAACATTTGGATAATTATTCTAGAGATCATTTGTTTGGTGCTTTAATTTCTTATGAATTAAGAGAGTTTGGTCAAGATGCTACAAAGAAAGAAACTATTTTTAAAGTTTGCAAGGTACAGAAGGATGATGAATCAGATCCTAATGATCTTGATGAGGTGGAAGAAAATTTTGTAAGGAGATTGAAAAAGGGCACTGGAAAGTATAGAGGT
Organism: Sequoiadendron giganteum; assembly: GCA_007115665.2. Classification (NCBI taxonomy): domain Eukaryota; kingdom Viridiplantae; phylum Streptophyta; class Pinopsida; order Cupressales; family Cupressaceae; genus Sequoiadendron; species Sequoiadendron giganteum. The sequence continues at coordinate 460,436,724 of CM021108.1, forward strand.
AAGCTACCCTTTAAGTATTTCAATAATGGAAAGATAGGTCATTATGCTTCTAATTTCCAATCAAAGTTTTAATTGAAAAACCTAAGGATCATAAAGGAAAATTTGTCAAGAAGAGTTATTATGTTGAAAAAGATAATGGTGTATTTGATGATGAGGAATTAGACTATCCCGATGATGATAGTGATGAATTTTGTTTCATGACTATAAAATTTGGAACTAATTCTACTAAATCTGAAAGATGTGTGAAGGAAAGTGCTTTGATAATAGGTCATAAGAGAAGAGAGGAATTACTAGATAATTGATAGTGGATGCTCAAATCATATGACATATGATAAGAGTAAGTTTGTTAAACTTCAAAAGTATGATGGTGGTCTTGTTAAGTTTGGTGATGATACATCTGCTAAGATCTGTGGAAAAGGTTCAATTAGTTTTTATGGCAAGCATAAAATAGGTGATGTTATTTATGTCAAGGGTCTCTGGAATAATATTCTTAGTGTAGGATAGATGTGTAGTAGAGGATATAATCTTGTTTTTTAGGATGATGGTTGTGAAATCAGAAAAGGAAGATCCAAAATTTTGGTTGTTGCAGGGACAAAAAAAGAAGGTAATTTTTATCAATGGTAGTGGTGCTAGATGCATTATGTCTCAAATCAATGAAATTTGGCTATAAAATAGAAGAATGGGTCACAATTTCTTTGATATCCTAGAAAAGATCAGTTCTATTGATGTTGTGAGAGACATGTCAAAGATTACAAAAGATATCAATGGAATTCACAAGAAATACCAATTTGGAAAGAAAACAAAGAAGAGGTTCAAGACTAAAGAATATTCTACTGTAGGACCTTTGGAATTGGTGCATACAGACCTATGTGGACCTACCAACATAAGAAGCTCTCAAGGTGAGAGGTATTTTATGTTATTGATTTTGATTATTCTAGAATGACTTGGGTGACATTTCTCAAAGAAAAATATGAAGCTTTAGATAAGTTTAAATCATTTAAGTCTATGGTTGAGAATGAAATGGATGTAAAAATCATGTGCTTAAGATATAATAGAGGTGGTGAGTTTACCTCCAATGAGTTCAACAATTTTTGTGAAGATCATGCATGGAATAAAGAGACATTTTTTTAGCTCTTAGGATTCCTCAGCAAAATGGAGTTATGGAGAGGAAGAATAGAATAGTTCAAGAAGCAACAAGGACTATGATGAAAGAATAAAATCTACTCTATGTATATTAGAGAGAAGTTATTCATACTGTTTTCTACATTCTTAACAAATTTCAAGCAAGAGTAAACAATTCAAAGACTCCCTATGAGTTATAAAATGTAAAACCTCTTATTGTGAAATTATTTAGAGTGTTTGGAAGTAAATGCTATATTAGAAGAGATGTAGAAAACTTAGGAGAGTTTGATGGAAGATCTGATGAAGGAATCTTCCTTGGATACTCTACAAAGAAAAAATCTTGCCAATGCTATAATAAAATGTTGAAAAATATTATTGAAAGTGCAAGTGTCAAAGTGGATGAAGAACCATATCAGAGTTTTATATTGATAGAAGGATACGAATCTGATGAACCCCTTGAAGTGAAGAAGAAAAGGATGAAGAGAAAGAAAAGGAGATCATAGTTGAAGAGGAAGAATCTCTAGAAAATATCCCTAAGACTCCTAAGTATGTGTAAAAGAATCATTCTAAAGATCAAATCATTGGAGATAAGAGAAAAGGTGTGTTGACAAGAATAAAAGTTGTTATGATAGAGAAATAGGTAAAATTTTGTTTACTTTCAAAGGTGGAACCTAAAACAGTGACTAAGGCATGCAAAGATGAGAATTGGATCAAAGCTATGAGAGAAGAGTTGGAATAGATTGAGAAGAATCAAACTTGGGAGCTGGTCCCAAGACTTGCAAACAAGAATGTGATAGGAACTAAATGGTTTTCCAAGAACAACTTGAATGAGGATGGAATATTTGTTAGAAATAAGGCTAGACTTATGTGGAAGGGCTACTCACAAGTGGAAGGAATATATTTTGAAGAGACTTTTGCTTTGGTGGTAAGGATGGAAGCCATTAGAGTGTTTTTGGATTTTTCAAAACATAAATACTTCAAATTATACAAGATGGATGTGAAATATACACTCTTGAATGGTGAGATAGAAGGAGAGGTGTACATTGAACAACCGAAAGGTTTTTAGTTATCAGATGATTTTGATATGGTTTGTAGGTTAAAGAAGGAATTGTATGGACTCAAAAAAGGTCCTAGAGCTTGGTATGCAAGGTTAGATAAGTACTTGTTGCAACAAGGATTTAGAAAAAGTATTGCAAATAGCAACCTCTATTTCAAGGTTAAGGGAGGAAAAATCTTGATTGTGGTAGTGTATGTGGATGACATTATTTTTGAAGGAAATGGAGGCATGTGCAAAAAATTTGCAGATGAAATGTAAAAAGAGTTTGAGATGTCAATGTGTGGGGAGATTAAATTTTTCCTTGGATTACAAATTAGTCAATCAAAAAAAGGTATTTTCACTTGTCAGTCAAATTATGTCAAGGAAATTTTGAAGTTTGGAATGGAGGATTCTAAACCAGTGTGTACTCCTATGGTTACTAGTTGTAAATTGAGTAAGAATGATGAATATCCTAAGGCTAATAAGAGAAATTATAGACCAATTATTGTTGGACTGCTATACCTAACTGCTACTAGACCGGATATCATGCATGTTGTATGTCTTGTGGAATTTTTTTAAGAAGATCCTAGAGAAGCATATGTTGCAGTAGTTAAAATGATATTTAGATACTTGAAGGGCACTCTGGACTTTGGGTTATGGTATCCTAGGGATACTAATTTCTCCTTGAGTGCATATAAAAATATAGATTGGGTAGGTTGTACAAATGAAAAAAATACAAGTGGAGGTGTTTTATTTCTTGGAATAAGATTTGTTTCATGGTTGAGTAAGAATTAGGATTCAGTGTCATTATCTAATGTAGATGCAGAATATATTATATAAACATCATATTGTACACAAGTTTTATGGATGTTCAACAAACATTGAAGGATATCAAAGTATCATATGATGAACCTATTTCTATCTTGTGTGATAACACAAGTGCTATCAATATTTCAAAGAACCTGGTAATGCATTCAAGAAAAAAACATATATCTATCTGGTATCACTTTCTAAGAGAGAAGGTTATAGAGAATGAGGTGAAGTTGGAGTATGTGCCTACAAAGGATCAAGTTGTATATATTTTCACCAAGGCTCTTCCTAAAGATACATTTGAGTATCTCTGGCATAATTTAGGGGTTATTGCCCCTTATTTCAACTAGATGCATAAGTATGTGCATCTATCTAAGTGAGCATTCAAGATGCATTCTTTGTCTTGGACTGATGATGAAGGCTACCTCTCAAGGGGAGTAGGTAGTAGTTTTTTTATTGTAGTCAGGTGGAGCATATATTGTGCCCCTAAGGGGAGAGAACTAAAATATGGGAGCAATGAAGAATGAGTAGTGCACAGTAGTATAGAAGTGAAGAGAAAGTAGTTGCTTGCTAGTGTTTCCTAAAGAGAAATGTGCAAGTGGTGTCAAAGTGAAGTATTCTAGTGTTTCCCTTTAGCGTTGATGTCAAAGGGGAAGAAATTGAAGTCTAAAAAACACAAGGAAATAATTGATGTCAAAGGAGGAGAGTACGATCTAAAAAACATGGGGGAGAGTAATGGTTGAAGAACTCTCCAGATAGAGGGAGAGAAAGTGATGATTGGAAAGAGAATGGTTTTTGAATAATAGAGGTAAAGGGAGAGAGTGAAATGTACCCCAACAAGGGGGAGTGTTGCTTAATGTAGAGTTGATTTTTTTGTTGATGGTTTTTAGAGATGGTGTTTCCATCAATCACTAACTCACTTGATTGAAAAATCTAATGAAAATGTCCGACGAAAGCTATATAATCAGATGTATCGTCAAGCACTTGTGCAAAATTTTCAATTTTTTTTAATTTTATCTCCAACATTCGTTGAAATTTCAACGAACCTTATTTTTTGCCAAAATTTCGATGGACTTGCAAAGTTAAATTGTCACCGACATAAATAAAAATGAGCTCGACCATTTATTGCGACAGTGTTCTGCTCAATGATTTTCTTGGGGAAAATAAGAAAAAAATCAAGAAGATATCAGGTGGTTGAGGATAGTCATTGTCTTTTTCCAGAATTCATTTGTGAAGTCAGATTTGTACTTCCAGGTTTTAAAATCATATTTTAAAGCAACATCTCATTAGATTTCATTTTTAGTCTTATGCATTGTCAGAATTTCATTTCCAGATTTTAGACCCGACTTCACAAATTATTTATAAGGGAATTGTTTATAACTGATGGAAAATCTTGATGGATTTGGACAAAGATTATATTTGCAAGGTTTCAAATTTAACCCTAATGATCAATTTTCAATAGATTTGGGAGTCATACCTAGATAATATCAAAGGCATAGGGATAGCTGCAAAGTGAAATAGTTGTCAAGATTCAGGCCTAGAGGGTTGAACAAAGAATTAGGAATGTTCAATAGTGGATAGTTAGAGCCATTTAGCTATGATATTTTTGAAGACTACTTCATAAAGATGTATTTCTCCCTTTGACAAGTTTCAAAAATAGATTTTAGACCTTAGACGCACGTGTCTTATAAAAGCAGTTATGGTATATCTGTTACCTGAAGTTCTTGAATTCATCTTGACGCTATACAAATGTATCTATTTTTTATTTTAACAAGAAATAAAGAAAGCAAACAATTTGTAAATATTTTGAGATATTTAGAGCAACAAACTAAAAAATGAAAAAATGAAGGTCAAAGCCTCTCTATTTTTCTCAGTTCACTTAAAATTTTTAGATGCTGCCAAACATCTAGCAAACTATAACTATCATGCATATTATATGATTTATATTTGTTTTGTATTTTGGAACAATTTACAATATGAAATTGTCTCCTCATGTAGAAGTATAAGCTGCCAAATTCCTTCAGAAGTTGGTATAGGAATCAAAAGATGAACCTATCAAATTGGAAACCAAAATTTTTGTGGTAAGAAGAGTTGATTTTGACATGAATGGAATGTTGTAAAAAATTTATTAAGTAATACAATTTATTTAGTTATTTGACAATTTGGTGATTTGTGTGTAGATATGCCACCATATGAAACTGAGTGGAAAAGAGCACTCCTTACCTTATCAAGTAATATCCAGGTAAGATGTTATAAAAAATAACTTGTGCTTTTAGTGAACCTGGTCAACCTACTCATTCTTTTCCATGCTTAATTTTTTCCTTTTGGATTGAGCTACTTATGATAAATTTTTAACTTTCCTTGCAACCTGTGTATTACCCTCTCAAGTTTTTAACTAGTTAAAAGCAATCTCTTATAAAGGATATAAAATTTATTAGTACTTTAGATTGTCCTTTATGTTAAGGGAGGCATCTGACTATTGTTTATATAATTCAACTTTATTTGAGAGTAAGCATATTTAATCTCCATGTGATAGATTCAGACACTAAAAGAAAGTATTTGACCTTATTATGAAAAATAAAGAATGTAAAAGTGCATCACATCTTTGTTGAAAGTGATCCCATATCCTTTGTGATACCTGCCCTCTAGCAACTTGACTATCCTTTGTATTTTAGGTTATGCATGAGTTTATTCATTTGATTTCAATGGCCTTGCATAACACTTGAAGAAATTAATAGAATTAGCTTCTTGAGATATTGTCCATGCACTCCTTAATATACTTGTAGGTTGTCCTCTTTTGAATCTTTGTGAGATGAAAATATTTATTAGTTTATCATACTTCTATGAAGAAAATGAACCCTTGACAAGATTTATGATGTTTTAAAAGCCCTCTTTACTGCTCATTTACTTTTCTTTATGTATCTTTTAAAGTTTGTCATACTACCCTATCACTGTTATTATTAATTTCAATGCCCCCTTCATGGTTATGACATGGACTAATCATTGTTTATTTGAATAGTCATGACTGTGATCTCCTTTTGGGAATCTATAGTAAAGTGTCATGCCTTTCTTTGAAGTCCATTTCCTTAAATCTTTTCTCTTTGCTCATTGCTCCTTACCTCTATAGTATCCCTATATTGCATATACATAATAATAACAATTATGGTGATAACTAGTGGACATGGGTATAACATCAAGCATCATAAAAATGTAGTTTATGTCTGCATATATAATACCCCGAGATACTAATATTGTAGCACTAGTCAAAGAATCATCATCAAACTATATTTGTTGATCAAATACAATGAAAAATAAAATATATTAAAATATAAAACATTGATCTTTTCTATCTACTCCACTGTAAATAATAAAGACTTCCAACACTCAAATTGGAAGGAAATTTCTATAGTCTTTATTATTTACAATGGAGTAGATAGAAAAGATCGTTGTTTTATATTTTACTATATTTTATTTTGCAAATAGCATTGGACAGTAAACTAGCCAATACACTGTCAAACATAATGATTGGACCCTATCAATATATACTTTTTCGATCTTTAATAAATTCACATGAGAAATCATACTACTAATAGTATCAATGAAACTTTGATACTATATAACAATGACTAATCTCAGTTTGATGACATTTCAAGACCAATGCACGAATATCATTTGGGCCTCATGGCATTGAAAATTGTTTTCATTCAGCCATGATATAATGTTCTTACAAGAAGCACAATACTAGTATGATTGAATGTATTAGAGGAAATAAGAGTTAGAATTGATAAAAAGAGAACAAAAATATTGTAGTGTAGCCTTATTATTATATAAATAAACAAAAAAATAGTAAGAGTAGGAACCCCAAATATCATGCTCATTGTCTATGTGAATATGTGTGGAATAGAGTGACCCCTTATCTATTTCAATTGTTGATAAGGTTACGATTCATTATTATTCTCCTTTGTATAGTATAATCTCTAACCAATTTTTAATATTTAGCTTAAAAGTCAAGATAGTATTCCATACTGATTCTATGTCAATAGGAGAGAGGAAGTTGTATATGGATTATAGAATAAACATTGTAACCAAAAACATGAATTACATGGATGGAAGAAAATTCAATACAAATGGCAATAGATTTGACATATAAAACCAGAGGATGGCCTTATGATATTTTGAAGCACTATTCTAATGGTGAAGTCAATTTAGATAGAGGCTTGATTCATAAGTAGATGGAAGTGTACGAGACATTCAGAGTTTCTTGTGAGAACAAGATTTAGCTTAACCTACAAAACTAGGCAAATGAAGTGTTGTCCTTACAAAACAATTTTGTTGAGAGTGTGGAAGTGAAGGTCTACACAAGATTGTTTGTATGTATTGGATTCAATATAAATATGTTAGGATCGGTCTCAACAATCATTTTAGTCTTTCAAAATGATATCATCCTTACTCAGCCATACACTATTTTTTGTCAGATGGATGTAATCATTAAGGAAGACCCTTTCATTATTCCCTTAATGGATTGAACTTTCAAGGAGGCCATCTAATGGTGTTGCCTATTGATATCCAAAATAGGGATGTGAATAAGACTGATGACTATGCAGGCTATATTGTAGATAAAATTCATAGATCTTTTAACTTTATCAAGGCATATAATAGGGTGGTCCACTTCAAATGAAACTATTTATTATGCCATACTATTTTATTTACATAATTCATTTGTGAAGTCAGATTTGTACTTCCAGGTTTGAAAATCATATTTTAAAGCAACATCTCATCAAATTTCATTTTTAGACTTGTGCATTTTCAGAATTTCATTTTCAAATTTTGTTGTGCAAGTTCAGTATTCTAATTTTAGGAGTCTAACAGTTGGAAATCATAGTAAAATCATAATTTAATAATTTATGGAATTAGCATTTTAAAGTATTTTTTGGGGTCATTAACTTCAAACTATCTTCTCTTTTGTAAGAGTGGTTGCATGCCAAATTTTTTTGGTGTAAAATATCATAATTATTAGGTTTTGTTACCTGTCTATGATTAAAAATGATTGGAGTGTGAGTTTTTTTTTTTGAAGATCTAAATATTCAAGCTTGGTAAACAAAAATTATGTTAGATAATATTAGTCCAAAACAAAATGAAGAATCACTTGATAAATTGTGGGCTAGATTGAAAAGAAAGGGTGATGGAAAATTTTATTGTCCTTGCAATAATTATAAGGGCTTAAAGACGAGAAGACTTTTAATCACAACAACTGAGAAAAATTGTAGGCAACATGGTCACGTTGAAGGGGAGCATGGTTATCATCCATTGGTAAGTTGTTCATTATATGTGTTTATATTGATTGAATTTGTAAATGTTTATATTGTTTTAACATTATATATATATATATATAATCACTTGATCATGATCATGGTTTATTTGTGTATGTCATTATTATAAAGGTGGGGCACCCTAGGGCACATGATATGAATTATCACGGCCCGAATAACGTGGTTTTGCAAGTGGAGGAACATGGAGTTGTGAATATTGAAGATGAAGTTAATGATCCTATGGAAGAAGATGATCATACACTAAAAAACACAGTTGAAGATGATGGTACAAATACATTGATCCATGACACATTTAGTGGCATAGCTGATCATGTTGATCAAGATGACTTTGATGATGTTCATGATTTACCTGTACTTGAGAAGACATACAAGCCCCTTTATGAAGGCTCCCAAACAACTCTTCTCTTTGTTGTATTGTTGTTGGTGAACTTGAAGGTTATGAATGGTTTATCCAACATAGCAATCTCACGGATGTTAAGGTATGTTAAATATGCCATCTTTTTTCATCTATTTTAATTGTTGTTAGTTCATCACTAGTAAATAAAGGATGAAATATGTACCATTAATATTTTTTATATTAACAAATTATTTTTTGTTGTAGATTGATTGGTGAATTTTTGTTACCACCATCAAATATTTTACCTCGCTCATCCCAAGATTTATCTGGCATTATGAAAGATATTGGAATGGAGTATCAAGTAATAGATGCATGTCCCAATGATCATATTATATATCATAAACAACATGAATTTGCAACAAAAAAATTTCCCAAAATGTCATATCAGTAGATATCGAATAGATCAACTAACAAAAAAGGTGCCTCGCAACGTTCTTCGTTATATTCCCATTATTCCACGTATGCAACAATTATTTAGGTGCGAAAGCTTAGCGCAATTTATGGATTACCATGCACAAAATAAAAGTGGATATGACATTTCTTCGAATGCCTATGGATGGTTCTTCATTTAGGGACATGGAAGAAAAATGGCCACACTTTAAAGAAGAACCTCGTAATCTCAGGCTTTCATTGGTAGTGGACGGTATCAATCCATTTGGAGAGCTGAGATCTATTTACTCGGTGTGGCCTATTTTTGTTATCAACAATAACATTCCTCCATGGATGTCAATAAAGAGGGAGCACATAATGTTGACAATGATTGTTCCAGGTATTTGTTTACATCATTTTTCTTTAATGTAGTAGCATCTCATTTTTCTTATTTTTTGCATAATGACTTATATTTTTTTCATTTAATAGTCATGTACATTAATCTATATATATTACAATAAAATGGTTATAATAATTATGTAATGTTTATGTTCATTCAACTAGGTAAGTACCAAGTTAAAGATATGATTGTATATATCGAGCCTCTTATCGACGAGTTACTAAAGTTATGGAATGGTGTCACTATGTATGACGTATCTAGACCAATAGGACAAAGACAATTTCAATTCCATGCAATGCTTGTATGGACAATTCACGATGCCCCAGGGCTAACACATTTTTTTGGTATGTTATAACGTTTGACTACATGAATTTAATGATATTTAATTTTATGAAGTAGATATCATGCATGATTTTTAAATAATCTATTCATTATATATAATAAAAAAATATTGACATATTTAATCCAATTATATATGATTTGCAAGTCTTCAAACAAAGGGAAAATTTGCATGTCCAATTTAAAGATGAAATCTCGTCGTTCAACAAGTTTAGGATAGTAGGTGTTTGATGAGTATAGGCACTTCCTCCACAGAAATCATAAGTATTGAACTACTGAAAAACATCTTTTCAATGGGAAAGAAGAAACTACATCAAAACCACGAAGAATGACACCTCGCCTATGGAAGTTGGAATATAATAGAATTAATCGTCAAGGTTATACATTGAATCAAATTGTTTATCTATCATATATGATATGTTTTGAATTTATATTTTTATATTGTGTTGTGTTTACTCATGCTGTAATTGACAATGATTATCGTTGTTAATTTGTTTAACTTATTTGCTTCATGAAGGTCGTCAAGGCATTAATGGTCGACTTCCACAGGGACTGAACAATTATCTCAGACAATTTAGTAGGTTTCCCTACTATGAGCAGCTACAAATTTTGTATTTGTTTGATACAATGCATATCGGAAAGAATATGAGAAAAATATTATGAAAAATATTGGATGGAAGGCGTGCCATTGAAAAAATCATTAAAATTAGTAGGGACATTCAGGAAGCCAATCATGCAATGAAAAATGTCATTCAATTAAATAGCAATGGAGACGAAATTAATATAAGTGCCCTTCCTTGGTTATTAATGGAGGAACAAAGCAATTCTATAAAAGAAGTCATACGAAAGATTTGATTTCCCACAGGATTTGCTGCGAACATAAACAGTATCATAACAAAGAAAGGTGAATTTGGGTCAGGGATGAAAACTCATGATTGGCATACCTTCATTAAGGTAATTATTCTGGTATATAATATGTATATATATATATATATTTGTCTACTGCATGTAATTTTTAGTGTATTATGTTTACTACTTTTGGAAAAATAATGAAAAGATCATTTATAATTGTTATAGTACGTTCTACCTTTATCTCTCCTAGACAACTTTGACAACAATCTCAAGCAAGTTATATATGATCTTGGAAAATACATGAGGTAAGTAGCGATATTTATTCAATTCGTTGTATATTTTTGTTAAATCTCATTAATATATTTGTGCCTTGAAACACTTGTTGATGGTTGTTAGCTAAAGCAATCCATAAATAAGATATAAATTATTGGAAAAGAAAAATTCCTCATCTAATGTGTGAAATGCAAAAGTGTCTACCTTCAAAAAATTTCAATGCACAAGAACACTACCTCATACACCAAGTTGAGGAGATTGAATTGTGTGGACCTGTACACACAAGGTCAATGTGGATGGTTGAGATGCACTTGAAATTTTTGAAGGCTTTGGTTAGACAAAGAGCACATCCTGAGGGTTCTATGGTGGAGGGATGTATGGTATACTAGACCATGTTTTACATTACTAAATATCTTCCTAAGTTTGCAGCAAAGATCCATGTAGATCGCATTTGGGATCCCAAATCCATTAACAAATTCGAAGGGGAGTACCTGATGGGGAAAGGTAGATTGAAGAAAGTGACAGGTAATTATAACATGGTCATGGAGATTAATTAGAATACATTTTAAATTTGGTTTTTATGTATATTTTACTTATTTAATTATTAATCTTCAATATACATCAATTATAAATTAAGGTCGTATACCGTGGTAATTAACTAATTATACATTGTTTGTGAATTAAATTTTTGTTTGATACACTTGGTTGAGAGTGGGATGCGCTACATTTGTATGTCAGAAACAATCTTGATTGGATGATAGTATGGATTGAATGATGTCAACAATCTGGTCGTGCATTAACATGGGAAGGTGTCGCTTGATTGGTTAAAGAATCTCATCATAATGGAGATTCCAATGTTGCACCAAGGGAAATTGATTTAGCATATGGTTAAAGAGATAAAAAGGTGCATATAAATATATTAATCACCCATATTGTTTAATTATTTTCAATTATACTAATGTATATATATGTTGAGATTTTTTTCTTTGCATACATTCAACCAAGAATAAATATGTTTATCAACTGACGATATTGCAATAATTTTTACATGTTTGACATATTGCAGGTGAAACACCACAAGGATATGTTGTGCAATGGTTATAAATTTTGAATCAAAAAGTTGGGTGGCACGAAGAAAACTTGTGATTCTGGGATAAGTGCAGTCCTTCAGGTGACTAATGTTTCATCTAGAAGCGACATACATCCGAAAGTCCCATAAAATCAATACTATGGAATTTTGGATTATATAATTGAGTGTGAATTTAAGTCCTTCAAATTAGTTATGTTCGTCATCCTATGGTACAAGCTACGATTGAATGAAAATGATCCCGAGAGAACTATTATTGAACATGATAATGGATTTACCATGGTTAATACAAGGTATTTTGAGCGAGTTGGAAATGAGCCCTATGTTCTTCCAAGCCAATGTGAGCAGGTATTTTACTCAGAGGTTCCAAGTAAACTGGGTTGGTCATATGTTGTTAGACATGATCCAAGAGGAAGGTCGATAAAGTATAATTTGGTGGAAGAAAAAGATACCGAAGAAATAGAAGATGATGTAGATGATGATCAGGATGAACAGTTAGTTGATGATGTTCCTAACGAAGATGTAGAAGAGGAGGAACTAGATCATGATAATGTAGGAGTTAATGTTTATGAAGATGATATCCATGTGGATGATGACATTATCGAAACTGATATCAATGACGACGATGATGATATGACCAGTTCTTACAATGTTGAATCTAGATCAGATGATATAGACAAAGAGTTGGATGAAGAAGAAGATGAATGATATTGAAATGTATGAGTTATGTAATTGTATTATCTATTTGATATTAATTTATTGATAGAATTATATTTTTCTTATGTGGTTACATAATTAATTCATGATGTACTTTTTAATGTTTAATTTCAATTCATGATGTTACAACTATTGTAGCTCTCCTAGAAATTTCTATATGATCATAATGAATAGTGTTGTGGGAAATTTCATGAAAGATGACATAGTGATCGTAGTAGTGAAATAATTGCAAATTCATTTAGATTTTTTAGACCAATCACCCTTCACAATGTCATTTTTAGGATCATCTCCAATTTGATTACTAGGACACATAAGGTAGGATTTGATTGGCTTATCTTGGACGAACATTGTGGCTTTGTGTAATGTGAGAAAAAATTGGATGGGGTAGTGGTGCAAGAGTACCTAAACCTCATAAATTGATCATTGTAAAGGTTGTTGATGGTTGAGGATTTAAAATACGAGCTCTTGACATTCCAAAATCTGTGTTTTTCTTTAAAATTTATGTATTTTTCCTATTTTGTAGCACTGTACGGTCACATACAACCATATTTTGATGTGAAATGAATTCCATATCATGAAGATATGTGTTATATTTTATTTGAGGCTTAAGGCGTTGATTTGAGTTAGAAAGCTTCATTTCTTTGCATACAACCCGATTACCCTATTTTTGAGGGTTTTGTAGTCCAAACATGATATAAAGGGGCTCTTACACTATTTGTGATTATTGTAGCTTGTGTAAGAGGCCCCATGGATATTTTTATAATTGTAGGATGCATGAATAGGGAGTAAGATGAGAAATAAAGAAGGTGTAGCTTTTGTCCTCAAGAGTTTTGTGAAGAAAAGCATATGAAATGAGAGGTTCAAGCCTAGGTTTCAATGAAATATGTATGGGTGATCTGATTTTATGAATTTTTACCCATGTACAGACCTAATGGGTTGTGTGTGAGTTGTTCTTGAGGTTTGGGAGGTTGTGGAAGTAGGAGATTCAATAAACCCTCATGATTTTGGTCTAAAACAAGGGTTTTTGGGTTTGGCAAGAATTTGGTCGTACAAGTGGAATATTTTTATGGATTTGGAGGTTTGGAGGCTGTTAGCTCTCAAAAACATAGGTAAGAATACCTCAAGAGGTTGTCAATCTCTTGATATGTTTTAGGGTAACAAACAAGGCCAAATGATTTAAACCTTCTTCTCTTCAGGTGCTGCCAAACCTAGGTGGGTCTACCTTTGCAAACTGAGTAGACTTAAGTGATGTGATTTTGTTTACAACAATCTATTCACAATGGAAATCTTACAGTGAACAAATATAATCCTAATAAAGTGTGTGTAATATTAGAATATGTTCAGTTGACAGATGTAAAAAATAAAATGGACAAACAACTTTGCCAATTTAACTATATGTAAATATAACTTTAAGTTATTTTTATTCTAACTAAAAGTACTGAAGTTACAACATACAAATTAAATGATATTTATGATTGTAAAATTTATAATTAAATATATCTCTCAGAATCCTTTTTGTCCCAATTTGAAAATAATTCTATATTATAGAATACATTTATTTAAATTTTAAGATGAAAATAGAAAGGAAAAATCAAACAAATATCTTTATGAAAGAAGTATATTAGCGTGAAATTAAATATAATTTGTATTCCAATGTAAAAAATCCAAATAATGGAAACAATTCTTTCAACACATAAACTATTATGTAGTAGTCAATTAAAATGATCTAAATAGTCTAATAATTTTACCATTAGCATATAGCAATTTATGTAGAGTTGTAGATCTCTTCCATTTCAAAAACACAAAACAATATTAGGTAGATAGTCAAACATCTTTCATTTCTAGAGTGAATTATTTATCCTAGAGGAACTAGTATATAGTATACAAAGAAAACCAACAAACCCACAACTACCCCTATTTTGAAGGAGTTTAGTTTTCTCCCCTTCCTGATCTCCCTAATATTGTCTATTTTTTTTAAAGAGAGCAAGGGTCATAACACAACTTTATTCATCCCACTAAATAGCTTGGTTAATGAAACTTGACAAAAGAAACAAAATAATTTCTACATTTGGCATTGAAACTGGATTTTGTTTACAACAATCTATTCACAATGGCAATCTTACAATGAACAAATATAATCCTAATAAAGTGTATTTATAATATTAGAATATGTTCAGTTAACAGATGTAAAAAATAAAATGGATAAAATAAAAGATGAAAGTGTGAGACCAATTCCTTATTGGGTGAATGATGCAGATTTGAACTATGTTTCCTACTTGACCAATCTATCCACAATGGCAATTTGAAAATGGAGAGATGTGATCTTAATTTGGTATAAATTGTATAAGCAATATCAAGGTGAAATATAATATGTTCAGTTAACAGATGTCAAATAAAGTGGATGAAACTAAATGATAAAATAGGGAAAATCTAACATGTTCAATTAACATATGTTAAATAAAATACTAAATAATGAAATAGGGAAGACCAGTGCCTTGTTGGGTAAAACATAGTCAAATGAAAGTCTTAGATGAATGGCTTCTATCTAGAAAAATATCTAATTGTTTGGCATACAAGTATGAGTTTATAACTGGTATAAACATGCAAGAATGTGATTGATAAACCCTATTGGAGGTAGAATATCAATCCTAATTATCTGATTCTTCTTACTGATCCAAAAAACATTCCTAGATTACTGTAACTGAATGAAAGGAATTTAATTCTTTTTTAAAGAACCCAATTAATCATATAACATAGATACAACAAATGTGCACTGATAAATTGAACATATACTTGATATTTCAACTTAAATAATCAAGAAACATTAGGTTGGAGACAATCAAACAATTGCAGAAATTCAACAAACAACTAATACCAGAATGGAATGATCGAATCATAAATCTTTCATTATCTCCTTCAAAATCTTATACATGCAACATGGTCCTTTTGGATATAAACATTCTGATATATTATGTTTCTTGCTATCTATCTTCTATTCTACTACTACCCTCTTATTCATTTCTACCAAAAATGGATATTTATACATCAATCGTATGAAAGGACACGTCCTTTCAGAAATGTCTTGTTCTTGAAACAACAATAAAATTAAAAAGTAATTAGGATCTGTTAAGCCATAAGTGAACTTTCAATAAGTGATCCAAGTAGTCTTAGCACTCATGCATATCTGCATCTCCCAATGCATTTCAGATTGTGATCTCCATTTTCACCATCTTCTCATTCCATTCGCATGCTTCATCTAATGTTATATCTTTCTTGGTAGCCGTCTTCAGAATATTCTGCATTACTAACTCATTTTCATCTTTCTACCTAGTCATTTCTTTTAATCTCCCTCTATCATCAAAGAATGCACTCAATCCCTTTTTGGTGGCATTGATTAATCCCTGCACATCCCCTCACAATTCTTCAAAGAAGTTTTTATGCTTATTCATAAGATGATTTTCCCCCTCAGTTGCAGCTTTATTAGGAGCATCCCTCTAGTTCATTTCTTGGAGCTTCTCTAGGATCCTACCATCCATTCTTTTGTGTTCTTGTAATGCATCAGATTTTTTTGAGTGTATTCCCCAAAGATTATTCAACCAAGTTATTAGATTGGCTTGTCTCTTCTTAATCATTGCAAAAAGTGTGTCATACTTTCCTTTAGAATATGCACTTGACCCTTCCCAATGATCTTTTGTTTGTGAGTTTTCACCATGGGTGAGCAGCTTGGTTGACCCCATTGTAACTCCTAATAAATATTTCAGGCGCTCATTTTCTCTCAGCATTCTTTCATGGTTAGTTTTGTACATTTCCTTTTCCTTGATCAATGCCTGTATTTGAGCTTTGTTTATTTTTCTACGTTGATCCCAATCTCTGTTGTCACCACAAGATCAACCTCCCCAACTTTTAAGGTCATAACATGCCCGAATGCCTTCTCAGTATCAATGAAAACTAATTTTCTGTGAGGTGGATACAAGGCCCAAATCATTAATGACTCTTCATTTGGATTGTACTTTGATCCTGCATAGACCTCTATCACCTTTTTTGGGTTGAGCTTGTGTGTAGCATTACTGTTTTTCAAGAAACTGTCAAAGACTAGTGCAAAATTGAGATCTAATCCTAGAAAAATAATGACACCAACACTTTCTAGCATTTCCCTTCCCTTTTCAAGGGTCATACCTACCATCTCTCTTTCCACATCAGTTTTTAAATTACTCAACAACTGTTCTTCATTACCTGGTGTGACATTGTCAACCAGTTCTCTTATCTCTTTGCCCTTTTGTCTACATAGGAATGTCTTAAATTCTGGAGATTTTATAAATTTATCATCTACTACAAAGGACTTATATTCTACATGCCTTGCATCTATATCTACACTTTCTTCAATATTCAAATCCCTGGCAGGACAGGCGTAATCCCGAGTTCTCAACCTTGACATCTTGTTAGGTAGATGTTGTGGTACATTAGCCTCAGATGTCTCTTCTCTGGAAGACAACAACTCTATATCTTGCAACTCTTGATTATGTTGTTCAACCACCATTTATGCTTCCTCTGCCTCCAAGTTCCTAATCATATTATCAAATTGGTAGGGCACATGGTGATACCCTCCAAAGTTTATCCTTTGTTTGGCATAATTGATATACCCTTATAGATCAAAATTCTTTCTCAGTGGTCCTCTTTTCATGTTATATTGTAGTAACTTATCCATAATCATATTATACCCTTCCTTTGCTAATACAGTAAAATCACTGAAGCATAGTGTACTGGGCATAAAAGCTTGTTTTCCAAAAGAACTTAAATTCATAACACTAGAAAAATCATTTCCCTAACAATTTCCAAGTATGCAATCCTGTTGGGAACCGTTTTAGGCAAAATGAATGGGACATCTTCAAATCCATAAACCCTAATCATGGTAGCATTCTCCAAAAAATACCAATCCCCCCAATTGTGGCTAATTGGTCCATTGAAATCTTTGGGCCTGAGAAACCTCTTTATCTCATCAGACAAAGAATAAGCACATGGATGATTATAAAAATTGTACAATGGTTTCACAAAAATTTATTCAAAGCATACAAAATTAGAGTTAGCAAACCTATTGTCCCAAACAACAGTCCATGATTGAATAGTTAATGACATGCCTTCCTTATCAAACTGTGAAATTATCATCTCTTGAGGCCACAACCCTAGTTCCTATCTGAAGTACAACACTATGTGCATCAACAGTGAGTAATTCCTGAGGTGTAAGATAGAGACTCCACCTTTTATTGCCATCAACCCATAATCGAGCCCTTTAAAAATATATGAGGCATAATCAAAAGGTCTAGAGTTGTGATACTGAATATCTGCTAAAATTACCATGGGCACAATTGCCATATACTCAGGGACTTCCATTCCCAATACTTGACCCACTGATAAATAAGTGTATTTCATATAGGGCTCAAAAATATCTACATGGAATGAGGATCCTTCACTATCTTCTAGCGGAATTGGTTTACCACCACATCTAATTCTGTGCAAGAGAAATCTCCAACCCTTGTAAATGGTGTCCATCCTTTCAAATTCTTTTTCCAGATCTTCACATATAATCTTTTCGTTGCATACCCCTTCCAATTTAAAGACTTCACCTATTGCATCCTCTGATATGTGTATCAATGGTTTCCTAGATGGGTCACAGATAGCTATAAGTCTTGAATTATAATGAGTGGCCAACAATTTCACCAGTTTAGCATAAAAAAAAACATTAGGGAAAATTAACTTTCCTAGATTAAGCTTCCATGGGTTACATACTGGTTCAAAGTGATTCATCTGATAGTAATGAAAGATAAACAGTTCATAACCTCTTATTGGAGTCCAAATATATCCTATGAGCTTACATTTATCATCTAGTTTATCCACTTCTTCCCTAAGTTGTGCAAATCGTCTGGCTTTAGGTCCAGAGCCAGGTAGTTGGTTGATAAGATCTTGATTCAACTTACGCTCAGTACCCTCTAGCTGAGTTTCAGTTTTTTGCTTTTTCCCTTTCGATTGACCACTTCTCCCATGCTTTCTACCCTTTGATTTTCCTAAACTAGTGGCTTCCATTCTTCAAAATTGCAAATTTAAGGTATGAAGAACTTACTATTTTTTGCTCGAGATTTTGAACTGAGAGAATACTCTGGTCCTTCGCTCGCTCCTCTGCTTCTTCCGCTATCAATTTTGCAATGATTTTTTCAATTGAATTTGTCTTGATTCCTAAAATTACTTATGCTTCGTGGCGCCATTAATGTTTTAGCTAAAACACGAGTGTAGCTGGTTTTTTTCGAAACTCTCAATGTCACATCATGTAATTTTTCGGCCAAAATTTTTCAAATCTCGGGCGATCCTTTTGTTCGAGCCTTCACCAATGTTCATTAAACACCCGCTAGGACATCTCGTAGTTTCCTTGACACCTTAAGTCTTCTCGATAGTTACCCTTTCGGTCTTAAGTATATCACTACAACTCCCACCGAAGCAACCTATTATTGTGACTTTAGCAATTTGGGTAGACAATCCTCATCTTACTTCGGAGATGTGCATCTTGTCGAGATATTTCCTTCATAAATTCTTATCGCTGAGACAATGATTTTCTTGCCGATGAAGCTGCACTCATTGTGACCTTCTTATCTCTCCCTGCTGAAGTTTTTCTCACCGATGAATTTATTGATCGGTGAAACCATGAACCATGTCCTTCCGATAATCATTTTCTCCAGACATGTCACCAAGTCCAATCATGTCGGTGTATCATGGAAGGTCGGCAAGACTCCTTGAATTCTTCCTAGTAACATTGTCTCGTCGACATAATCCTCCTTTGTTTTATCGGCAAGAACAGATGAATGTCTCGGGCTGACTTCAAGAACCTTACTTTGATGACTCTAGTCTAGCCAATATATTTCCTTGTACTCTGAGCGGTAAGACATATGTAAGCTTTATATGACTTCATACCATCACGCCGATGCTCATTATCTTGCTGATAGAGACTGTGAACTTTATTTTCTCGACATATATCCTCAAATGAGATTTCATCAGTATGACATTCCCGACCTCTTTCTGATATCGGTATGTAAGCTATCATTTTTTGTCAGCCTAGGTGGTGTCCCCTTGTCCATTTAATAAATGTTTATTTTTGTAGGGAACAATTTTAAATGACCATCGATCAACCGTCGGTTGATCTCAATCGTTCCCTGCAATCCTGTGATGACCCCACCACAGAATCTCAACTAATTGCGATATCATGGGCGAGCACCACGTGTCTTAGCTGGCGATGCCAAAAAGATAATCAAATTGATTTAATATATCTGTCGGGTTTTAATGTGTTATACGACAAGTTACTAAAGTGTCTATGAGATGCATGTACTCAAAATGAATGGAAATGTTATAATCTCGATGGAAAATTTGCTTGATAGTTATGTTCAACACTGGTGACTGTCTTGAGTGAACATGATTACCGATGGTGGAGATCAATGGTTTCTCGTCATCGCGTGATCAGAAGATGCAATGTGTTTACTGATCGTGATATCACAAGCGTGTGCCGCGTGTATTTATTTGGTGATGCATAATGTGGTGGGCCCTTGGTATTGGGATGGAGATTATGTCAGCCTTTTTTAAGGTAGTCATTTGATGAGCTGACAAAAGTGAATAATTGATGGTTGGAATTTGAATTCGCATCAAATGTGATTGGAGTCATTGGCATGGCATGCAAGTAAGATTTAATGGCAGATGAGACGTCTACTGGCTCAATTTGATCGACATAAAGTGATTTTCTTTCATTCTATTTTCTCACAAAGTATTCAAGCACCTTTGCGAAAGCATTTTTCAGAGCCAAGGACGAAGTTACGAGTTGTCACAACAAGGATTTGGTCTTCTACAAAGCATAAACATCATGAGTTGTTTTCTATGCTTCCTAGTAAATTTAATTGAGATTTTGAGAAGAATTGTGGTCAAAAATCTTGTTGATAGTTGTTTTAGGGCTATTGGTTAGTTGAATTGTAAGAAATTGCAAGGTTTTTCTATAATTTCGTTTTCTGTATAGCCCTAGTCTGTTCGAAAGATTTGAAATTTTAAGGAAGCCCTAGTTTACTTGAGATGCAACTGCCAAAGCAACATTTTGACAATGTTGATTATTTTAAGAGGAATTTGTATGATGATTTCCCGGATCAACTCCCATTGTCAAGAAATGATAGGAAGAGGGGTTTGGTTTTGATGCATGGAAGAACCCTAGGTGAAGGATTAGTATGCAAGAATTCCAACATTACAAATGCTAGGGCTCCCATGACTGGTCTGGAGATGTTTACGCTGTGGTATGGACAACAAAATTTGGCTCACTCTATCTCAAATGGTTAGATATATGACATGGGGAAGTTGGTGGTGCCAAATGTGTTCCCCGATGTGGATTTTCTCAGGGCGGTGGCAACACGTTATGACCTTGTTATGAGAGTGATCAAAGATAATGATGGAGGGATTTTATTAAGTATAAATAGGGAATAAATTCAACATTTTTTTGACTTGAGTGAATCGAGTCCATTCTTGATTCAGATAAATATTGAGGAGATGAAGCAGAGTATGCAAAGTCAAAGTCACTTTTCAAGTTGAAGTTGCTTCCTCCTCATCTGGAAAACATAGGTAGTTCAAGGATTTATATCAGTCCAAGTGACCAAGAGCCTTTCAGGCTAAGTTGTTTTGCAAACCATTTCTTGGCTAACTTTTATTCATTGTGCCAAATTTTTGGTTTTAACCCTAACACAGTAATGCCGATTGCCTATATGTTTTTGGGGGTGCAAATACAACACCCTAATTTCTCCGTGGTTTATGATTTTGCATCTTTTCTAGCAGAGAAGATATATGAAGCGTTGTTAAATTTTCATGTAGGAGATGCAGGCACTCCATTCTTTGGGTATTCCTTGCTGATGTACATGTTCTTGTACAAGAATGCTGACTTCTTCTCAGAGAATATGGAGTTGAGGCAGGAGGTAAATGGAGAAAGATTACCGGTGCAGGCTTGGACTGCAGATTTATCATACAACAAGGAGAGTATTAGTTTTGTGCAATTTGAAAATTGCTTTGCTTCTAGACTCAGGGCTCAGTTGATATTAAATGTACCTAGGATCCCCAAGGATTTACATGACTTTCTCAGATCGAAGGGGAGGAAGCCAAATTTAAAAGTTTGTCACAACTGGGGTGAAATTATCTTGTACCCAGTCAACATTGTTTTAAGGGTGTATGGCTTCCAAGGAACTCCACATATCCTCCTATTCAATGTGCCAACAAGAGTGGGGTTTGTTGAGGTTATGTGGAAAATAGGTTGTATTCATGAAGATAACCTAACAGGGAAGGGAAAAGGGACTCTTTTCCCTGATTATATCATTGTGTCTGATTTTGTGTTCTCAAAGGGAGGATGGGTCCACTTTGGGAGGTTTTTTGATGATTTTCATTTAAGGTGTGGCCTTAGGCGACAACATGACCCTAAGGGATTATTTTCCCTTTTTAGACAATAGATAAAAGGTGGCAAGTTTTCACATGAGTTCAATTTCCTTGAGGATCTGATCAGGAATGAATTTGATTTGAACAAGAAGGAACTGAATAAGGAAAAATGGATAGAATATGAGAAGTTAATGACCATTGTGCATAAAATGGATCCCAAATATGATCCATTAATGGAATTCACCCCATTCCACAAGAAAATTTAATTCTTGATGGACAAATTCAAGGAGATCATGGGTGTTTTGATGACAAAGAAGGTCAACTTGGAGTTGGAATTCGGCATACAAAAGCCAAATGTGAGGCCTGCTGAAATAAGGCCAACATATCAACCCACGGTGAATTGGCCTCTTTATAAGAGAAAGAGGAGTGATAGTAGTGATGAGGAGGAGGAAGATAAGAAAGGAAAATAAATCATGAAGGCATCAACACAACCAGGTTCAAAGATGAGAGCACCTAGAGGAATAAAGATCATTGATTTGGACTCATCACCACAAGATAATCCTGCACTACCACCATAAGATCCAAGCCCTAAGAGGCAAATATTTGAAGAGGCACAAGAGACTCTGATGGATGAAATCATTGTCATAGATTAGGACATGTAGGTTGGTATTCCTTCCCCTCCTAGGTCAACTCAATTGGTTATGTCTGATATGGATGTGAAGGGACAAGGTGTGCAAGATGCTAGGATGGAGGCATGCAAGGCATTTTTAGATGATGATGCATTTGTTAAAAATCTAGTTTTCTTACAACTAGTATGGAGAATGAGACTAGAAGAATATCAGGACAAATGCAAAAGGAGAAGAGAGTTGAAACCTGATAGGTCTAACCAAGAGAATGATGATGAAGTAAAGGCTGAATTGATGGAAGAATTCAAGAGCATCACTCCTGAGGAGGGGAGGAAATTAGTAACTCAGGTTGGTGTGCTAATTTTTTGCTGAATGGGATATAGCAGATGCAGTAGCATTTAATTCTATTTTAAAATCCAAGCATCCCATGCAAAATTTTGAGGAAGAGGTCAAGGCAACACTGCAAGATTCTTCCTTTAGTGAGGAGTATGAGACCTTAGAAATTTGGGCATTGGCACCTCAGGGCAGAAAGCCTAATGTTACTGACATTAGTCCAAACCTAAGGGGAGGGTTAATAATAAAGAGAGCCTTTGAAACTTCAACTACAGAGGCTACAAACCTAACTTTGAATGTGGGAAAATTGGCCCAAAAGACTGGTGAGAGGGAAAAAGTTGAAAAGAAAAGCTTAATAGAGAAATACAATATTATAATTGGAGAATACAGTAGGGTGCATCAAAGGAATGTTGAGCTGGAAATTGAGGTGGATAGGTTAAAGTATAGGCAAGTTGGGAGTCCTCAAGTGCTCCTGGTATCATGACACTTCCTTCCACATTAGGATCAATACTTGCTACTTCTCCAATTGTTTCTACTCTGGGGTCTCCCATCCAAACTCCTTCTCTCAGTCCTACATTAGAGCCAGTTGAAGAAGAGATTGAATACTTTGCGGATCCTACTAAGAAGCAGTTGCTAAATAAGATTACAGAGTTATAGGAAGCTTTAAAGGCAAGTGAGGAAGGAGCAGTTGTAAAGCAGAGTGAAGTTGTTGACATAGTTTTGAGGCACTTAAATGAAAAGGTTGATGGAAGATTTCCATTAGTATATTATTTGTATTATTTATTTTTGGATGCAATAAATAACATTACTAGGGATCAGGAAGTAGTTTTTCCCTTAGTTGAGAAGTGGATCCTTAGGGCCAATGATTTACATATCATGTATAAAGCCTCTAGATTTGATACAAATAATAGACCCCAATCATTAAGGCCTATTCAAATTTTTGTAAAGTCACTGTAGGGTTTTCAAGCCTTACCAGATGATTTGTGTAGGAAAATCAGAGAATTGGTAAAGAGTTTTGATGATTGGAGTGATACATCTTTACCTGATATAATTGATGCATAGGGAAATGTTAAGTCACTACAACAGTAGCAGGATAGAGCAGATGAGGTCATCAATGCACAAATCAAATTGATTTGCGATGCCTCAGACTATGACCTGTTGGTGAGTTCTATGGACAAGATCATTAGCACCAACACATTTTTGGAGTCTTTTAAGAGAGAGGCAAATCAGGTAGTGGTGAAATACACACCTTATAGTGCTAAGGTGAATGAGGTGGTTAATTTTGATTGGATGATATATGAAGAATACCAGAGATGGGTGGATAAATACTTAACCGAGGAAGAGTAAGACAGAGTTGACTACTGGCAAATAATAGCTCATCCATTACAGTTATAACAGATTCTGGTTATGTTTTGATGGTAGTTTTGGCATAGGTTTCTTGAAGTTTGGCCGATGCATCAACCATTTTCAGCGGATGGGATAAATGAGAAGATTCTCCAGGGACTCAACTATTGTAATAGATTTTTGAAATGTCACAGGGCGGTCCAAGTGACGGGTGACATGTGTATTTCTGGCCCGATGCTTGTTTGCTCCTTCATTCTCTATAAGAAGGATTTCAAGGATAGAAATACGGGTTAGCAAGTTAGATAATTTTGGGCCAAGTCTAAGTAAAGTTACAGAGCAAATTGTAAAAATCCTGTTGGTTCAATGAAAATGCAAGTTAGGTTTTGTGTCATTTTGTAGTAGGTTTTGAATTCATGGGAGTTTGATGTTTCATGATAGTACTAGCATTTGAATGGGAATGATTCATTTTGAACTCATGTCTCTCCATTGTATAAGCATATCATAATCTTGAATAAAATAATCAAGGGTTGTTTCGTTCATCTCACTATTGTGGTGTGTATGATTCTCATTTTAGCTTTAATTCAAGGAATTAATTAAAATGCTTGAATAGGGTCATAGGTGGATATGTTTATATAAGGATTTGATGAGTAGTATTGGGTTAGAATACAAATTGATGGTATTGTAAGGCAATATTGTCAGAGATCTTATATGTTATGTGTTAAATCTGTCATGAATCCTTAGATGTTTATTAATTTGACTCCAATAGAATATGGCACTGGTCTAAATTTTTCTTATTTGTGGGGTATAGTATTTGTTTATCTTTGCTTAGATCTTGCTAAAAATTGCAAATCAATGACTATCTTAAGCTGTGAAGTGTTGTTGTAGTTATCTCATCCTCCAAATAGTTGATATTATTGATGAACAACCAATTCATTTCGGTATTATCCTGTTATGTTGAGCTATTAAATGAGATTATTTGTTGTTGTTAATGTTGTTTATAATATTGGTGCAGAGGTTGTAAACACATTAAGGGATCACCCTCCTAAGTCTTGCAGAGCCCAAAGTGTAGGAGGCTTTGTTAAAGTCCTCGTCAGTTGGTTAAAAGGTTAAATTATAAAAAATATCTATTTTTTTGTTAATTAGAAAGAAATTAAAAGTGAAAATTTAAATTATTTTTAATATTTATATATTGAATGGTTTTACTTGTTTTATATATATTAGTTAAATATTTTTTAATTTAAATATTTATAAAAATGTTTTTCTCATTTTTTGTTAATTAGAAAGATGTTAAAAGTGGAATTTTAAATTATTTTGAATATTTGCATTTTATAAAGTTCATATATTAAATGGTTTTTACTTATTTTATAATTTGAAAAAATATAAAAAAGTAAATTAGAAAAATAATTAAAATTGTTTTTAAAATTTTTAGAAATTTTTTTTTGATCCATAAGAGACAAGTGTCACGTAGTGGCTAGTACTTGCCTTTATAGTATTTTAGATTCAATAAAAATAAATGTAAGTTTTGTTAATGGAATAAAAGATAGTTACATGCATTTATATTAATATTAATAATTATTAATCTTATTTTAATTATATTATGTAAAAATCAAATATCTTATGTAAAAACAATTATAAATTAAATTTTTATATATTATAAAGATACTATAACTATCAAACAAAATCAAATGATAGTATAATATAATTAGAAGAAAAAATTGATAATTATATAAATATAAAATTTATCTAATAATTATGTTACATAATATGAAATAAATTTATCATATTATATTAAATAATATTTATTGATTAGATAATTTAAATTTAAATAATAATTTTTAAAATTATTTTATATAAAATAAAATATAATTAAATGAAAGGATTATGTAAAATAATTATAAGAAATAATTATGGGAGGTAGGGAGGGCGCACTCCAAGGTGGTGGAGGATGTTGGCATGAACGACCATGTTGGAGCTGTATGGGGGAGATAGTGACGGGTGGAAAGCCGCGAGCGATACAAGAGAGTTGGCTTGTCCTATTAATCAACTGAATGCATAGGGAAGACAACTCATCTATCTTCCCGAGGTGCAGGAAATATTAAAATCCATTCATTCATTCACTTGCATTTAGACAGCTCGCACGTAGGAGAAGGAGGTTGGCGAGGCTGGCGGCGGTAGGTAGAAGTACTCATTTAAGGCTTGCACAAAATGTCATGGGCATTTGTTCTAGTTCAATGTTGTGGTTGAAGTTTGGATATCATTTTTTCAAGTGCTTACTATTGGGAGCCGAGTGGCTAGGTCCTCAAAATTTTTGATAGAGGTTTCGGTTGTGGGTGTAGCTCGGTTTGGGCAGACACCCCCATTTCACTCAAGTCTAATGATAGGCTGAGCAACTTTCGTTTCATAACAAATCAATGCCTTAAAATAATTTTGCTCGACTATGAGCCTCTGGTGTTAGTTGCAGTAAAAATGGTCTTGGGTCCTCATTTTCTGGAGGAAACAGAGTATGGGTGCGATAATTTGCAGATATCTTCTCATTTTTTGGCTTCCCTACTGGATAATCTAGCCTCGAAGATTGAAGCAAGGACTTTAATGAGGAAATTGTTCATACCCGGACTGCTAGGTGGTATGGATGAGCTCCTTCGAGTGGTGGTGGAAGGGCGAGGATGTCCGTGTGCATTGGAGGTGGCGAAGGTGAAGGAATAAGACACGGTGAAGATTTTTCCGTTTCTCTTGGACCTTCAGGGTATTGGATTGATGAAGCACTGGGCCATAGTAGCGGTTTCGGTCATCTTCTTGAAGAAATGGTTTAGGCTAATGGCGACTAATAGCGATGAATGGAGGGAGGAGTTTGAATACTTCGCGTTTCTAAATAAGTTTTTGTGAAGGGCAGTGTATGGTATTAGTATTTTAGCAGCTAGTTTTTTCTTTGTTAATGCAAGCACAAACTGGTTAGATTGGTTTAAATGTAGATTGTTTAAAGTATTGAATGTTTGAAGCTATGATCTGTATTTTGGAGGATACGTACAAACAATATATGGTTTTTTGGTTCTTGGTGGAATTGGTGAAATTAGCTTAATCGGTTGTACTTTGGATCTATAAGTATAAATACAATATAATCCTTACGTATCAAAAAAAAATTATAAGAAAGAATTAAATAATTATTATTTAAAAATAAAATTTATATAATACTTAATATGTATATAATTTATGTTAATATATATATTATTAATGCATTATACATATTTTTTTAGAAATTTAATCAAGATGGAAAATTATATTTAAACAAATGTTTATATTATTATTTTACTTTCAGCTTCCTTCGCCCCTAGTTTTACTTGAAAACCTTGCTCTTCTTTGTATAGCATGTCGCGTGAAAAGAGAGATGCAATGGATTGCTAACAATAATAGACGGTTAAATGTATTGTAATTTTTTTACGAGGAAGAAAATTATTTGGATTTCACTTCAGAAGGATTGCGAAATTTGGAAGGAAGGCGTCCTTTTCAATTTATTATTTTTATTAGCAATCACTGCTCATTTTTTTAGGAGAAATTTGTGGAGTTGGTGTCCCCATGTATATTTGATTTTGCTTCTTATTTTTAAACAGTCATTTTAAATTGTATTTTTTAAAATGTATATGTTTTAAATTATTTTTTCCTCTATTAAAATAAGAACATAATTTAACTGTATATTCTTATATTTAATTATCAATCCTTGCCATTAATTTTTATGAATTGTATATTTTTATATTTAATTACCATTTGTTACTCTGTTAATTTTGACAAAGAATTATTGACAGGGAATTAAAATTTGTTATTATTGACTAAGAATTAACAAATGAAGACATTCATATCTATCATAATTCTCTCAATCTGTACAGACAAGAAAGGATGCTAGCAGAATTTGCATTCAATTTTACACTAATTATCTATGTTGCACAGTCATAAATAAAGATATAAATAAAGATAAAAAATAGTTCAAACAGTTATAAAGTTCAAAAAATTATAAATAATGTTAAAAAACAAATCTATGTTGTAATTAAATTCTTTAAAAATGGGTAGATTCAAGGCAAGATCTATATTTCAAAGAACTATAATAAAATGTATACTTTCAATAAGACTGAAAATTTAATTTTCTATATGAAAATATGTATCTTGTTGTTGCATTGTATCACTATAGGAGAAATTTAGAGGGAGGAATTGGAGGTAAATAAAAAGGAGGGAAGGAAATTTTTAAAGCCACATGACATTTTTCACAATAAGCAGTTGCTGCTTATTTTCAGCCCCCCCTATTTTTTGACAACTTGATTTTATTTCCTAAACAGAGCTGCTCCTTTAAAATAGGAAAAGATTCCAAATTATCCTCTCCCAACAATCAAATTTATGCATGGGAACACTCTCGTTGCTTAAATTTAAGCAAAAATAAGAGTTAAGCAGTCGCATGGGGACATGAGGTTAGTAGACAAGTCTTGCTTTTTCTTTTTTTTATGGTATTATTTTATTATTTTCTCAATTTTTTGTAGTCCTTTCTCTTCTCCCTCTCCCTTTATTAAGACTTGTTCTGCAATCTCATTTCATTTTTCCTCTTCGTGATGATGGATCACTGTGTGTGATCCGAAACGTCGATAAAAAAACTTACACAAGTTAATCCAAAAGCTATACTGCAACATTATGGAGCATGGACTGAGGAAAAATCATACCAATTACAAAATAATTATATTTTAAATTTTTATAATAAAATAAATCTAAAATCTAAATTAGAAGCTAGAGAGAGAGAGAGATTTAAAACTAAATTTTGATTAGATAGTTAAATAGAAAGAGTGAGAGAGATAAAGAGAAATAGGAGACAAAGACATAGAGGTAGAGATATCCAAAGATAAAAGAGGGAGAGGGGGAGATAAATAGGTATGTCAAAAGAGAGTAAGAGAGAGAGATGGAGGGGTAGAAAGATGGAGAGAGAGGTAAAGAGGGATATATATGGAGAGAGAGGTAGAGATGGACATATTTATAGAGAGAAAGAGATGCGAAGAGAAAGAGAAAGAGAGAGATATTTATATCTCAATCTTCCTCTCTATCTTTGTGTTTCTCATTCTTTCTCAATTTATCTTCCTCTCTCTCCCCTATATCTCTCTATCTTTGTCTATGTTTCTCTCTCTATTTATGCATATCTATCTATGTCTCCATCTCTTTCTTTCACTCATATACACAAACACTCCCTATTCCCGTTCTCTATCTCTCTCCCTCTCTCTCTTTCTCTCACTCTTTACCCCTATATCCATATCTCTATATTACTCCCTCTCTCCTCTCTATCTATTGAGCTATCTCTTCCTCTCTCCCCATATCTCTCTCTCTCCATATCCATATCTTTCTCTACCTCTACCTCTACCTCTACCTCTATCTCCCTATCTCTCTTTATCCTTCGGTATCCCTCTCTATCTCTCTATATCACCCTATATCTATATTTATATCTCATTCTTCCTCTCTATCTTTGTGTTTCTCATTATTTCTCAATTTATCTTCCTCTCTCTCCCCTATATCTCTCTATCTATTTATGCATATCTATCTTCGTCCTTATCTCTCTTTCAATCATATACATAAACACTCCCTATTTCCCTTCTCTATCTCTCTCCCTCTCTCTCTTTCTCTCACTCTTGACCCCTCTATCCATATCTCTATATTACTCCCTCTCTCCTCTCTCTCTACTGAGCTATCTCTTCCTCTCTCCCCATATCTCTCTCTCCATATCTATATCTTTCTCTACCTCTACCTCTACCTCTATCTCCCTATCTCACTTTCTCCTACCCTATCCCTCTCTATCTCTCTATATCACCCTCTATCTATATTTATCCCTCTCCCTTTCCCTTTCTATATATTGAGCCATCTCTCTCCCTCTTCTTCTTCTCTCTCTCCCTCTCCCGCTCTACCTCTATCTCTCCCTCTCTTCCCCCTCTTCTCTATATCCCTCCTCTACCTATCTCTCTCCCTTTCTCTTCCTCCCTCTCTCTATCTCTCCCCATATCTCCCTCACTCACTCACTCCCTACCCCCTATTTATCTATTTGTCTCCCTCTATCTCTAGACATGTCTCTCTCTCCTTCTCACTCTTCCTAGGAACTCTATATTTATATCTCTTTTCCCATTTATATCTATCTCTCCATATTTCTTCTTTCATCTCTCTCTCTCTCTCTCTCTCTCTCTCTCTCTCTCTCTCTCTCTCTCTCTCTCTCATTATCTCTCCATCTCTCTACCATATATATCTTCCTCACTCTACTTCTCTTTATATATCACTTCCCATCTCTATATGTATCTTTCTATATATCGCTCTCATTCTCTGGCTCTCTCTCTCTCTCCCCCTCTCCTTCTCTCCATATTCCCCTCTTCCATCTCCATCTCCATCTCTATCTCCATCTATATATCTATCTTCATCTCTATCTCTATCTCATTACCCCTCTCTTGATCTCCCCCCTCTTTCTCTCCCTCTTTATATCCCTATCTCTCCCTCTTCCTCTCTTCCTATTGCAAAATTAATATGATTCGAGTAATGGAGCTTGATTATCTTCCTAATTCAGAGGTTTTTTAAGTGGATGATAGTTGGTTTGAACTTATCATTTATCCATTGAGACATTTTGGTGTACCCATTGCACACCAATGTGCAATTGCTAGTTATTTGTTACTTTTAAATTTTTTATTTCTTTTTAATCTCTTTTCAATTTTCTTGTTAATTTATTTTAAATTCATGCATTTTTTTTATATTCTTATTTGTAATTTTATATTTTTCTACTTATTTTCTGATTAATTATTTATAATTTAAAAACATATTTCTTATTTGGTTATTTTCTCTTTATATATTATATATTTTAATTTATTTTCTTCTAATTTATTTTGTTTATTGTTAAAATTACATGTTTGTTTTCTTGTTATTTATAATATTTTTTGTTTATTTTTAAATTTTATTCCTATTAATTTTTTGTTTGTTTATGCCTAATTTATTGTTATGTTTTTTATAAAATATTTTTTCGTTTAAATTTTGGATTTTTAATATTTTATTTTTGGGTTCATTTAATTTTTACGATAGAGGGGGTTTTAAAATAGCTTATGCCCATGAATTCATCTAAGTCAGGCCCCTTTTGATTTAATGTTTTAATTCTTTCGCTTGACTTTATTTTTCCTTATTCTAAGTTGGCCCCATGCCCGCATGTTTAAAAACAACTTAAGCCATTCTTTGTCATTAGCCTAGGTGATGTCCCCTTATGCCTTTAATAAATGTTTTATATTGTGCAGGGAATAAATTTTGATGACAATTGATCAAAAATTGTTTGATTGCAGTCATTCCCCACCATCCTGCGATGACCCCACCATAGAGACTCAACCAATTGGGATATCACGGGCGAGCGCCACATGTCTCTTCTGGCAATGCCGAAGGGATGATGAAAGTGCTTTAATATATCTGTCGGGTTTTAATATGTTATATAGCAGGTTACTAAAGTGGTTACAAGATGCGTGTGCTTCAAATCAATGACGATGTTATAATTTGGATGGAAAATGTGCTCGATGGTTAGTGACAAGGCTGGCGACTGTGTTGAGTGAACAAGATTTCTGATGGTTGAAATCTACAGTTGCCCATTGTCATGTGATTAGAAGTTGTGAGGTCTTTATTGATCATGATATCACAGGTGAGCGCCACGTGGATTTCTTTGGCAATGCATAATATGGTGGACCCTTACTATCATGATGGAGATTGTGTCAGCTTGTTTTGGCAACTGTTCGATGATCTGATAGAAGTGAAAGATCGATGGCTGATATAATAGGCTTGGCTTGCTTTATATTCACTACTCTAAATGGTGCCATAATTTTAAATTTAATTAACATACTCTAAAATCTAAAGAAACTAGGTTGTAGCTCATCAAATTGGAGAAATAAAAGGTCAATATCAACACTGAGGAAGAGTTTAGAGGAGTGAAAACAAGGTCTATACCAATGCCGAGGAAGAGTTTGGAGTTAAAACAAGGTCAATACCAGCGTCGACGAAGAGTTTGGAGGAGTGAAAACATGGTCAATACCAGCGCTGAGGAAGAGTATGGAGGAGTGAAAACAAGGTCAATACCCGCAGAGGAAGAGTATGGAGGAGTGAAAAAAATGTCAATACCAACGCCGAGGAAGAGTTTGGAGTTAAAACAAGGTTAATACCAACACCGACGAAGAGTTTGGAGGAGTGAAAACAAGGTCAATACTAGTGTCGAGGAAGAGTATGGAGGCATGAAAACAAGGTCAATACCAGCGTTGAGGAAGAGTATGGAGGAGTGAAAACAAGGTCAATACCAGTGCCGAGGATGAGGTTGAGGGCACTCAGGGAAAATTGATGACCAAGGGACAATGAGTACTATAATTTTGACACCCCCATTCTCTTTAACCTGCAATTTTCATGCCTAGTTTTCAAAGATAAGACAAAAAAATTAAAGATAAGACAAAAAAATAAAAATAGCTTAGTCTTTCACATTTTTATCGACCAGCCTTAGGTCTTGGAAAAATTCCCATAATCTACCCACATCTTGATTGTTGGTGGGAACATGTTATTCTTTGTTGTACGACCTACCTCAAATCTTATGTCCACAAAGTTGCTAAAAACATAAAACAATAAGAAAAAAATCAAAGGTACAACTAAAAAAGGGTTATTTCCTTTTGGCCTCATCCACCTCTTATATTTTAACATAGCATGGAATTATGCTTACATAACATAAACTCAAACAAATGGAAGTTTATAGGGGAAAATGAGCCCAAGTATATGCTAGGCTAAGCTAGATCTAATGAATGGAAATAAAGGCATACAGTTCTTCTTTAATACCTCCACCACAAACATACGCAAGGAAAGATCTCCTGCCTTCTTGGTAGTGATAACCTCCTCCATACACAACTCTTTAAAATTATGAATAGAGGAATATAATCTTTGAAGAACTCAAAGTTGATTCTCTCCTACCTAATGCAATTATTCATTTTATCCTTACAAACATTTATAGTGATTACTAGAGGCACATAGACCAATTCTTCATAATAGAAGAATCTGATCATACTTTTCCAATGATGGCATTATGAGAAAACCTTAGGTTAAATGAATAATTTCTAGCTAAGTTCTTTAAATCATGTCCAACCGTATAAGAGAAGACCGCTGCTATGTGTACTTGGATACCATGGAGAAAGGCTCTTTGGGCTCTTTCATCAATCAAGGTATTGTTAAATTTTAACACCTAAAAGTGAGAATGAAGATTCTTTCCTAGGATGGTGGCCAATTATGCTTCTCAACATCTAGATTACAAAATCCTTGTCAATATCATTTCCATCACAATTAAACCTATTTCTTGAGATATAGTCATACATGTAAAAAAATTGGCTTTCTTGATAGTAGATACATTCTAGACAATTCAATCCTTGCATTAGAGATTGTTGAATGGGCCCAAAAAACTACTCATGACACCCTTAAAATTAAGTTAAAATTTTGACAAGGCATATGATTGCATCAAATGTCCTTTCATTTATAAAAGGCTCAAATGGATTTATTTTTAACCCTAAATTATTATCACACATTCAAAATTACAAAATACCAGTTGAATGAAGAACCTTCATTTGAAGGTGATGTCATCATGACCTTTGAATGAATAACCTTCATTCAAAAATGATGCCATGTCAAGACTTTCAAATGAAGGTATCTTTTATTTTAAACATTTCATGTCCAAAATGCTTTATAAAAGGAACCTTTGCATGGAGGACCTTCAAAAGAAGACCTTAATTCAAAGGTCCTTCATTAGAAGATCCTTGATATGAAGGTTCCTTTAATTCAAATCCCATTATATCTCTTAGAGTTGTTAGAGATATTTGTGTTTCAAAGTAGAGAGTGGACCATAAAATAGTGTCACCATGACTCTACCAAGATATCCATCAAATTGATAAACCCTGACTTAACAACCACAAATTCGCAAGAAAATTACCCTTGTCAACCCTAGGGCATCAATTCAATGCCAAGTTTCTTGCTTTAATAGACCCCTAAATGCAATGAACCTCTATCATACCATGATTCACACCAATCCACCGAGTTACAGTTCCAAGACAGTGGGTGGATTGGTGGATGCCATTTCTATTTAGCCCTCAAACCCTTACATAGGCACAACATGGAAGTCCCTGTATTTGATTGTTTTCTCCCACAAAATAGTGATTGAGAACTTCAAAACAAATGAAAATAAAAGGTAACAAATATATTTATCTACACTAATAATCTCAGAGCATTTCAAGCTTGTACGGATCCATACAACACACAAGAACTTCAAAAAAATAGTAGAAACACAAAAAATTGCTTCAAGAATGTGGTATTTGATATGAAATTTTGGTATCAACTCCTCCAACAATTGCAATGGGATGGGAATACAATATGATAGAACTGGGATAAGAAATGCATCATTTGATTCATCAAACCAATATGCAAAGATGAAAGAAAGTGCTAACCCCTTAAACTGATTTTTTTTTAAAATTTTAAGTTTCTTGGGTAGCCAATTATTTTAAGTTATCAAATCCTACCACCATACATAATCAAAATGTTGTTGTTTCAAATGAATATGAGCACTAGCTTTCACTATTTGAATATGTTGAAACCTTGTCATAGAGAATTATACCATTGATTCGACCACTCATCCTACCTTAAAACATACCAAAAGTCTCCTCGCAATTAGATATAGGAAGATTTAAGATGACTTAAACAATTTTTATTGCCAAAGCATAAACTTATGATGACTTTACCAGGCCTAGTACACACTCCATCCCCATTAATCACTTAGACATGTGGAAATTAAATGTAAATTTTTTGCTATTTTTAGTCATGTAGGTGTCCAATAAACCACTTGGTGGTGTTTCCCTTCAAGTTTATTTACTTGAATGAGGAGCAAAATTCCTTTGATTACAATTAGAGAATAAATTTGAGGCCTTGGTTGAGTAACTGGTGGACCATAGTCACATTTAACACTTGTTACAAAGTTTGGGAGTTAAAACGTTAAGTAGATTTGATTTGTGATGGACACATTCAGACGGTAGTAACAATAACTTGCAATCTATCAAGACTTGATTACCTTATAACCTATCAAATTCTAGTGATGAAATGATAGATTAATCATAATGTCACCTTGGGATCACATCACCATGAAAGAACTTCATCCAATATCCTTATGAGTGCAGGTACCACCAAATAGGTATTTGTTAGATTTGTCTCCCTTGAGCGAGGGAAATTCAGGAAGAGAAGAGGAAAGCGAGACATGTAGTAGGTCTAAAAGAGGGTGATCAACTAGAGGTCAAAAGATTAGAAGAAATTTTTTTAACACATGGAATTTTTTCTTGCTGAAGGGGGTCATGTTCTTATGATGATGAGAGCATAGGCGACATCGAGGTGCCCTTGAGGTACAAAAATCTATGGAAACAATGGGTACCCATGGAACTTCCTTCAATAAACACTGATATTTGTGTCAACAAGAGGATATGTCACCTAGCACCATCGTCATTACATCGTTTGGGCCTATTTTGCATGGATGACATAAAGGTATGTTACGAAAAAGTTACTGAGTTGATGGAGTATGTTGGACCCTGTTATAGTTACAAAGATTGGATGCAGCTGGTTCGATATACATGAAGTATGCGTAGGTATGCACTATCAAAAAATTATATATAGCTAAAAGATAAGGATCAAAATAAAGGAGTGGCTAGGTACATTGACAGAAGGTCAAAAGCATCACGAAATATTGTAGGGTTTATAAATAGTACACGACCTGGGTCAACAAATAAGCAACCCAATTGCATATTCGAGGCGCAAGAGGAAAATTGTGTATTTGTATGTGTGATAAAATCAATAATTGCAGGGGAAGAGTTACTAATCGATTACAATTTGAATCACTTAGATACAAACACAATTACTATGGGGGTGGTATGTACTATATACCATTTTACCCAACCTCCAATTAATGACTCCAATATACCATTTTATTATTATGTTTTTTTTCGTAAGTCTATTGGTTTCATTTCGGTAATATTTTTTATATTTAATTTTTGTCATAGCGGGACATTGATCATACGAGGAAGGCTCCGGCCCAGAGCACTAATCATGATCCATCTTCAGGTGCTTCTACCCGACAAGTTTACCTCATTGTAATTGTACAAATTAGATACGAGAAAAATGTTTTATTATTATATTTTTTTCATGAGTTTATTGGGTTAATTTCAATAATGTTTTTAATATTCTTGTTGCAGTCGGCTGATTGGGGAAAGGCACCAGCAGTACAAGAGAGCATCCATATGGAGGTGGAATCACTATTATGCGATGATGACATCATATTTTCCGCAAAACCTTTGGATATGATGAGGAAAGCCCAAAACAAATGCAATGAAGAAATCCTTCAATTGGTATTCATAGTGCCTCAAACAAATGAGATAAGAGAAAGGGTTAAAATATTGTTTGAGAGAGCACAAAACTTGCAAGTAAGCTGTCATGAGATCTTTAATTATAACATAAGTTCATTCATGGTTTTATATTTTGTACTCTTTTATGTCATGAACTAAAATATGTGTTGTTTTTATAGGATTATTTGCATCCTCATCATATTGCTGGCCATGATCAGGGTACTATAAGTGTTGCCCTAGAAGTAGGGGTTGGTACAAGTGTCAATCTTGATCTTCCTACGCATACATCACATCATCCGACCCCATCATCTGTGCCTATATTGTTGACTGAAATGTCGGCAACATATACCATGCAGGCATTAGGTAGTGCACCCTCTGACAGTGAACACATGCCACTACATGTGTCATTACATGTATTTGGGGATGCAGAGGCCACTAGTACTGGTGATTTTTTAGTAGCATTTCTTAGATCTTCCCATATTACTAGTACGGGAACATTGTCGGTCACATTTGTGGTGATCGAGGATTTCATTCCCATAAAGATAGAGAAGGTCCCAAGTACTTTAAAATGTTTTAATTATTATTATATATAATCCAATTGAAATTTACTTATTGATCACTCTTTATAGACTAATGATCCCATGATCATTTTGCAGGAAATGATGTTTTTTATAAACATCTAAGTGGTGTTACATTGGAGCTCTTTGGGTCCACCATACGTACACGGTGGAATGCCCAAAATCAAGATTTAAAAGATGAGCTCATTAACCATTTAGTTGTGTTGTTTGATGATAAAACATTCAACCAAACCAGGGTCCTTAAGAAAGCTGGTAACTATTTAAAGTATGTGAGGGACCAATATAGGTCACATTTAGAGAAGAACAAAAAGTACGAGCGTCCCCCCATGATCACAGAGAGGGAGTGGAAGGACTTGGTGTCAGATGGAAAGGAGAAGGCTGAAAAGAAAAAAGGAAAGACACCATTGAGCCAAGGAAGGTATGTGATACTATCAACAATGTAATTATATACTGATTACTCTTTCTTTTTACATAATCTAACATATTTCAAATTTTTCATAGGTTGCTTAACACATCGAAGGCAACAAACGCAAGACTAGAAAAACATGGGCAACACAAACTTGGCTCTGGTGGTTATATGAAATTATCCACACGATTTGTAAGTATCAATAAATGAAATATTGCATCCAAATAATAAATTGCAAACAATTTTGGTTTTATCACACCATAGAAGCAAAATTCACGATCTTATGCAAAAATGCAGGGCTCTGATTTCAACAGAGCACCCACAAAAGAGGACCTAAAGATTGCCTTCCAACAAGGCTATGGAGCCTTGGCTGAACAACTTAGAGTTTCGACTGGGCAAACACAATATTCCACTGCATCCAACATGCAAGTAAATAAACTCAATAAAGTTTATTTAAAATTGACTTGTGCAATCTATTCAATATTAATTTCCACCACAATAATGTGCCTATGTGTTTTAAATAGATAAGCAATGATAATACTACACATGACATTGGAATGCAACCTGGTGAGGGTGGAGCACAACCTGCAGATGAAGGCCATGGTGTGCATCCTGGTACTAGATTTATTCACGTGCTATACAAAAGGTAGTATGGATTAATACAATTAAACATCTTTAATTGCATTTGGTGTATTAATCAATGTAACCTTTCGTGTTTCAACTTTAGAGCATGTGGAGCATGATCAACATGTTGAGCATGATCAGGCTAGACAAGATCAGGAACATGATGTGGCTCCATCAGGTAAAGAGGACCACTCTAATGTTATTTTAAACATATTTAATTGTAATTGGTGTATTAATTAATGTAACCTTTCGTGTTTCAACTCCAGATTAGGATTTAGAGGGTGTTCAACATGTTGAGAATGAGGAAATAAGACAATATTAGGAACATGATGGCACCATCAGATAAAGAGAACCACTCTAATTTTCTTTTAATTAATGAAATACTTGTAACAATAATAATAAAACATATCAATTTAACATTTTTTTGCTATTGCAGCAAACCCCCCTTGCAGTGGCATCCACGTTGTGATTACACAACTAGGCATACATTAAGATCACGAGCAGAGCTTAGAACAATTGAAGGGGGGATAGATGATTTTGAAAATGATACTCCACTTCAACTTTTTTTAGTTGCAAAAAAGAAACAAAAAAAAAGTGATTGTAATCATATTATGACAACCATATTTTTGATAATATGTAAAAACTGAAAAAATGAATGTTATATGTTAGTGAATGAATGTGAATATGTTAATGAATAAATGTTATATGTTAATGAATGAATTTTATATGTTATTAATGGATGAATGAATGTGAATATGTTAATGAATGAATGTTATATGTTAATGAGTGAATTTTATATGTTATTAATGCAGGATGAATGAATGAATGTTATATATTATTAATTGATGAATGAATGATTAATGTTATATGATCGGGTATGGGGAATTGAGAGTGATGTGAGGGGGGGGGGGGAAGGGCCAAATGAGCTTCCACCTTCACATGGTTGGCCCTGTTAAGTAGAGAATATTAAACTATTCTCAAAACAAAGAGAAGCTCAATAAGGTAATGCACTTTTCAATATAAGAAATGCATCGTTTGAAGCATCAAACCAATATGAAAAGATGAAAGAAAGTGATAAATCTTCACTATGAACATTGTGTTGTGTGTGGATTTGGTTTCAAAGCTTTGTTTTTATTTTATTTTAGTGGTCTCTAAAGTTTGAATTTTGTGCATAATAGGTTAGTGGAAAATTTGACAGCTCTGAAGGGTTTAGATGCTCGATTGAGATAGATACACGGATATTTGGATCTTGTTCTTGATGGGAGGCTTCCAATTAACCGTGAAATTTTGTACCATCTGCAGGTATGCAAAAATTTCTCTACTTACATTCATTCAAATTACTGTAATATAATATCTGACAAATATCTCCTTTTCATTATACTTAGATGGATTTTCATGCCCTGTTCCAAAGCATGTATTTTAGAACAGGCAAGAAGGATGCTGACAAGGGTTAAGGAATTTGGCTTTACACCTGCCAATTACATAGTTTACTTCATTCATCCAACATATTTCCAATGTGTTTCACAATTGTTGGAATCATATCCTATAATTACAGAACTAGTAAAATTAAAATATGTAAGTTTCAAATATGGCATTACATATCTTTCTATGAATTTTTGAAAGAAAATATCAAAATGGAGAAGTATTAACAAAATAATTTGCATAATTTCTAATAGATCGAGGAATTTTTTTGCAGAGTTATCTTGAATACATTTAAGACAAAATTAACTTATAGAGATTGAATCAGAATATCGATAGTCTAAAATCACCAGTCAACACATCTTAGTAGTATCTCAATTCAAGAGAACTGGGTCCACTATCCATTAGCCAGTAAAACAAATAAAATCAATTCATAAGATTATTTTGTTCTAATAGGGTGGACTGGTTGCTTGTTTCTTTTTGATTGTCAGGAAGTCGTCAATATACACTTGGTTTTCCCGCCTTCTCTTGCCTCTTGGCTAGAGAGTTTATGTAGAAGGCATCAAAGTAACCTTCAAGATTGGCAATGGAAATGAGTACAAGGTCAGTATAACTTAATGCTAATTGGGTATGATTTTATTTTTTCAAGACCAATTTAGATTCATTTTCTGCTCACACTACTTTTATTTACATTTATGTTTTGCTAATATCCATTTTTATTTGCATTCATATTCTTCTATACATATTGTGTTTACAATAATGTTTTCCTTAGATCAATTCATAAGATTATTTTGTTCTAATAGGGTTGACTGGTTGCTTGTTTCTTTTTGATTGTCAGGAAGTCATCAATATACACTTGGTTTTCTCGTCTTCTCTTGCCTCGTGGCCAGAGAGTTTCTACAGAAGGCATCAAAGTAACTTTCAAGATTGGCAATGGCAATGAGTACAAGGTCAGTATAACTTAATGCTAATTGGGTATGATTTTATTTTTTCAAGACCAATTTAGATTTATTTTCTGCTCACACTACTTTTATTTACATTTATGTTTTGCTAATATCCATTTTCCTTTACATTCATATTCTTCTATACATATTGTGTTTACAATAATGTTTTCCTTAGATCAATTCATAAGATTATTCTGTTCTAATAGGGTTGACTGGTTGCTTGTTTCTTTCTGATTGTCAGGAAGTCGTCAATATACACTTGGTTTTCCTGCCTTCTCTTGCCTCGTGGCCAGAGAGTTTCTGCAGAAGGCATCAAAGTAACCTTAAAGATTAGCAATGGCAATGAGTACAAGGTCAGTATAACTTAATGCTAATTGGGTATGATTTTATTTGTTCAAGACCAATTTAGATTCATTTTCTGCTCACACTACTTTCATTTACATTTATGTTTTGCTAATATCCATTTTCCTTTACATTCATATTCTTCTATACATATTGTGTTTACAATAATGTTTTCCTTAGATCAATTCATAAGATTATTCTATTCTAATAGGGTTGATTGGTTGCTTGTTTCTTTTTGATTGTTAGGAAGTCGTCAATATACACTTGATTTTCCCACCTTCTCTTGCCTCGTGGCTAGAGAGTTTCTGCAGAAGGCATCAAAGTAACCTTCAAGATTTGCAATGGCAATGAGTACAAGGTCAGTATAACTTAATGCTAATTGGGTGTGATTTTATTTGTTCAAGACCAATTTAGATTCATTTTCTGCTCACACTACTTTTATTTACATTTATGTTTTGCTAATATCCATTTTCCTTTACATTCATATTCTTCTATACATATTGTGTTTACAATAATATTTTCCTTAGATCAATTCATAAGATTATTCTGTTCTAATAGGGTTGACTGGTTGCTTGTTTCTTTCTGATTGTTAGGAAGTCGTCAATATACACTTGGTTTTCCCGCCTTCTCTTGCCTCGTGGCCAGAGAGTTTCTACAGAAGGAATCAAAGTAACCTTCAAGATTAGCAATGGCAATGAGTACAAGGTCAGTATAACTTAATGCTAATTGGGTATGATTTTATTTGTTCAAGACCAATTTAAATTCATTTTCTGCTCACACTACTTTTATTTACATTTATGTTTTGCTAATATCCATTTTCCTTTACATTCATATTCTTCTATACATATTGTGTTTACAATAATGTTTTCCTTAGATCAATTCATAAGATTATTTTATTCTAATAGGGTTGATTGGTTGCTTGTTTCTTTTTGATTGTTAGGAGGTCGTCAATATACACTTGATTTTCCCACCTTCTCTTGCCTCGTGGCCAGAGAGTTTCTGTAGAAGGCATCAAAGTAACCTTCAAGATTTGCAATGGCAATGAGTACAAGGTCAGTATAACTTAATGCTAATTGGGTATGATTTTATTTTTTCAAGACCAATTAATATTCATTTTCTGCTCACACTACTTTTATTTACATTTATGTATTGCTAATATCCATTTTCCTTTACATTCATATTCTTCTATACATATTGTGTTTACAATAATGTTTTCCTTAGATCAATTCATAAGATTATTCTATTCTAATAGGGTTGATTGGTTGCTTTTTCTCACCGAATTGCTCATTTTCCACAAAATTAGATTCTAGTGTGTAGTTTAATATTCACTAGTTTGATTTTTTATTTCTTAGAAAAATTAGAATCCAGTTTGTAGGTTGTTCTTGTTGTCCATGACAGTCCCCTTGATCTCATGACTTATCATAGGTTTTATATTTTTCTCCAATTGTTGATCACCATCAAATGTGGCCATCATAATATCATCCATAGCCTCCATATTCTACAATTATTCATTGCTCATTTCTCATACATAGTAACCAAATAATGCAGACCTAGAGCTTGGACTGCAAATGTATGCAAAAAATGATAAATCCTTGCCTCTATAAGCCTAATTAAACACAACAACTGACATGTTAAAGATTCATATGATTGTCCTTTTTCTACCTTGTAAACACGTACTCAATACATACAATAATTTATTGAAATGCAAAGTTGAATGGCCTCTTAACTCTTGACACTAATGTCATTGCATTTATCAAAACAGGGTTAATCATATTGTGATATAAATTTTCATAATGAAGTCTTCCAATCTGTCCTTTATATATGAGCTTTGATGACAATCCATCTTGTCTTTTACTACCCCTTTTAAATTCTCATGATCTTAGCACATCAACTTTCTCTCTTTGATTGACCTATCCTTATGTCCTGTCATTATCCCTATGGATGCACTTTGGAGCCTCCTACTACTTTTAAATATCACCCAGAGTCACCCCGATAAGTATTTTGATCCATTTGTATCTTCATCGACAATAGATCATGTATCACTAGGATATTCTGCAATTTCCCCAATGTGGTGAGTCTCCCCGATGATTATTCTTTCGATCTCAAGTATATCACCAAGATTCTTGCTGATGTAATCTTATCGGCATCACATAGCGGGTCAGGTAGACATTCAGAACTTACTCCGATGGTATATGTCTTGCCGATATGCTTCTCTCGTGCTTCATCGATGAGACACGATAAGTATCTTGTCGATGAAAATTCATTGCTGAGACCACTAGCTAGTCCTCCCAATATATCTTCTCAGGCAATTTTGATTGCTGTAACATTTTTGATCTTTCACCGATATGCCTACATTTGAATGAATAGTTTTTTTTTTTAAAATTGCAATGTTTCGTCGAATTTTCGACGAACCTCCAAAAGTGTTTGACGAATTTGCAATACATCTAATGAACTTTCATCATAATGACTTGCCTA
This sequence comes from Sequoiadendron giganteum, assembly GCA_007115665.2. Classification (NCBI taxonomy): domain Eukaryota; kingdom Viridiplantae; phylum Streptophyta; class Pinopsida; order Cupressales; family Cupressaceae; genus Sequoiadendron; species Sequoiadendron giganteum. The sequence goes on from CM021108.1 coordinate 460,480,401, forward strand.
TTTCGTCATGATTTCAATGAACTGTTGTCATTATTTCAATTTGAAGTATGTTTCCAAGACTCCTATCGATGTAATCTTATCGGCGTGACATAGCGGGTTGAATAGACATTCAAAACTTACTCCGATGGTATATGTCTCGTCGACATGCTTCCCTTGTGCTTCATCAATGAGACAAGATGAGTATCTCGCCGATGAAACTTCATCACTGAGACCACAGGCTAGTCCTCCCGATATATCTTCTCAGGCAATTCTGATCGCTGTAACAGTCTTGATCTTTGACTGATATGCCTACATTTGAACAAATAGTTTTTTTTAATTTAAAATTTGCATTATTCCGTCAAATTTTTGACGAACCTACAAAAGCGTTCGACGAATTTGCAATACATCCGATGAACTTTCGTCATAATGACTTGCCTATTTCATCACGATTTTGATGAACTATTGTCGTTATTTCGATCTGAAGTATGTCGCCAAGACTCCTACCAATGTAATCTTATCGACGTGACATAGCAAGTCAGGTAGACATTCAAAACTTACTATGATGGCATATATCTTCATCGCCGAGACCACAGGCTAGTCCTCCCAATATATCTTCTCATGCAATTTTGATCATGGTAACAGTCTTGATCTCTCACCGATATTTACAATACACCAAAATTTTTGTTGTAATGGCAATGAACTTCTGTTGTTAATCTGACACTTTGGAAAAGGTATGTTGCTTGTGTATTGCTACTGTTCATCGCTAGACCAACGAAATGGCCATCATGGTTCTGACGAACTTCTATCATTGATCTGATGCTTCGGAAAATGTATGTGGCTTGTGTTCCAGCTACTGTTCATCGCTAGATCGATGAAGTTTCCATCATTGGTCTGACGAACGTGCGTCATGAGTTCAACGTTTTAAATATCGTCTGAATATTGACAAAAATTGAGTTACAATAATGATTTCTGTGATTCATCGGTATACTAACAAAAGATTGTCAGAATTCCATCAAACTGTCATAAAAAATTGGACTCAAATTTAGTAGTGAATAGAAAAGGGGGATATTGTTGCAAGTATATTGTTGGTGTTATCATTGATGTCAATATTATGGAGATTTTTGATGTTGTCAAGTTTTGGTGCTAGTATGGATGTGTTGTGGTTTGATAAGAAGGTGTTGTGGTATTGTCATCAACGTTGTCATTGGTGTCTTGTATTGTTATGATGGATAAGTGTTGGAATTGCAGTAAGTGTTACCTCTAGGTATCATTTTACCAGTCTTTTAAAATTTTATCATTTGCTAAGGTATTAAGTCCTTCATCTCGTTAGGGTCTGAAGTCCTTTGCCTTTGTCTCGGTATTCACCAATTTTTGAACCTCTTGTTGCAATCTCTTTGAGTTTCATAACTTAGGTCATCGGCGCCCAACATTTCCTAACCTTGTCATGAGGTGTAAGTTTCATAACTATCTGATATTCCATATTGGTCTTTCCCCTAATGTCAAGAGAGATAATTGGATGGTCTGTCTTATGAGGTTGAGAAGTCGGGGGTTTCTCTAACATCACAAATTACGACTTTGGTTCCAAAGTTTCAAGTTTTCGTGATTGGACGACATCATGTTTTCTGCTTGTTTTGAAGCGCCGCCAATTCAATTAAAGAGGTGTATGGTACAACCTGGAGAAATCTTGTTAATAGTCCTCAAAATGTGCACAAATATTTGGGTTTCCTTTTTCCAAAGATTGAAATAAAGTACCATATTAATCCAACACCAAATGCACAACTTATCTACGACATATTTTGAGGTGGTAGAATTTTCTTAAGGTGTTTTAGCTGCATTTTTTTCTTTTGCAACTACTTCTCCTAGTATATGTGTGATTATATATGTGTTGAGGGCTCATGTAGTATGGAGTTGTGTATTGTTGTCTTGGCGTAAGGGATACTGAGCTCGAACCTTTTAAGTTGAATGAATTCTAGGCACCTCTAGAGACTGATAAAAGGTCTGAGGTAGATGCAAAACTACTTGAAAGTGGGTTAGCTCATACTGGAGGATTTCCAGAGGTTGTGCTAAGTGTGGACCTGATTGCTACATGTGCAAGAAGATACATTCCAGAAACACATGAAATTAAATCCGTGAATGAAACAGTGATTGCAAAAAATTCTCTTGAAGTTGTTTCCCACGCGCTGAAGATTCTGGAAAGGGAACCTATGGAAGAAATTTTTATGGCCATGGTTGGGGATTTACTTAAAATGAATGAGGATTGGTGCAAAAAATCCATGGCTAAAACCTAGTTGAGGTCAGAGAAGAAAGGTAAGTCACAACTACCACCCAAACTTAAGAGAATGCATTTTAAAGAGGAAATTGCAGATGTTGCTTTGTTGCATCGTGTAGTGGGAAGCACACAAATTGAATCATTTGAGGATTGGGCATGTCGGTTTATTTTGACAATTTGTGATGATAATATTTTTATTAATTGGGTTGAAATTATTCTTTCATTTGAATGAGCAATTAATCAATTTCCACAAGACTACTACTTTTCGTATGTGTTCATGCCTTTTATATGTGGTAGCAAGTCAGAGGTCCTTCTAGCTTGGGTTGGAACTACAACGGATCTCAACTCTAGACATTTTTATGTATAAGCTCTATTCATAGTTCACAAAATAGTTTGGAATGAGGGATTTTTGTCCGATTAATGATGCATTTTCTATGGTAGTCATAAGAAAGTTAGATGAAAACCCAAAAATGTGCTTCTCTCCTGAATTGGTCTCCCTTGTGTCAAAGTTTGGGATTTTTTATGTTCAATTTGATACATTCTCTTACCTAAGAATTGGGGGTTTTGAGAAAGCCCCGTTGAGATTACTTAGATATCCTAAAGATTTGCTAGTTTTCGTGGAGGTTTGTCGGTAGATGGCCATGGTCAATATTAAGTATATAAACATGTGGGAGAAGGGATATTATTTTCCATTGAAAACTCCCTCTTTTGTGTGCAAGACTAATCATATGGCTAGGGGACCTGAGGAAGTCCTTGTTGTGCATTTTTTGCACACATGCCCACTGAGAGTAGGGACCCTTTTTGCCTAGTCTTTTGGCTCTTGTCTGTGGCCCTACCTTTTGAGCTTGTCTTTGAAAATCATGAAATTTTGGTATTTGATGCTTTGGTCCTTTGGTCATGGGATTTGGTTACCTTGCATTGTTCCTAAATTTTTATCATGTTTGTAAATGCCCCTATTCTAAGTTGGTGGTTATGGAGTCTTGCGGTTGTCCTCTCTGGAGGTGGTTTCCCTTTGCCTTTTGTTTGTATTTGGTGTTTTGTTTGGGTATTAGGAGTTGTTATTTTCCTCCTAAGACCTTGTTTCCTTTTCTTTGTCAAATTCAGGGCGCGGGATGAAACTGAACTTTGAACCTTCGCATTGTTCTTGGTTGGGTTTTCGTTTCAGTTCCAGCTCTAGCTCCACTTCTTGTCTCCTCATTTTCTTTGTTTTTTTTCTTGTGTTCAACCTTTGGGTTTGTTTCCTCCCTTAGGTCTTCTTTGGTTTTCCTTTTTCTGTCGTTCATCAGAGGTGGGACGTAGGATGTGGGATGAAACTGAACTCTAAACCTTCACAATGTTCTTGGTTGGGTTTTCGGTTCCATTTCTGGCTCTGGCTCCGCTTCTTGTCTTCTTGTTTTCTTTGTTTTTTTGCTTGTGTTCGGCCTTTGGTTTCGTTTCCTCCCTTGGGTTTTCGTTGGTTTTCCTTTTTCCTTCGCCTCCTTTCCTTTCGTTGGAGACAAAACCGGGGTGGGAACTGAACTTGGTACTTTGCAAAAGGTCTCGTCTGGTTTTGGTTTCGCCTCTGCCTATTTTGGTTTTGCCTCTGCCTGTTGTGTTTTGTTGCCGGTCTCGTCTGGTTTTGGTTCCTCCTCCATCTCTATTTTGGCTCCACTTATGCCTGGCCCGAAATTCCCTTTTGGTCTGAATTCCGCGAGGGGATGAAATTCCCGAATTTTGAGAAGGGTGCCTTAATAATATTTTGGGAGTGATTCTCATTGATCATTTGGATTTATTTAATGATTAGTGTGTTGTTTATGATGGAATAGCTTGGATTTTTATGCTATAATGAGTATTAATGGTGGTCCTCTTTGAATGCAGACTGGATCGGGCAAAGCAGTTGCTAGTTAAGTGACTCTAGGATCAAGAGAGTGAGCATACTTTAAATATGTTGCGAGATCTACGAGATAAAACCAAGTACACTTTGCGACCGCGGGCAGGTGGAACTCAATCGTACATGGGAAGGTTAATTCAATGAGTGCTTGAGGGTCATTCATCTGAGTTGGACGTGACATGGCAGATTCAAATAGGCTTGACTTGATCAGGGTCATTTGGATGCCCAACTCAACTATTGATCGGTGGCCCGTATTCAAACTCACATTGCATGCTCGTTGCAGTTCTTCTACTTCGCGCGGGTGAGACATTAATGGTGGAAGTGACCCGTAGGGTTTATTCAGTCTGAACCAAGATTTGTAGAGATCCAAGGCCAATCTGAAGGGGCACGTCATGCATTCAATTCAGGGTGGTGATTTATTGTGAACTATCCAGGGCCGATGTGGTTGGTGGCCGACCTTCTTTGTAACCCTAGCTTAGGCTTGTGCGGGATGTATCTCTATATTTATAATGGTTCGCCTAGTTTGAGAGGGTTGTTGTTGGTTAGAAAGAGTTTAGAAATGGGTTAGAAGGTTGGTTAGACGGTTAGTTAGTAATTTAGAGAGTTAGAATTAGGAGTTAGTTTCATTTCAAGCAAGTGTTGTAACACAAAACATCAAAATTGTTGCTATTATTGGTGATTCAATACAAGTGAAGACATTGTGCTATTATTGGTGGCCTATCCTTGAAATTGCTTGGAAATATCTGAATGCATTTTAGATTTAGAGTTAAATGATTTAATGGTGCTTATGATTTAGTGCTTGGAGTGTTGTAGCGATCTTGTGTTCATACTTTCGACAACCACTTAATTTTGGTATTATTGTGCAAGGTCAACCTATACCTGATATTTATGTGCTTAGTTCAATTGCGGGCATTTATCTAGTTCAATGGAATGAATGTCCATGATCTGAAAATCTCCAATTCCTTAGAAGATTGCACTGTTTCTATGAGATCACAGGTATAGCCTAGGTTAAGCAAAAATCAGTTTTGAGGGATTGGTTCGTTCCAAGTATTTCATCATTAATATTGATGATCTTAGGAGTAATCTTAATCTTAGGATTTCTGAAACCCTTATCTTTTTCTATTTCTTTGAACTTTGGTTAAAATAGGAATTCGAGTATCATTATATTGCAAAATTTGATAAGTTTAGAGTTTCCAGTATTTTTTTTTAAGGTCCCCTTGTGATTACTAGAATTTTCACATTTATCACTGAGTTGTTTTGTTGCAAGTCATGACCTCACACCCAAGAGACCTTGGGGTTATCTCTTTTCCAATAGAGATTGACCTTTCAAGAGAGATAGGATACTATATATTCTATCTGAGTTGTTGATGTGCAAGAAACACCATCAATAGCCCTGAAGGAATATAATCTCCAGTATCTGTCGATGAGAGCCAAATTTGATAGTAAGGAATTTGTGAGACATAATTTGTATGGATGAAGTTCATATCAACACCTCCCTTCTATCGAGGACGTTTGGGAAGATTGTATTGATGAAAATGAAGTCTTGAAAATAGATTATATGAGGTTAACCCTAAGACATATACAGGTCTTTAGTCTTTCATTTCATATTTCTAAAAATGTGGTTGAGGATTTGTTGGTCATCGATCCCAAATATGAAAAAATTCCCAATAAGTCTCACCCTAAGGTTGATTGGAGTAAGAGTGGAGTCTTTGATGTGACAACACATGTCGCCTCGGTAATTAAATGGACTTAGGAATGGTTGGATGGAAAATGGCGGCAAGTGGCTAGCTTTGCTCAGGAACCTAGGTCATCACAGAAGAATGAACAAAGGTCCACACCAAAATCTGGTGTGATTATATCATTAGGGAGACCGACCACCAGATCTTCTAGTGCAAGTTCATAGTTTGGAGGTGATGCTGAGAAGCTAGAAGAAATGGCTAAGTTTAAGTCATTCTGTGAACAAAACAGTATGCCCTCTCCAACCCCTAAGAAGGTCGGTCAAATGAAGTATATGCTTTTTGATTCTAAAGCCATTTTTTCATTAAATTGTTGAAGATAACATTTTCCCTCCTTTGTGTGAGATACCAAATTCTTTGATTGAGAATTTTCCAATTACTCCTGGTAACCCTCATGAAATTGTTGGTGGAAACAAATATTTTGGTTTAGTAGTAGCTTCCCAAGAATGGTTGAAGAAGGTTGTAGAGAATAAAAGGAAGTATACTCCCATGATGACAGTTGAAGTAGACACAGTTACAAATTTACTTCAAAGTTCTTCAAAGCCCAAGAAAGCTCAAAGAATTTCAAGAATTTTAATTGATACCGCCTTTGGGAATCAAGTGTTAGAAATTGTTGATCATGTAGAGGAATTAGGTGATAATGAAATAACTGAGGTAGACTACAAAATTACACATGTTGATATGGGGCCTCCAACACTTGAAGGTGATGTTTACCATGCTAATTATTCACTTAATGCTTTGATTAAGAGAGTGAAAGAAGAGAGAAAAAAGAAGGTGAAGTTATAGTCTCAAGTCCTTGCTTTAGGTAATTTAATCTCTTCCATGGTTAATCCTCTGACACCTGATGGAGCCTCAAGCTCTCAAGTAGAAGGTATTGATATCCTTGTCATTCAACAGATTAAAAATAATCTAATTTATTCTAGATCAGCAATTGAATGGAGCGACAATATATCTCGGGAGTCCATTTTATTTATCAGTAAATTCATACTCTCCTACACTCGGATCACTAATAAGAGAAAATAACTGGTGATAGAACTTCAACAGGTTAGGAAAGAGAAGACCAAACTTTACGTTCTTTTTCATGAAGTGAAAGAATTAATTTCAATGGATTGGGCAACACTGATCGGTGAAAAAATTGTGAATGACCCTAAGGAGTTGGATCCTTCTTGGTCGGATTCATTGGAATGGAAGTTGCACATGTATGATAGCATGTTAGGAGAAATTAATAAAACTCTTGAGCGATACTTTGAAATGTTGGTAGAGATCAAAGATAGTTGTCATAATCTGGATGTAGAAATTACTGATGAGTTTGATGAGAAGATTTTGGATATGAAGGAGGTTTCTTTGAAATTCAAGGAGATATTTAATAAGGAAATAGTTGATCCTGCTATAGTAACTTGGGAGTCTTTCTCAAAACTCGGTAGATTGTAGATTCACCTAAACTCTTACAAGTCTAAAGAAAATAGAAGATCTGAAACATTGGTCGAATTTGGCATTGCTTTATCCATGTGGAGAACCAAATTACAGATCACCACAACACCCGAGAGTAAAGATATATTTACAATTTTCATGAGGTATTGTGATTATAGGTCCAGGATGAAAATTCAGGAAAATTTGGTGGAGCAATAAGCAGTTGAAGTTCCTGAAGATGAAGGCGAGGAAGCAAAAAATAATGATGCATAGATATTTTTAGTATTCCATGATACTTCTTTAATTTTCACTCTTTTAAGTTTAAAAACTATTTTATTATGGGGTACGGTTTATTTCAAGAAACCATTACCAAAGATAATTGGTTATGCTTTAAATATGGGATTAATCAATGCAGTTAGGATCTTTTGGGAAAAACTTTGATTTTCCTCATTAGAACAAATTTTATATTTTGGAAGTTTTTGCAGTTATCTTTGAATATAGAAAACTTATATGGTGAAGTTCATTCAGGCATAATCTTTGAATTGTGGTGTGTGGGTTTTTTTTTTTATTCTAAATATCTTGTCATGGTTATCTATGTTGAGGATGTGGATGTTTGATTAATTGTGTTGTTGTTGAATGTTTATCTTTGAATGAATGTTTATGGAAATGGTTTGAGTTCAGTTGAAGAGTTTCATTAGTTATGTAAATGGTTAAAGTCTTTGTACTTTCAATTTATATTTAGATATTGTTATGCCTTTCAAACCTTTCTAGTTAAAAGCAACATCTTTCTTTGCTTTCTGGTTAAAAGCAATCTGAGTTTCTATTGATTGAATATCTTTGAAGGTAGCTATCATCTTGTAAAATAAGCAGAGAAGCGATAGGAAATATTATTATATTGGTTCAACTCTTGTTACATTTGTCATCTTCATGGGCGATAGAATATAGAGTTAGGTGACAAACCTGTTAACCAACATATTTTTGCAGACTCTGCTGGGGAAGAGTTTAGAATCATTTTTGCATTATGATTTTCTTTTGAGTGTTGGTCATGGTTCTTAAAATGCGTAACGCTCTTGTTCTCCAACCTAACATAGATTGGTTAGTTGGTGATCAAGAGGATATAGTTACTGGTCTTCGATTACTTTCTTGGCAACAAAGAAGAACCAACCTTCAGTATCATCAAGTTAATGAGGTATTGGAAGAAGAAGAAGAACTTGGTGAGATCATAAGAGAGAATGCTTTGGGTTTTGAAAATGCTCAAGAAATTATTTTTGTTAAAAATATTGCACCTGTGGCTAGAAGGGTTAGAGTCCCTGTGGTGCCAGACCCAAACAACCAACCTAGGAATCAGTTGAAGAATAGTCAAAATCTTCCACAAAACTATTAGTGAGTGGAAGTTGGCAACTCTGTAATCTATTTATTTGTTCAATTCTAGCACCTAAAAGGTACACAAGGGGAGATAAGAAGAAAGGGATCACTACTGAAGACTTTGAGTTACTAGAAGCAGTCAGTTTCTCAATTTTTCTACCTAACCAAAAAGTTAAATCTAAATCCACTAGTAGAGCATCATCTCCTACACCTAGTCCTATTCCTACTTGGGTTCCTGGTACATCCTATCAAGTTCTCCTCTTACCCGACATAGTTCTTCCATTGCAGATAAGTTTTCCTATCCCTAATCCCATTTTCATGGCCCAACCAGTCCCTTGGGGAGTCGTAATAGCCCCCCTCACTTTAGGAGTCGGAGCTCAATTTCATGATTTGCCGAAGGGTGCAGGAAAGATTATACCAAAATTTAGTGGAGATGGGAAGGTTTCTTCTCAGGAACACATGCAATATTTTTTCGCCACTTATTATATTTTGGCCATACAACATGAAGATGTCGCCATGAGGCTTTTTGCAGAATCTCTAATGGATGCGGCTACTGATTGGTTTTATTATCTTCCAAATGGTACTATTAATAATTGAGCTACTTTTAGAACAAAATTCAAAGATAGATTTAAGTCTGCCAAAAATGATCAAGTCCTAGCTGCCCAGTTGGGGTCTATGAAGAAGGAAGTTCATGAGTCGATGAGAGACTTTGTAGCCAAATTCAACAAATTTCTCAATAGAATTTCTGCAAATACGAGGCCAGGAGGTGAATTATTAAAGGTCGTGTTTATCAACACTCTGCCATTGGACGTAAGCTTCACTATCAAAAGAGAAGGAGCCACTGATGTGGAAGTTGCTCAATAGTTGGTTGTATCTATTGAAGATGACTTGATTGTCGTGGGAAAGTGGAAAAAGGAATTGCAGTCTGGTAATTCTTTGCCCACAAATTCTATTGACCCAGTTATACAAAGATTAGTCAATGATATAGTTACTCTTAAAAGGAAAATTCCAAAGCGGCCTTCGTAGGCATCTTATCGGGATGTGCCTAGAAGAGATTATAACTATCGAGGAGTTCCCAATAGAACACTATCATTGGGTGCCTCTCCTCAAATATTGGCAATTGAGGCTACCCCTTCTTCGAGCAACAATAACCATTGTAATTTTTACTTGACTTCTGATCATGATGGTGGAAGTTGTCCAGAGATGATCCGATTCATGCAGATGATGTCAACCAACAAAGGCACATAGGACCCATATATGGAAGAGCCAAGTCCATCTCAAGACTCAGGCATGAATTTCTTTGAATTTGTACCAGACTCTATAGCCAAGGAGGATGTATATGTAAGGGTGGATGACCCAAATTGTGTGATATTTACAAGAGCTCAACATGTAAGAGGAGAGGCATTTGATTTGTCATCAACTCCAAAATTCTTATTAACGAGACTAAGGAAGTCAGAAAAGAATGTGTCCAAAAGTATAACAATTAAGGTAACTCCTAAACATTCCTTGGATTCCTATGTTATTGGTACATTTTATATAGTTGAGTCCTGTAAAAATACAAAATTCCAAATTTCCCAAGCTGAATATCTAAGACTTAATCCTACATAATTAGAAAAATTAGTCAAATACATTAAGAAAGAGCCTTTACCTTCTTAGTGTAATGCACAAGTGTCCCCAAAGTGTGAAATCCCTATGGAAGATCAAGTCTATACTAATTCTTCTGGAAAAATCTCATCTCAACCTAACCCCTTTGCAAAAACAGAGCCTTTTTATGTGTCGTTGTATATCGCTGGTTTTAGGTTGAGTAATTGTATTAGTGATTCTGAAGCCTTAGAGAATGTGATTTCGGCCCAAATAGCTAATCTATTATTATAGGTTAGATTAAATATGCTCAGGTAGCTCTAGTTGCTTTCCCTAAGAAGAGATTGAAGTTAACCATACTAGTTGTTGATATTCCAACTAGTTATGGGATGCTCTTGAGTAGAAGTTTTTGTAAATATTTGGGTGGGTAAATACAGAAGGATTGGTCACATGATTTGATACCATTGGAAGGGAAGAAAGTATGCCTAAACCATGAACCCAAATCCAAGTTTACTTTTCTAAATTTTGGTGATCTGAGGGCAGATATCTTATTTGTTGAGACAGGGCCAAGTACTTACATGTGTGCTTCTGACAATGAGGGAGACCCAAATTTTATCAATCTGGATCTAGTCCATGAGCTATGGACACTTGAGTTTGATGGGAGTTGTGCTAATGTTGGATTAGGTGTAGGGGTAGTTTTAGTCTCACGAGATGGCTATAAGTTTCCATTCGCTTTCAAGTTGGAGTTTTATAACACCAATAACACAACTGAATATGAATCTCTATTGCTTGGTCTAGGTGTGGCAAAAGAAAGAGGCATTAAGCAGTTGAGAGTTGTAGGAGATGCTGAGTTGGTGGTGAGACAAGTCAAAACAAATTACACTGTGAAAAATAGTCAGCTTAGACATTACAAGAACAAAGTTTGGGATTGTATAGAATATTTTGATGTCTTTTCTATTGAATCAGTTCCAAGAGACCAGAATACTAGAGTTGAATCTCTAGTAGTTTCAACGTCATTACTCTTACCTCATCCCGATTTTAAAGATAAATCATTTCAGATTGAGATTGTGTATCGACCTAGTGTTCTTAACAATGTCAATCATTGGCAGGTATTTAATAATGACCAAAAAATCATTGCATTCTTGGAAAAAGTTGAATATTTCGCTAATAGTTTCTTCAAAGGGAGTACTGACAAAATAAATGAGGTCCTAGAAGGAGAAAGTAGTGCTTCTAATGGAAAAGAACCTAAGATTATTCAATTAAAAGGGAATAAAATTCCTAAAGGTTTGGTCTCCCTTGAAGATTTGTTCAACATGCATGACCAATATTTGAAGCAAAAGAAAGAAGTTTCAATTGAATCATTTGTTGAGTTTGATAAGGTTAATATTGGTATAGAGGATGATCCCAATATTGTTTATATTGGTAAATTTTGTTTTGCTCAAGAGAAGGATAGGTTAATCTCTTTGTTGATTAAATACAAAGATATTTTTGCTTCGTGTTATGCTGATTTAAAAAAGTTCAAAAATGAAGAGTTACAGCATAAAATACCATTGAAGTCTAGCTCAACACCTTATAGACAGAAACAATGAACTTATAATCCCAAATTTGTAGAGGCCATTTTTAGTGAAATCGACAAGATTCTGAAGGCAAAAATTATTTACCCTATTCATCATTCAACATGGGTGGCCAATATAGTTCCTGTAAAGAAGAAAAATGGAGAAATAAGGATATGCGTTGATTTCAGGAACTTGAATCAAGCATCTTTAGAAGATAATATTCCATTGCCTGTGATGGATCGTATTTTGCAGACGATTGTTGGTGCTGAAATGATGTCTATGCTTGATAGCTTTTCGGGTTATAATCAGATAGAGGTTGCTCAAGAAGATCAACATAAAACTTCTTTCACTACTCCTATTGGTGTTTTTGGATATAGTAGAATGCCCTTTGGACTTATTAATGCAGGAGCAACGTTTCAAAGAGCAATGGATTTATCATATAGGGATTTAAGGAACAAAATTATTGTGATTTATTTGGATGATTTGACATTGTTTTCTAGAAAGAGAGTTGATCATTTACATGATTTAGAGGTGATACTACAACGTTTTAAATAGGAAGGGATCTCCTTGAATCCTAAGAAATATAGTTTTGTGTGATAGAAGGAAAACTCTTAGGTCATATTGTTTCAAAATATGGTATTAAAGTAGATCCTAAGAGAGTAAAAGAAATGATGCAACTGAGACTACCTATCAACAAGGATGGTACCAGGTCTTTCTTTGGCCAATAGAATTTCCTAAGGAGGTTTGTGCCTGATTTTGCTAAGCTAACCAAACCTATTTCTAATATGATAAAGAACCATCCAGTGTTTAAATGCAGTAGTGAAGGGAAGCAGTCTTTTGAAGATATTAAAACCACAATTGCAAATGCTCCTACTTTAGTTCATCCCGACTTCACTAAATATTTAATTATATATAGCTATGCCTCTGAACATACTCTATCAGCCATCTTGTTACAAGAAAATGAACAAGGTATTGAAGCTCCCATCTCTTTCATGAGTACCCCTCTGAAGAAGTATGAACTCAAATATACTCCACTTGAGAAACATGCATATGATGTTGTTAAGGCACTAAAGAGTTTTAGGTTCTATATTCTTTACTCTCATACAATTATTTTTGTCCTTGAAACTATTGTAAAAAGTATACTTACCCAACAGGACATTGGATGTAATAAGAGGGGGTCCTAGATAGCCAAAGTACAAGAATATGATCTAGAAATTAAACCTACTAACTTGGTTAGAGGAAAGGGTTTAGCTAAGATGATTTCAAAAAATAGATTTATTGAAGAGGAGGAGTTGTCATTGGTTTTGTTTACTAGCATGACTGATGAATGGTTTTCTTATGTTTCTTATCTTTTGACTTGTGGTGAGTGCCCATCTCATTTATCATCCAAAGAAAAGAGGAATTTAAAACTTAAAGCCAGTAAATATTTTCTTTGGGAAGGAAATTTGTATAAGAAGGGTGTAGATGGAATCTTCCTAAGGTGTGTTGAAAAAGAACAACAAAGGAGATTGCTAGAGGTTTTTCATAGTGAAGCCTGTTGTGGACATTTTTCAGCCTTTGTGACAACTTTCAAAATCCTATGTCAAAGGTTCTATTGGCCAGGTATGTTTAAAGATTCTTATGAATGGGTATCAAAGTGTGAGAAATGTTTAAGGTTCATTGGTAGACCGCATCTGGTTGCATTACCTTTGAAGCCTGTAGTGATAGAGGAGCCTTTTCAGCAGTGGGGCCTTGATTTCATCGGTCCAATTAATCCAAGTTCTAGTGCAAGACATACACGTATCTTGACTGCTACAGACTATTTTACTAAATGGGTTGAAGCTATCCTAGTGAAGCACATTACTACAAAAGTTGTGTGTGATTTCATAAAGGAAAATATCTTGGTGAGGTTTGGGGTACCCAAGAAAATTGTTGTTGATAACACTAGCTCATTTTCATCTGTTGAGATCACTCTATTCTGTTATGATTATGGTGTTAGCCTTGCTCATTCTTTTGATTATTACCCACAATGCAACAAGTAGGCTGAATCTAGTAATAATAATCTAATCTCCATTATCAAGAAATTAGTGGATGAAAATAAACTGGGATGGCACAAAAATTTATATGATGCTTTGTGGGCTGATAGAGTAACTTACAAAAGGGCTATTGGGATGTCCCCTTTCTAGATAGTATATGGCATTGATAGTACCTTACCAACACCCTTGGATATATCAACGCTCAATTTATAGAAGGCCATAGAAGATGGTCAATTTCAGAATGCACTAGAAAAATGAATCATGTATTTGAACAAGCTGGAGGAGCAAAGAGAAATAGTTGTGGATAATACTGCCAAGCATCATAAGATGGTAAAGAAGGTTTTTGGTAAAAAAAAAGGCTAATAAAATGGATTTTACAATTGATGATTCAGTTCTTCTCTGGGATAGAAGAAGGGAGCCAAAGGGAGCACACAAGAAATTTGATTCTCTTTGGACAGGGCCTTTCAAGATCAAGCAAATGGTTGGTGATCATGCTTTTCGATTGGCTTATCCTGATGGAACTGCTCTACCTCTTGCCTACAATGGCCAAGATCTAAAACTTCTTGAGTGATTAAATTTTCTGGTTTGTCCTTGTATATAGTCTTTTGCTTATTTTGTTTCATTTGGTTGTGTCTAGTCTTGCTCCATTTTCCCAATGAATAAGGATTCATTCCATGGTTTTTGGATTCTCTGTGTCTTGTTAGTTCTTGTCCCCATTCAGAGCCACTATTACCTCTAGGTATCATTTTACTAGTCTTTTAAAATTGTATCATTTGCTAAGGTATTAAATCCTTCATCTCATATGGGTCTGAAGTCCTTTGCCTTTGTCATGGTATTCATCAACTTTTGAACCTATTGTCATGGTCTCTTTGAGTTTCATAACCTAGGATGTTGGCACCCAACATTTTTGTGGGGTTCATAAGTTTCGTAACTATCCGATAGTCCATATTGATCTTTTCCCTAACGTCAAGAGAGTTAATTGGATGGTCTATCTTGTGAGGTTGGGAAGTCGGGGGTTTCTATAACATCACAACTTATGACTTTGGTTCCAAAGTTTCAAGTTTTTGTGATTGGGCGACATCATGTTTTTCGCTTCTTTCAAATTATCGCCAATTCAATTAAAGAGGTGTATAGTACATCCTAGAGACGTCTTATCAAGAGTCCTCAAAATGTATGCAAATCTTTGGGTTTCCTTTTTCCAAAGATTGAAATAAAGTACCATATTAATGCAGCACCAAATGCATGACTTATCTACGACATATTTTGAGGTGGCAGAATTTTCTTAAGGTGTTTTAGCTGCATTTCTTTCTTCTCCTACTACTTCTCTTGGTATATGCGTGATTATATATACGTTGAGGGCTCATGCAGTCCAAAATTGTGAATCGTTGGCTCGGCGTAAGGGATACTAAGCTCAGACCTTCTAATTTGAATGAATTATGGGCACATCTGGAGAGTGATAAAAGGTCTGAGGTAGATGAAAAATTTCTTGAAAGTGGGTTAGCTCATGCTGGAGGATTTCCAGAGGTTATGCTAGGTGTGGACCTGATTGCTGCATGTGTAAGAAAATGCATTCTAGAAACACGTGAAATTAAAGTCGCAGATGGAACAATAATTACAAAAAATTCTCTAGAAGTTGTTTCGCATGCATTGAAGATTCTGGAAAGGGAACCTATGGAAGACATGTATGTGGCTATGGCTGGAGATTTCTTCAGAATGAATGAGGACTAGTGCAAAAACTCCATGGGTAAAACGTGGTTGAGGTCAGAGAAGAAAGGTAAGTCACAACTACCACCCAAACTTAAGAGAATGCATTTAAAGAGGAAATTGCAGATGTTGTTACTTTTTTGCATCATGTAGTGGGAAGCGCACAAATTGAATCATATGAGGATTGGATGTGCCGGTTTATTTTGATAATCTATGATGATAATATTTTATTAATTGGGCTGAAATTATTTACTTTCATTTGAACGAGCAATTAATCAATTTCCACAATACTGTTACTTTTTGTATGTGTTCATGCCTAATATATGTGGTAGCATGTCAGAGGTCCTTTGGGCCTAGGTTGGAACCACAAAGGCTCTCAACTCCATACATTCCTATGTATAAGCTCTATATGTAGTTCATAAAACAGTTTGGAATGAGGGATTTATGTTAGGTTAATGATGTATTTTCTATGGAAGTCGTAAGAAAGTTAGATGGAAACCCAAAAATGGGCTTCTCTCCTAAATCAGTTTCCCTTGTGTCAAAGTTTGGGAGTTTTTATTTTCAATTTGACGCATTCTCTTACCTAAGAATTGGGGGTTTTGAGAAAGCCTCGCTAAGATTACCTAGATATCCTAAAGATTTGCTAGTTATCCTAGAGGTTTGTTGGCAGATGGCCATGGCCAATATTAAGTATATAAACATGGGGAAGAAGGGATATGATTTTCCATTGAAAACTCCCTCTTTTTTGTGCAAGACTAATTAGATGGCTAGGGGAGCTAAGGAAGTCCTGAAGGAATATAATCTTTAGTATCTGTCGATGAGATCCAAATTTGATTGTAAGGGTTTTGTGAGACAAAATTTGTATGGAGGAAGTTCATATCAACACCTCCCTTCTATCGAGGAATTTTGGGAAAACTGTATTGATAAAAATGAAGCCTTGAAAAGAGATTATATGAGGTTAACCTTAAGACATATACAGGTCTTTAGTCTTTCATTCTGTATTCCTAGAAATGTGGTTGAGGATTCAATGGTCATTGATCCCAAATATGAAAAATTTCCCAATAAGTCTCAACCTAAGGTTATTGGAGTAAGAATGAAGTCTTTGGTATGAAAACACGTGTCACCTTAGTAATTAAGCAAGCTCAGGACTGGTTGGATGGAAAATGGTGGCAAGTGGCTAGCTTTGTTCAGGAACCTAGGTCATCACAGAAGAATGAACAGAGGTCCACATCAACATTTGGTGTGAGTATATCATTAGGGAGACCGGCCACCAGGTCTTCTAGTGCAAATTCATAGTCAAGAGGTGATGGCGAGAAGCCAGAAGAAACAACTAAGTTGAAGTCAGTTTGTGAACAAGATAGTACGCCCTCTCCGACCCCTAAGAAGGTCGGTCAAATGAATTTTGAGCTTGTTGATTCTGAAGCCATTTTTTAGTAGATTGTTTTAGATAATATTTTCCCTTTTTTGTGTGAGATACCCAATTCTCTGATTGAGAATTTTCCAATTACTCCTTGTAACCCTCATGAAATTTCTGGTGGAAACAAATATTTTTGTTTAGTAGTAAGTTCCCTGAATGGTTGAAGAAGGCAATAGAGAAGAAAATGAAGTATACTCCCACGATGACAATTGAAGTAGACAGTTGCAAAGTTACTTCAAATTTCTTCAAAGCCCAAGAAAGCTCAAAGAATGTTAACTGATACCACCTTTGGGAATCAAGTGTTAGAAATTGTTGATCTTGTAAAGGAATTAGGTGATAATGAAATAAATGAGGTAGACTACAAAACTACACATGTTGATATGGGCCCTCCAACACTTGAAGGTGATGTTTACCATGCTAATTATTCAGTTAATGCTTTGATTAAGAGAGTGAAAGAAGAGAGAAAAGAGAAGGTGAAGTTACAGTCTTAATTCCTTGCTTTAGGTAACTTCATCTCTTCCATGGTTACTCCCTCGACACCTGATGGAACCTCAAGCTCTCAAGTAGAAGGTATTGATATCCTTTCCATTCAACCAATTAAAAAGAACCTAAGTTATTCTAGAGCAACAAGTGAAAGGATCGAAAATATATCTCAGGAGTCCATTTTCTTTATCAATAAATCCATGCTCTCCTACACTCAGATCATTAATAAGAGAAAATAACATGTGATAGAATTTCAACAAGTCAAGAAAGAGTAGACCAACCTTTACATTCTTTTTCATGAAGTGAAAGAATTAATTTCAATGGATCGAGAAACACTGATAGGTGAACAAATTGTGAATGACCCTAAGGAGTTGGATCCTTCTTGGTCAGATTCATTGGAATGGAATTTGCACATGTATGATAGCCTCGTAGGAAAAATTAATTAAACTCTTGAGCGATACTTTGAAATGTTGGTAGAGATCAAAGATAGTTGTCATAATCTGGATGTAGAAATTGTTGATGAGTTTGATGAGAAGATTCTGGATATGAAGGAGGTTTCTTTGAAATTTGGGGAGATATTTAATAAGGAAATACTTGATCTTGCTACAGTAACTTAGGATTCTTTCTCAAAACTCAGTAGATTGTAGATTCACCTAAACTCTTACAAGTCTGAAGAAAATAGAAGATCTAAAATATTGGTCGAATCTTACATTTCTTTATCCAAGTGGAGAACCAGATCACAGATCACCACAACACTTGAGATTAAATATATATTTGCAATTGTCACTAGGCATCGTGATTATAGGTCAAGGATGAAAATACAGGAAAAGTTGTTTGAGCAAGAAGCGGTTGAAGTTCCTGAAGATGCAGGCGAGGAAGAAGAAAATAATGATGCATAACTATTTTTAGTATTCCATGATACTTCTTTAATTTTATCTCTTTTAAGTTCAAAAACTATTTTATGATGGGGTACGATTTATTTCAAGAAACTGTTACCAAAGACAATTGGTTATGCTTTAAATATGGGCTTAATTAATGCAATTAGGATCTTTTGGGAAAAACTTCTATTTTCCTCATTAGAACAACTTTTATATATATGTTGAGGATTTGGATGTTTGGTTAATTGTGTTGTTGTTGAATGTTTATGGAAAAAATTTGAGTTCACTTGAAGAGTTTCATTAGTTCTGGAAATAGTTAAAGTCTTTTCACTTTCATTTTATATTTAGATATTGTTATGCCTTTCAAAGCTTTCTGGATAAAAGCAACACCTTTCTTTGCTTTCTGGTTAAAATCAGTTTGAGTTTCTATTCATTGAATATCTTTGAAGGTAGCTACCACCTTGTAAAATAAGCAAAGAATTGATAGGAAATCTTATTATCGATTCAACTATTGTTACATTTGTCATATCCTTGGGTGATAGAATATAGAGTTAGGTGACAAACCTGTTAACCAATAGTAAGTACACTTGGTTTCCAAGTGCTTTTGAGAAAATTTGAATAAAAGAGTGTGTAGTTTGATAGAGATGTGTTTAGTGTTGTGCTATGAATTTCTTCATGGTTAAAGATATCCTTGTGTAGTTTTGATGTGATGATCTAAGGTGCTCAAAGGTGTCATATCTAGAGTTTCATATTCTAGATTGTTCTACTATGGAAGTTGTGTTTGACAGTTTGTATGTCAATGTAGAAGGTTGTCTAGGAGAACTGAGATTGCTTTGTATTTCCCCATAGTGAGGGTTCTTGTATTGGGGATTTGGGAACATGCTTATATTTTTTGTATTTATCTTCCCTTGGAGTTTCTGGTGTTAATATGCTTTGCAAGTTCAGTTCTTATGTTGGATTTCAGTGGTAGTGTATCCTAATGTGCAGGATGAAAGTATTCTTCAGTTTCATGTGGTTGTGGCAGTGGTGTTGGATATTTTGATGATGTGGAATATTTTTTAATGTAGTGGAGTGTTTCTTTGTGGTCCACGTGTTGTTTCTAGACCTAGAGAGGTGTGTATGTCGTCAATTGTAGTGTTAGTTCAGGTTAGGCCAACCTGGCATGATAGTGCTATTTGTGGAGGTACCTCATGGATTGTAGATGTGTTAAAGTAGCATGGTGATGTATATTTGGGTCCTAGTTATCCCTTGGTGTGGTCTACTTTCACTTATTTCTTCCATGGAAGTGTTTGGTGCTAGCCTATTTTGGTGTTGCACGTTTGAGGTGCATACACTTTATTAAGGTCGACGTAATTCAAATTGTTTAGGTCATGGATGGTATAAATGAAAAGTGAGTTGTTGGAGATGGTGTGTAGAGTATGAATGATGAAAATATGATCAAGTGTGGTGATCTGAGTGTGATCTTAAATGCCTATGACTCTGAATACAACGAGCAAAAGGTGTTTCAAGTTTTAGTGTGCTTGAAGTTGTTGGAGGCAATGAGCCAAAGGTTGTGGATATCATAGAGTTGTAGTGGTGGATTTATCCTATTGCTTTGAGATAATGAATCTCTCTGTAATAGTTTCTTCTATTCTTATTTCTTCTTGGCAGTGAGCCACTCGATAGTGAATCTTTCTTCTTTTTTTGGCTAGTGAACCTAATTGTATTCGATTTTTTATTCATATATATGTGAGTTAATCTTCATTGTGGTTTTTCCCTACTTAGGGTTTTCCACGTAAATATGGTTTTCTCTTGTGCATAGTTGTGTTTGCGTTACTATTTCAATTGTATACATTTTTTTAGTGCTTAATGAGGGTTTAAAGTTTGATAAGGGTTTGAAAGTTCTTGGTGCAGGGCACCATAGGTCTAAATGTGAAAAAGTTGCTAAGTATTAGTATTTTGGTTTAGTTGATTCATTTTTCATGTAATAAGGTATTAAAGACCATTTCTTATGTTTGTAAGGTGTCTTGATTCATTTTTGATTCAAGTTGGTGAAATTGGTAAAAGTTGCAAAATGTTACAAAATGTTGTCATGCAACTTTTGCATTTTTTACTATTTGGGAAGTTGAACGGTCAAGATTTGGTTTTTGGTGGGAAACCATTTGGATATGATTGTAAATTTTTAAATACACCATTTATTGATTGAAACAAGGTTCTAGTTGTTGTTTTGGAGATTGAACAATAATAAAGATCTATTTTATGTGTTTTAGAAGCATAAATTGTTGCTACAAAAGGTTGTACGACCCTGTACAATCATGTCAGAGTGTGAAACCAATTTTAGTTGATGTGGATTTGAATCTACTTTTTGTCAAACATTTTCTCATTTAATTTCATTCAGATTTGAGCATTTTAGAGCCAATTTACTAAAGGTTGCTTGAAACCCTCATTTAGGGTGTGCATTGACTATAATTAATGGATTCCTCTCCATTCCAGCGATGAATTGACCTCAAATGTGGTAGAATGGAATTATTTAGGGTATTTTTTGTGTTCTTGAAGTTTCAAGAGTAGGGGGTGAAGATTGAGGCCAATTTGTTGATGCTCTAGGTTGAAAACCTCATGATTTTGGGCATAGAATGTGCATAGGAGTTAGGTATTTGCAAAAATATCTTTGGGAATCGTTGGAGGTGATTGAAAATTTTAGGGAAGACCTTATTTAACATGTCTAATCCATTGGTATGAATATTTATGGTCTGGATTTTGAAAACCTTATTGTGACCTAGTGGAATAAGCCTAATTAGGCCTAGTTTCAAGTGTAGCAGCAATTTTTTGACCTCTATGTTTCAAAACAACCTCACATGTAATTGAAATATATTTTAGAAATCCAAAATGGGTATCCAAAAAATATTTTATATTTTTGGTATGAGTTCTTTCAAGAAATCTATTTCAAAAATACTCCTTTTGCTGTCCCACTAGGCCTAGGGTCCGTTTGGTAAGGAAATCCATCAAGATAGGGTTATAAGGTTGAACAGTTTGAGTTTTTGAGTTAATTTGTGTTCATCCACCCTACTATACATCAAATTAGTATCAAATAATAGGTGGGTTTTTAAGAGGTAAAGTGTGAAGTGAAAAAGAAAGCAAGATGCCTCCAAAAAGCAATACTATGGCTAGGAAAATGAATGAGATGGAAGAGAAGACTGGGAGAGAGATTAGGAGATTGAAGGAACTCAAAGATAAGATGATAGAAAGGCTTGAGGATATTGAAATAGGTTAAAGGAGAGGTATAGTCACTGGTGAAGAGAGTGACAGTGATGAGGAAGGGGAAAAGGAAAACCCCCAAGAAGAGACTCAAGAAGAAGAGGAGTTAGATCCTGATGAGCAGAGGATGGCCAAGCTATTGAGAGCAGTCAAGGAAGATAAACACAAGGTAAATATGGATGTACCTATGTATGGAGGTAACTTGAATGATGAAGAGATTTTAGATTGGATTGCAACACTTGATAATTACTTTGAATGTGAAGATGTACTTGAGGAACAAAGGGTAAAGTTGGCTAAATCAAAGTTGAAGGGGCATGCCTTATTATGGTGAGATTATGAGAAAACTAAAAGGAGAAAGAAAGGAAATTCAAAGATTTTCTCTTGGGATATAATGGTGGCAAAGCTTAAGGGTAAGATCTTACCGAGTGATTATGCACTTCAAATGTATAAGAAAATTCAAGGTTTGAAACAAAGAGAGATGGATGTCAAAGCCTACAATGATGAGTCTTATAAGCTGAGTATAATAGCATGTCACATGGAGGATGATGTGGAGAAAGTATCTAGATAACTTAGTGGGTTACGATTCAACATTCAAGATGAGTTAACTTTGGAAAATCTAAGGATGGTTGAGGAATGTTATCAAATGGCAATAAGGGCTGAAGAAAAGATAAAAAGAAGGCAAGACAAGTCAAATAGGGGCAGAGGTAGAAATACCAGAGGAAGAGGGTCATTTTATAATACAAGGAAGCCATATGAAAGTCAAGAAGATGCAATAAAATTCCAAGACTAGTTTGCTAATTGGAGAGGTGGATTTAGAGGAGGTAGATCAGGCTCTAGAGGCAGATTTGGAAGTTAAGGGAGAGGTTCACAAGGATTCACAGGAAGGTGTTACCAATGCAACAAGTTCGGACATCAAGCATGGAAGTGTAATGAAGGAAAATCCTCTACTTCACATGGAGGATAAAGAAGATCTCAATTGGTGCAAGAAGATGACAATGAGAGTGTAAACTCTCCATCACAACATGTTTCTCCAAATGTTGGTGAATCTCTTATGGTAAGAAGAAGTCTCATCAAGGCATCAAAGGAAAAGGATCCACCACAAAGAAGGAAAATCTTCAAGACAACTTGTAAGTTCTTGGGTAAGGTATGCAAAGTTATAATTTATTCGGGAAGCATAGATAATATGGTTTTAGTTGAGATGGTTGATAAACTTGAGTTTCCTAGAATACCACATGATACTCCTTACAAAGTTTCTTGGTTGAATGAGGGTCAATATGTTTTGGTAAATGAACAAAGTTGGGTGGAATTTAACATTGGAGGATATAAGGACAAAATTTCATGTGACATATTGCCTATGGATGTATGCCATTTGCTGCTAGGGAGGCCTTGGAAATTTGATAGGCATGCTATGTATGATGGAAGGAGAAATACCTATGAGATAGAAAAAGATGGGGTATCTTATACTTTGACACCACAAAAAGAGGAGGACAAATGGAAAACCATGAAACCTAATGTGATGATGGTAGGTAGGAAGGAATTCATCAAAGTAGAAGAAGAGAAGCACATGAATATTGCAACCACTCCTAAATTTGAAGACGCCATGATAGTAGACATGAAGAATGATTTGATTTTGGAAATCCAAGGTTGGATTAAGGAGTATGTAGCTATGAGGATAGAATAGGTGTTCCATTCATTTCTTGCACAAAGGGATGTTGGTCATTCAATTCCTGTCATGCCAAAGGTTAGTACACCTAATCAAGTTGTAGTTACAAGGGCACAACAACAAGTGGAAGATATGGGAAGCAACAGTGAGAAGGTCAAGGATGAATTGTAAAGGAATTTGAACAAGTTCAAGCAAACACATAGAGTGAAGAAGAAGGATGAATGAGACATGGTAGTAGGTAATGAGGTTGGTTCCACAAAATTCTCAGATGAAGCATAGGTTAAATATCATCTATCAAGTAAGCCTCTAAAGTTGAAGCATATTCTAGGTGCCAAAGAGTTCAAAAAGACAAGGGATAATACCTATTTCCAGTATTTAGTCCATTAGAAGTGGTTGCCAAATGGATATATCACTTGGAGGTCCAAGAATGGTATGAAAAAGCATCAATCTATTGTTGCAACACTGTCTTCAATGGGACTTGAGTCCATTTTGCCCAGGGAGTATCGTGCAAGGCACCATAGGCCTAAATATGAAAAAAGTTGCTAAGTATTAGTATTTTGGTTTAGTTGAGTCATTTTTCATGTAATAAGGTCTTAAATACTATTTATTATAAGGTGTCTTGAGTCATTTTGGAGTCAAGTTGGTGAAATTGGTAAAAGTTGCAAAATGTTGCAAAATCTTGTCATGCAACTTTTGCATTTTTGGATTTTTGGGGAAGTTGAACAGTCAAGCTTTGGTTTTTGGTGGGAAACCATTGGGATATGCTTGGAAATGTTTAAATACACCATGTAATGGTTGAATAAAGGTTCTAGTTGTTGTTTTGGAGATTGAACAATAATAAAGCTCTATTTTTTGTGTTTTAGAGGCATAAATTGCTGCTATAGAAGGTTCTACGGCCTTGTGTGGTCATGTCAAAGTGTGAAACCAATTAGAGTTTATGTGGAATTTAATCTAATTTATGTCAAACTTTTTCTCATTGAATTTCATTCAAATTTGAATATTTTAGATCCAATTTACTAAAGGTTGCTTGAAACCCTCATTTAGGGTGTGCATTGACTGTAATTAATGGATTCCTCTCTATTCCACCAATGAATTGACCTCAAACTAAGTGGAATGAAATTAGTTAGGGTGTTTTTTTTTTCTTGAAGTTGCAAGAGTAGGGGGATAAATATTGAGGCCAATTTGTTGATGCCCTAGGTTGAAAACCTCATGATTTTGGGCATAGAATGTGCATAGGAGTTAGGCTTTTGTAAAAATCTCTTTGGGAATTGTTGGAGGTGATTGAAAATTTTAGGGCAGACCTTATTTAACATGTATGTCTGAGCTATTTTTATGAAGATTTTTGGTCTGGGTTTTGAAAACCTTATTGTGACCTAGTGGAATAAGCCTAATTAGGCCTAGTTTCAAGTGTAGAAGCAATTTTTGACCTTTATGTTTCAAAAAAACCCCACCTGCAATTGAGATATGTTTTAGAAATCTCAAATGGGTATGAAAAATGGCTTTTAGATTCTGGGTATGAGGTCTTCCAATAAATTTATGTCAAAAATACTCCTTTTTCTCCCCCACTAGGCCTAGGGTATGTTTGGTAAGGAAATCCATCAAGATAGGGTTCTGAGGTTGAAGAGTTTGAGTTGGTGAGTTAATTTGTGTTCATCAACCCTACTCTGCATCAGTTGTAGAGGAGGGGGGCTGACTTCTCAGGACCCCAAGTCACGAGAGGGTCTAGAACAATCAACTACCTTGATCTACCTCAAACTAAGGGATTGTCTAAGATGAGATTGGTGTTTAAAGGGATGAAAAGGAATGAAAACTAATCTATCACTTTCCTTCTATCAACCCAAGATTTTAGGAAGTCAAGTGAGCATATTTCTAGAGTCGAAAGTGCAACTTAGGCAAATCACTTCTAGTGGACTCCAGTGTGGGGAATGGACGAGAACATGGTGCACTGGCATCTGTACAAACAAAGAACGTAAAGTATATTATAAGAACCTAAAGAAACCTAATAACAACCTGAAAAGCATGATTTAATACAATAAAAAAACAAAAAGGAACTAAACTATTGAAATAACATGAAAAATACTTTAGCTTGATAGATGAATTGATTATGATTGAAATGACAAGCAAAGGTAATATAACTCCAACTTACGACTAATCCAACCTCTCACAAGCTTCATATGAACAAAGTACCTACACAGACAATAATAGAAAAAATTCAGGGCTATGTATAGAGAACTACTACACTCATTCCCCTGCTTTGGTGTTTCCACCTCCACGGATACCCAGAATAGCCATGATAAAGAAAGTATTATAAAGAAGGAAGTAGAAGTACTATACGTTATTCTAAAAATAATATGCTATGAAAACAATACAATGATGCTAAATTAAATGATATAACCTTCCCAACAATATTCTCTCAAGGAATGTGAAGGAAGATGTGAGCTCACAAGCTTGTGAGTACCAACGTTGTCACAACAATGAGAGGAGTAAAACCAATGGAGTGTCAACTTGGAACTTCAAAGATGGTGGAAAATTTGTGAATGAAGTGTGTAGGAGTGAATTTGATCAAGACGTGTGTAGAAAATGAATGAATAGGCCATTTGAAGATGAAATTTGGAGGAAAAGAGCTATTCGAGGTTGGTCAAAGGTGCAAGGAAGCTACATCATCACCAATGGAGAGTTATAACATCTTTTTGTATTCTAGAGGTAGGAATCCTCTCAAGATGGTAGCACATCATGCAGACGTCCGTACACCCCTGACATAATATCCTCCATTGACACTAAAAACAACCACCAAGTGGAAGGGAAGTGAATGAGGGATGTGGAATAGCATCATCGGATTTAATTTGTTGAACGTAGGAGGTGCAAAAATTGAGAATTTACGAGGGGTGAAAATTCATTCCATTACATTTTTCCCACTTTTTAGTGAGCATAAGTGTTAGCGAATGCATGGTAAAGTAGAGAAAAAGTTTAGAAATGTATACCTGAACCATCAAGGAAGCAGATCACAATCTGACACACCTCAAATAATAGGAAGAGGAGATGGCTCCATAGGTACTCGATCCTAAGGAGAGTTGAAAAAAATGCACCACAGGTCCATAGACCTACAAAAGGTGAATAAAAGGCTAGTAGGTGCTCAGTATTTTAGAGGAGGTACCCCAGGTACTTGGTCTTGAGGGAGGCCAAATGTGAAGGCTCTACAAATTTTGATAGGCCCTCATAGGTGTTTAGTTCTGCAAGGCAAGCTCGAGGTCCTCGAATCTCCAAGATTGATTAGAAAAATCAGCTTCGCAAGTCATACAAAGAAACATGTTAATCCACATACAAAACATGTTAGATAACAAAAAATCCATGTAGGAAGATAAATATACAGTCACACAAATAGTCAACAATTGAAGGAGAAGCTTTCAAAGGGGTCCCTTGGGAACCCTTCAAAAGAAAAGGGGTTCACTCAAGGGACGCTCTATTTGAAAGGTGGTGACATTTTCTGCAAATGATTCTAGCATCAAGAAATCCTTTCAAAATATCTATTTCATCAAGTAATTTGAAAGGGACAATACTCCCTCGCAAGGGAAAATTTTTAGACTTCTTCATAAGAAAAAAGTACTCCCTTGTCAAAGGAAATTTTTCAGATTCTTTCTTTACGAATTTGTGATAAAAGCGAAAATTCCACTAGGGTCCTTTTTGAATAGTATAGTGTTTGAAAAATAAAGGATTTTCAAGGAGGGATTTATTTGCCATCGAATACACCTTTTGAAAATCGAAGCAATATGATAGCCCCCCCTTAGGATGGTGTGTGTTGATCTCAAAGGCACATGGCATACTAAGGTGAAAGAAGAAAGTGATATTGTCGCCCAAAATACATGACAAGATGTAATCATGGAAATATTATTGCACACACGACGGACAAAATAGTCACCACAACATCATGAAGCAAGCAAAGAAGACAGAAAGATAAAAAGACAACATAAGCAAAAACAAAGACAGCAAGAGATAGGGGGATATGATATTTCAGGGTCAGAGCTACTCATAGATATAAATAGATAGATATAATATAATAATATATATATGAACTATCATCAACCCCCTACTATATCAGACCATGTGAAGAAAGTTACATGCAAACAAAATCAAAATAAAAAATTGGGTCAACATGGAAGGGAGGCCTAAAAGCCCCCAACACTTTGCATCGTCCCCAATTGTCAAAAATCAAGGCATAATAGAGGAAGAATTATGTAACAAAATAGAAGAATTTTATGACACAAAACACTCCTTTATCCAAGAACCTACAAGGGTGATAAGGGTCCTTCAGGAACACATAAAAAAAGAATGGGGGAAACACAACACATACATAAATCTAATCTACAGGTAAACAAGAGGTTCCCTCCTAGTCCTCATCAACCAAGAGTTCGCCATTCTCCCAATCTAGATCACTATAAGGGGAAGGAGAATGAGCTTGGAAGGGAAGGATAACAAGGGGAGCACCCTCCAACTCTCCTACAATGAGAAATAAGGAAGAGGACCCTTCAAAGTCTTTTTCGCTCAACTCTTGTGATGTAAACATCATTGATTTTGCAAAAATCATTGATAGAGCCAGGACATCGTATACCAAGTTGAACATGAACTTGAAGAGAGTGACATGTGTCAACTGAGCAGGAGATGAAGGAGGCACCCAAGATCCACTACCGACCTCACCAAAAGACTCAAGGGAAGTGATGAACTTAGGGGACGTCGGGGTTGCCTCCATCACTAGGATGACACAAGCAAAACAAAAACCAACTTTTGAAGAAGGTGACCCCTTCTTCCAATCCCCATTAGAAGTAGGGTTTTCCTCTAGCTTGCACTTCATCAGAGTATGCGATATCCCCACGGATGGGGTGGACAATGAGGAAGAAGCAAAGAAAACTACAATAGACACCACTGAGGTATTTAACAAATACACGGGCTTGGGAAAAGGAAAGATGTCCGAGAGGGACATGAAGAGAGGATGATCAACCAAAGGAGCAATGAAAACTTGCACCTTCTCAGGGTGAGGATCATCCACACTCATAGGGGGAGATGGAAGCAAGATCAAGGTGACAAGAACTAAAGTAGAAGGGAAGAAGAGGAGGACACAATAAAAGGTGCCAAAATAGGAGTTTATGGCTCCCCTTCCTCCTACAAAGCAACCTGCTCAGCGACCAGAGCCTTCATTTGGTGCTTATGTGCAATGCGCAATGCGATTTCCTTGGCTCTGAGAGCTAGAGGCTACAACTTCAGGAGTAAGAGACTCTTATTCAATCATCAGAGTGTCCATCAAAATTATTTTTGGTGGAGAGAATGCTCCTAGATAGAAATAGGAGGAAGAGATGCAAGAGTAGAGACAAAAATAGGCGAAGAAGTAGACTCAAGCACCTTAGTGGCAGGCCTCTTCCTATTTGCAACCCTAGGGGCAGGAGCAATAGAAGGCCATGAGGATTGATACGTAGAGGCAACTCCATGAGGACCCTTCCCCTTACCATACAAAATGGGTCGAGGCATTGTGGGCAAGACAAGAAGGTCAAACACCTGACACTTGGCCTTCCAAAAAATGGGCACCACCGGACTCTCCAAGAGACACATAGGGGTAGAAGGTCAGGGTATCATAGCAGGATGGGAGGTAGGGGAAAGTGGGGCTATAGAGGAAGAAGAAGAAGGTTCCTAAGAACAAGCAAGCCTCCCCTTCCATTTTTGAGATGAAGAAGCAGCCTGTCACTGTACTATAAGGTAAGTCATTTTCGACTACACTTTTCCCCTAGTCTTATACTTAATGTAATTTCAATAAAGCAGGTCCATTCTTGGAGGAAGTGGGCCAACTGAGGAGGGACAAAAATGATCTAGCGAATACCCCCCATGTGATACCAATGGTTGATATCCAGTTTCGTGCACAACATGCACTGCACCTTTGTAAGATAATTTCAAAAATTTATGAATAATGGAAGTGACTCCGTTCACGGAATCTAGCCATAGGATGCCTAGCTTTACTCTGAACAAGTTGGATTCTAGAATGATGTTAAAGGTAGTATTCAAAGACCTAGGTCCCACTAGGATGGAAAGATTTATAGAACCATAAGGAGCAAGAGAGAGACCATCATGGGTATGTATGGTGGTCTTCATATTCTCATATTCCTCCCTTTGTAAATAATTTAGCAAAAGAGTATCCTCCGAAATAACGTTCATGTGACTCGCGGGGTCCAAAAGGACTCCTATCACAATGTTTCCATTGACATGAGCAAGAATATATAGAGGAGAATCTTTGTTATCCATGGGTAGATCTTGTGATTTAAAAGTTATATCTGGTGAACTAGTCACAGATTGAGGGGGAGGACTATGAGTAAATGAAACCATGTTTATGTACACTGAGGCCTCAGGAGAAGCACTAGAAGGATCAATAATTAAATTCATAGAGTGAAACAGAAATGAGTTTGTATAAATTTGCAATTCATTATTTTCCTTATCCATAAAATTGTTTGCGTTCTTCTTTTTACCATCAAGGAGAATGGTACCATCGTCGATGCAATCATGTATCTCATGGCGTAGGAACATACAACATTCAGTATCATGCCCCTAGATAGGATGGTATTGGTAGAATGCATTCCCATCATACCAGTTGGGATAAGGCTCTCTAAGAGGTCGAGGATCTTCCAATGTTATAACTTTATCTTTTAATAGTTTTTGTAGAATAGAAGAATTAGAAATAATTTTTTGAATTGTCTGTTGTGATTGAGGTCTTTATCATTAGACGCGGCAATTGCATTGACAACAGATTTTCCTTTTCCTAAAATCAACACAATACATCTTCCTTTGGGATAGGAGCATGAGGAAGATCCCCCAAGCTGAACAACCATCTACTAATATTATAGCAACACCTCACACAAATGAGCAAAAGAAGGATACTTCATTAAGGAAAATTTCTCCTGCCAGGGTCTCTACAGGTTGCCAATGAACACCTTTTGCATGTCTGAGTCGAGTAACGCGTAAGAGATTTTTGAAAAAGAGTGCTTGGTATTGAGCAATGAAATTAGTAATCTTCTCATGCTCTCCTTGCTTACAGTGGACAAGATCCGAGAAGGTCATCTTTGGATCGATGTTAGCCTGAAACTGCCAAAGAAACTGATTAACAAGTTGATCGAATGAGAATATAGAGTTTTCAAGCAAAGAACAGTACCACTCTAGTGTTGTGTCTTTGAGAGATCGAGGAAATAATTTGGCCATCAAAGCATCATGGTGAAATATGTTTGTACACATCACATTAAAAGTTGACATGTGTGTTTGAGGGTCTCCTTTACCACTGTATTTATTAAACTTAGGAATTTCCATCCCTTAATGGATGGGAGTGTTCAAAATAATTACTAACAAAGGACTATGTTGGAAAAAAGGTTGAAAGATGGGTTGGGTAGAGGCTTGGGACATACTCGCCAGCTGATTCTACATTTGACCCATTTTCTATAATAGGGCATTCAAAACAGGGTCAAATGAAGAAGTAGGTCCACTAGATCCACCACTAGAACCACCACCAAGACCACCATTGGAGCCACCATCGAAGCCACTTCTAGGGCCACCGCCATAGCCGCCACTAGAGCTACCACCATAGCCACCACCGAAGTTACCATTGTGACCACCATCAAAGCCGCTGTTGGAGCCACCAAACATATCAGAACCACCAGACCCTATTCCGCCACAAATCCCATTACCAAGGATAACGCTACCCCCAAGAGGAATAACATTGTATTCTAGAGGTATTCTACTCACTTTGAAAGTAGGAGGTGGAGCAAGAGCAGAGACGTTGACGGAAGTTCCCATTTCAACCATGCATATCGATGACGTTGATTTGTCTTTCATAGGCATCGAGCTCATGACCTTGGTTAATACTTTACCTAGGGTTGTAAGAAGGGACATATGCTTGCATTAAATTGGTAAGGCCACAAAGAAACTCTATGCTTGTTTGATCCTTGTCTAGCATATATCTAACCTTATTAACAACTCTAGTGGCCCTAGCCATGTTTTTATCTTTCCCTAAGTAATTTGTGAGATCTGATAGCCTCCTATCTAGAGCGATTATATGCTCCACATGGATAGTGAGAGCATCATCATCATTCAAAGGTGGGGTCGTAGGAGAGATAGGAGGAGTAGGGGTACGAGTGGTTTCATCGAAGAAACTCATCTTTGTTGTTGATACCTATTGGTGTAATTAAATGTTTTGTACCTTGTCCTAGGTCATAATTAAACCTTAGTTAAGTTTACTTAGGGGCCACATAGGAGTTGTTGGATAATTTCCACCTTTGGTGGACTTATCTTCTTATTACTTTATCATCTCCACCTTTCATGGACATATCATGTGATTAGGTTTCCACCTTTTGTGGTAGATCCACTATTTGTGGTGGTTATCACATTATCACCTTTCCACTTTAGGTGGAGTGATAGATTTCCATTGTTGTTTCATGTCATAAGATTACGACACTTGTCATAATCTTATGCACTCCTATGTTCTCACCTTGGCTATATAACCAAGGGGTCTCTCATTGTAAAATCAAAGCAATTCTATTATCATTGACATTGAATACAATTTATTCTTGTCAAATTATTTTCTCTCTTCTTTGTGCTTTCCATTTGGTCCATAGATCTTTCCATCCATAGCCAATTCTAACATGGTATCAGAGCATGTTTGATTCTAACATGGTATTAGAGCGGGTTGGGTGCCATTGGAAAGTCTTTTTCTGAAGAGAGGTACCAGATTTGGGGAGGTTCCATTTTTGGCTCTTTAATGTAGGTTTATATTAGAGCTTGTTGGAGCAAATATGATCTCACCATTGCGTCCAGAAGGTTCGATAAAGTCGATTTTTCCTTTTGTTTCGTCCAAATCGGACATATGAGGCCAAATCTATGAGGGTTTGAAGCTGCATTGTGGTTGCCAGATCTAGAAGGTAGCCGCATTTTTCGAGCATTTTGGGTCAAATCTGACCCTACCATCGCGTCCAGAAGAACCGAAAACCCTAAGATCCACTGTCCAATCGTCCAAATCGGAGCAAATCATTTGGTGAGGCAAAAAAATTTTACCTGAAGAGCCGTACGACCCTCAAGTCATCATAATTGTGATGGTACGAAAAAAAAAAAATTAAAAAAAAATTATTTTCTGCGAATATTTTTTTTTCAAAAAGTTTATTAAATATTTCGCAGTTTTTACTCTATTCAAAAAAAAAGTTTTTTTGAAAATTATAAAAAAAGAAAAAAAATAAAAATTTAAAAAAAGTCCAAAAGGTTTTTTTCTGCGGATATTTAGTTTGCAATATCAGACTGCACAGTGTACCCGCAGAGAGTACGTAGGAAGCCACGTGGTGTGGGTGACACCACCCGTGCCCCCTCCATACTTCGATGGCTGACACATTCAAAATCTTTGGCAAAAGCAGTCACCGACCGTCTACTTCACAAACTCCGACCGCCAGTTTAAAATCTCCGGCAACAAAAAATCTTCAACCGGCCGTCAATTCAAATACCCGGCAATTGGAATATTCCAGTAGCATTTTCCGACAGGGGTGCATTTTCTTTTGACGGGCCAGAAGATGTCAAATTTAATCGCTTAAATGGATGACATCAGCAACCTAAAGGATTTTTCTCCCCCCTCACCATTTGCATTTTGATTTTTGAAGGCTAACTTCAAATGCTCATATCTTCCTCATTTTGGCTCCTTTGTTTGAGCAATTTTTTTTTATTTGGGCTAATTTTTCATGCTCTACACAGTGGTGCAATCAGTTTTTGGTTTTGGCTTCTGGATTTTCCATAAATTTCAGATTTTCATAGGTGTTGCTGCTTCGTCCTCATTTTGGGCACTTTGGGAGCTCATAACTTGCTCCTACGGTAACATTTTTGGGTGCTGTTTTTTTTGAAAGTGCATAATTTTTCATGTACTTATCATTGGTATGATCAGATTGATCTCATTTTGTACCAAAAATTGTACTTGAATTTGTGGCCTATTTTGGCATTTGCATGTACCAAAATCAAAGTCCACTTTGTTGTTTTTGGCAGTGGAAATTGTAAATGCACTAAGTATAAAGTGCCAAATCAAATATTTCTTGGGGGGTTACTTGATTGAGTGAATTGGGGGGGTAATCTTTTGCCTTTGTTGGTTTATGTCTCTTGATTGGTCTATTGTGTGACTAAGTTGAGGATTTAATATGGGCATCAAAAAACATCCTGCTGTAATAAGGTTAAATCCATGGAACTTTAAGTCTTGGCAAGATGGAATCCTAACACATTGTAGGTGGCTCAATCTTTTGCCATATCTTTATGGACTAGTTCCTAAACCTTCATCAAAATGGAAGAGAGTTGTGTCGGACATAAAAACAGAACATATTGTGGGATTAATTGGTTGTAATATTGATATTGATATACTAATGGCCATTGATGATATTGAGATCCCTCGTGATCTTATGACCAAACTTTGGGAGATGTATGGAGACTCGAATGAACCTCCATTTCCAGAGGATCCTGTTGCAGATTGTCTTGTTCCACTTGCAAAGTTTCAACCTATTGATGATAAAACAATTGAAACACTTACTAATTGGGAAAGGTATGGTAGTTTTGATGACACAGAACCTTCTCCTTCTCATCCTACATAGACATCTATTGAGACTTCAGTTTCTATGGCTCCTAATCTAAATTTAGAGGGTTCATCTTCTTCATCTATGAGTCAACATCTTGAGGCTGAGGACTCTTGTGATCTAGCATTGGCAGATTCATCTATTGTTGTACCTGAGGATGCTTGTGATTCCATAGTTTGGGTTCCTTGTGTTTCAGTGCAACAGGATATACATTGTCTTCCAAATATGGCTACTTTGGATGGCTTCTTGACAGGTATTTCAGACTTGTTTGTGTGGTCTCATCTTGCAGATTTGGGGGACACTATTGATGACATTCATCTTCTCTTTGATGAAGATGATCCTTCTTCAATTGTTGTGAGGGAACACTCTGACCCTCTTGTTCATTCTCTACATGATCATTCCTTGCAGTTTGACATGAGTGTGGATACTTTTGGACAACATTTGGAGGAGGATTCTTTGTATTTTGAGGGGATATCTTTCTCTTTGGATCATGTTCTACATTCTTCTCTACTAGATGTTGGATTGTACTCTTCAGCAGTGTGGCCTAGAACGCCTATTTGGAGTGTGTCAGCTTTCGGCATCGACATGGAGACACTTGAGCATGCTTCAGAGACATCATTCATCCTGCATACATCCTTGGTTTTGTTTCTTCCTAAGGGGAGGAATGTTGTTCAGCGAAATTGGATCATCTTCAACATTCAATGTCGAGATTCTACCATTATTGCAAGAGACTCAACATTGAGGGGGGGCTGCCTTGTCTCTCTTCTACTTCTCTCTTATGGGGGGGTCTTTTTCCTCACATGGGGTTTTTACCTTCTCATGCATCATTGAGAGCATTTCTATCTTGTATTTCATCTCTCTTTTGGGGAGGAGTTTTGTCCCATTGGGTTTTCTCCTTTTCTTCGTTTGTGAGAGATTGCATTGCATTTGTACATGGGTACCTAACATGGCCTAGTTGTCGGGACCCATCTTGCATTGTTTTCATTTGTGTACATTCTCCCTAAGTTGCACTTAAGGGGGGGTGTTGGTGTAATTAAATATTTTGTACCTTGTCCTAGGTCATAATTACACCTTAGTTAAGTTTACTTAGGGGCCACATAGGAGTTGTTGGATAATTTCCACCTTTGGTGGACTTATCTTCTTATTACTTTATCACCTCCACCTTTCATGGACATATCATGTGATTAGGTTTCCACCTTTTGTGGTAGATCCACTATTTGTGGTGGTTATCACATTATCACCTTTCCACTTCAGGTGGAGTGATAGCTTTTCATTGTTGTCTCATGTCATAATATTATGACACTTGTCATAATCTTATGCACTCCTATGTTCTCACCTTGGCTATATAACCAAGGGGTCTCTCATTGTAAAATCAAAGCAATTCTATTATCATTGACATTAATACAATTTATTCTTGTCAAATTATTTTCTCTCTTCTTTGTGCTTTCCATTTGGTCCATAGATCTTGGCATCCATAGCCAATTCTAACATGGTATCAGAGCATGTTTGATTCTAACAATACCATCTCCTCTGAAGTGAGAGTTTTAATGACCCTTGTAAAGTCCATCTCCAAGTTTCATTGCCGTGTGCTCCTTCTAATAACATATCCAAAAGTTGTAGACTAAGTTGTGAAGCTCATAAAGTGACACAACACACAATTCCATAGCCTACACAAACACAAGAGAAAGAACCTTGACACAAAGAAATAGATATTACAAGTTTCATGTCAGGTTCACCAAAATGTAGAGAAGGGGGACCAACTGCTCAGGACCATAGGTCACAGAAGGTTTTAGAACAATTAGTGTGCCTGATCTACCTCATGCTAAGGGATTGTCTAAGATGAATTTTATGTTTAAGGGGGTGAAAATGAAGAACAACTGATCCCTCACTTTCCTTTTGTCAACTTGAGAGTTTAGGAAGTCAGGTGAGAGGATTTCTAGAGTCCAGACTACAACTTAGGCAGCTCACTGCCAGAGGACTCCAACTC
This sequence comes from Sequoiadendron giganteum, assembly GCA_007115665.2. Lineage (NCBI taxonomy): Eukaryota > Viridiplantae > Streptophyta > Pinopsida > Cupressales > Cupressaceae > Sequoiadendron > Sequoiadendron giganteum. The sequence goes on from CM021108.1 coordinate 460,516,161, forward strand.
TAGGAATGGATGACAACGCAGCGCGTTGGTGTCTCAGTCAGGTGCTTGCATTCGTACAGATAGAGAACGTAAAGTACAATATAAGAACCTAAAGAAACCTACTAACAACCTAAAAACCACGATTTAGTGTAATAACAAAGACGAAAAGGAACTAAATTACTGAAATAACAAGAAGAATAATTTAACTTGATAAATATATTGATTATGAATGAACTAACAAGCAAGGGTAGTAGAACTCCAACTTATGATTAGTCCAGCCTCTTGCAAGATCCACATGAACGAAGTACCTAAACACTAATGGAAAAATATCGAGGCTTTGTATAGAGGAATGACGCAATTAGTCCTCCACTTTGGTGTTTCCACCTCCACAAACAACTAGAATAGCCATGATAAAGAAAGAAGTAGAAGTACTATATGCTATGCTAACAACAATATTCTACAAAAACAATACAACGATGCTAAATGAATGGATATCACCTTCCCAACAAGATGCTCTCAAGCATGTGAAGGAAGATGTGAGCTCTTAATATTGTGAGTATCGACATTTCAGCAACAACAAGAGGAGTAAAACCAGCGAAGTGTCAACTTGGAGCTTCAAAGATGGTGGAAATGATGTGAATGAAGTGTGTAGAAGTGAGTGTGATCAAGACGTGTGTAGAAGATGAATGAGATGAATGAATAGGCCATTTGAAGATGAAATTTGGAGGCAAAGAGTCATTCAAGATCGGTCAAGAGCATAGGGACATTACACTTGATTTCCAATGGAGAGTTGTAATGCCTCTACGGATTCCAAAGGAAGGAATCTCGTCAGGACGACAATGTGTCATGTAAACATCCACGCGTTGTGCTAGCGTCCCCGACACAATATCCTACATCAACACTAAAAACAGTCGTTAAGTGGATGGGAAATGAATGAGGGACATGGAATAGCATCATCATATTTAATTTATCTAAGGTAGGAGGTGTGTAAATGGGGAATTTGCGAGGAGTGCAAATTCACACCATTACAAAAGTTAATGAGGGATTGAATGTTTCAATGTACAACTGATTCACCCTCCCTCTTAGTTGTCCTATGCATCTAACAATTAGATCAAAATACCATATGACTCATTATATTAAAATGGTAAAAATAAACTTGTGTGATATATTTTTTGAATTCTCCACTCAAATTTATTGCATTCTTGTATAAAATATCTATCCTATATACATTGGATTGCATAATATATACTTCTAATTCTACTTCATATATTTATTAATACCTAGCAACTAGTGCTACACTTGTCCAGTCACTCCCCATCACATAGGAGGGCGAATTCTTATTTTATAAATAGAAATGAAATTAGGAACTTGATTTTGAAGCAATTAAAGAAGATTGGTTATGATAGGACATTTCAATCTATGCTTTGAAAAATTAAGTCATTGATAAACATGGGGATGAGTAATTGAATCATTTCAATTCCTCTACAATGTTTTCATCATTATGGAGAATAGGTATGATGTCATCTATTCAATCATCTTTATTTGTTTATGACTCTACCTTTGACTACAAAGAAGACATCACTACCATTGCATAGTTGTAGGAAACTATGACCTTGGCTACAACCATGCCACATCCTTGGTTGTGGGCTATCATCCTTAATTCATATAGGCAAAAGTTCGTAGAAAATACTTACTCTAAGATCATCATGTTACTTGAATAACATGCCATATTATTTTAAAAATAATTGTTTTAACACATAACCATTCATTAAAACATCTTATAGCTAACATAGTGATTTTATCAAAATATTAATTAAAAGTATTGGTTATAGGGAAAGAATGTTTGTGGAAATTTACTTTAAAATAGGAAACATAAGTAATAAGACGAGATAATTATGAGACTCGTCAATACCCCACAAATAAGCAAGTTTCTTGTCCTCAAGAAACTAAGGTATTTCATTGTACATGAGAGTGACAAGCATGAAGTCAAAAGGTTGAGTTAAACCCTTACACTACCTCAAATAGAATCTCATCTAACCTTATATCTATTCACACCTAGAATCTTCATCATGTGCAATGAAATTATTTGTATCATGCCAATTTGGAATGGGAAACCATAAGAGAGGTGGCTATAATGTGAGAATAAGTCAAGCAAGACTATTTGCTCAATCTAGATTGACGTATCAATACTAAATGTTGCATAATTATTGTATAGTGAATAGAGCTCCTTCTTGTGCAACCCTTCACTCAATTCATTTCATCTAGATTTGTTGAAATAAAAGGTTTCTTGACCAATTTCAATGACCAAAGCTCTAAACATGTAATTATCAACCCATTAATTATGTTGAACTTCTTTTACTAGTAAGGGGTACATTTACCAAGTGCATCCATTCATCTACCAATTAATCAAGGTATCTAGCCTCTCCTCTAATCTACAATGAAATATTTTTTTCTTGTTTTGTGTATCTTTGCATCTAAATTCCTCTATTTATTTCACTCCTTATGAAGGAGATCAATTCATTGAACAAAACATCACCTATTAGAGGATTGGGTTCCATTATAATTCATACTGAATAGTGAAATTATGGAGGTAAAATTCACATAATTGACTTTGAAGTTCAATAGTAGATGTTTGATGAAGCCTAAATAAATATTCAAGTGAGTTTAATTTATGTGGAAGATCACAAATATACATAAGCTAAAGCTAAGAAAGTGTTCCCTAAGGAACATGACATAAACCTTGACAATGAGACAACAACGTATTATTTGTGTTGTTAATCCTACCATTTTATCAACTTTATCTATCAATCTATTAATTTTAACATCATTTTTCTTCATTTATTCAATATTTTTTTCTTATCTTGCTTTCTTCTTAGCCTAATTTATATGCATAAATTGAATTTCTTCATATATTTTTCATAACAATAGCTCAAGAAATGGTATATCTATTTGAGTGGTTATTGTCCAGTTTTTTAAAAAGACAAAATTTGGAGGAATTATATTTAAGATACCTACATCAGAAGAAAAATGTATCCTTGTAGTAGGAAGGGTACTCATATATGCTTTTTTTTTAGACCTTGTTCTTTTTCATTTTTTCTTGGGCCATTTGAGTCAGTTTATCTAATTTACTTCTTTTTTGTTTGCAATACCTTATTTGCATTTTAAACTACTCAATCCCCTACAAGATAATCTAAACCTCATCAATTTACTTTATCACAACAAGTATTTATTCTTCTTCTAGATTTAATTCCTTTTACTTAGAGGATAATGTAGATTATTTATTTGATTGGGAGCCTAAACTTTTGGAAGTATCAAAATATTCACTTTTCCTCTAAGAAATAGTTTTTAAATTTCTCTATTAACAAAGAATTCCTCTCACTTAGAATCTGTTTATTTCAACGGAGACTAGTTTGGTATTTGATGAAGCAATGCCTGATGTTACCCACTTTTCTCTAAGGTGATGTGAGCACCTTGGTTGAGTTTGTGTTTAAGTTAGGGTAACTTTTTTCTTATTTTTAGTGGGCCTAGAGAAATGAGCTACCTTTTGTCCCCTTTTAGGTTGAGAGGAGGAAGAGATAGCAATGGCCACATGTCATTTTGGTGAGGTGTCAATTTCAGAAAAAAGTACCTCTTATACAAGGGAAGACACTACCTATGCAAGTGGTGATACTAAATATACAAGATTCACCACATATTTGTGGAAAGTTATTACATGTTCATGAAAATAGGATAAATGTTTTGAGGAAGATGTTACAAGTCCAAAATCTATTTCTACATGAGCAAAAAGGTTGTCTCATGTATGGGTTGTGTGGCTACGAGTACATCTTCCTCAAATTGATTCTCTTATTCCTAGATTAACAACCTTCTTCTTAGTTTAGAATCCTCTTGTTAAAGGGTTTGAGTTTATTTGAATCTTAGCCTCTTGTCATATGAGCCAACATTTGATCAATTTCTAATATTATCCAATTCTTTAAAAATTCAAGAGATGTTTGGTAATTGATCATGCACGATCTTATTAACAAGTAGTTTGATTAAAAAATGGAGATAAAATGAAACATGCCTTCCCTTTCTACATTCATTACCATTCTATTCAATATATTGAATAAGAACTTTGTAACATTGACCAACCTATTATGGCAAATATGGCTCAAAATTTTAAAATGCATAGTGTATAACAAAGGTTGACTTCCTTCAAAAGTGAAATACCTAATAATATAGACTACTACTTCAGCCCAAAGGGTTGGAAATGAAAAAAACTTGGTCCCCTATGAAGAGCGATAAAACTAATCCCCTACTTGTACAAACTTTGCTTTGGTTGCAGCTACATTAGGTCTTTCTAAAAAATCACTAATTTCAAGAAACCATTAAGATTCTACTATAGATACTTCTAAATCATCCACCCTTAATCCCATTATAATTTCTTCATTATTCACTAATTTTTGGACAAAGTGATGGGAAATAATATAACCACCCTACCTACTAAAAGATAAAGAGAAATGCTTGATCATTTAAGAGTATAATGTGGTATGTTGGATCTCTACAAATGAGGTCACCTCCCATGTTGTGTTTGGTATTATTTACTCATACAACCCATTTCACAACCAATAATTATTGCTTACCTTTTCTTATAGATTTTGTTGATGATTCTCATAAATATTTCTAATTTTTTTGTCTTTCTTTAAAATATTGTAGATATTTGATTTTATGGAAAGTGAGTTTGTGATTTGAAAAGGAATAGACTCATTTTTTTATAAAAAAATAAAATATATTTTAGCACAAAGAGATTAAATGTTCTACATGTGTAGAAACAAAAAGAGTGAGGTAAGATGGTGGCTCAAATTATTTGAGGGTGATGATGGTTTAAATATTTGAGTTGTAATTATTAGCCTATTCATGAATGCTAATAAATAATTATGGCAACCTTCCCCCAACTAAGTGTGTCACATGTCCACAATTGACATAGGACAAAGAAAAATATAGGGGGTTCATGTATTAATAAAATTTTAGAAAAAGCACCAAGTAAGCTTAAATTTTAATAAATGTACATGTTAAATAATCATTAAAAATAGTAAGTGAATCCTAGTATGAGATCTTCGAGTATTAAAATATGAATAACCTGCACAAATATGTGACATTTAGGAACTGATAGATGTGGATGGTTGATATATTTGAGATGCATTGATGATACTATAGATGATGCCTAGGTGATGTTGTGATTCATTGATTGAGTGATTCTATGGGTTGCTAACTGAGAAACTATAGGTTACTAGCCACAATGACAAGATAAGGAAAGTTTTGATATGCTACAATTTGGTCTACAACAAATTTGTATAGAAGAAACAACTACTATAAACTTGTGAGGATACATTTAGGAACCAAATATTATTTTCATATTACCCTACAACAATGATGGATCAAGAGTAAAGAAAAAACAATTCACATAAGTTTTACTTGCAAGTGGAGAAGACATCGATGGGAAGATGAAATATAGTTCCCAATGGTTTTCCATGTTGCCTTTTTTTATACAAAGAAAAATAAATCATACATAAGGTAGAATAGTTTCATATCTATTAAGCTCATCCACTACTACTATTATGTCATAATTTTTTATGTTGGTGACCAAGAAAATTTAGTTGAGATGTGAGGTCCCTTAGTTTCTACAAGATGTTGAAGAAATGTTTCCTTGCCCAAGGGTTTCTTAGAAAGCTTGATACAATGACCATTGGCCATCGATAAAAATCTTATAGGGTCAAGGTTATCAATTTAACTACACCATTGGAAAATACTTATTCAATTTCATATGGACCAAGGCATCTAGTTTGCAATTTACACTTGTGATATTTGTATCTTGAGTCATACAACAATACCCAATCATTTTTTTGAATTCCTTTGTCCTAATAAACCTATCATGTCATTGTATATGTTGCTTCTTGGCCTTGTTTGCTATTGTGAGAGATTCGTAAAAAAGGAGAAGGGGAAATTAACTTCTGTTAAAGTTATTTATGAATCTCTTATAATAACCTGCATGGCCAAGAATTTTTTTAACATCCTTTTATTTTGGGGTACTACCAGATTTGTGATAACCTCAATCTTAGTATGATCTACTTGAATAATTTCTTGTAATACATAATGTCCTAAAACTATGTCTTCCTCCATCATCATGTAGAATTTTTTATTACTTAAGGATAGGTTATGGTCTTCACACCCTTTATTAACATTTTGGTTAGCTTAAGCTTCATCCTAAGTATTCCCATAAATTGTTGTCATTGATGTAAACTCCTATATAGTTAGGAGTAAGATCTAAAAATATATTCAACATAGTCCTTTGGAAAGGGAATTACACAAGCCAAATGGAAGGAATTTATAAGCGTATGTACCCCAAGGGCAAGTGGATGTTTTTTATCTTTATCTTCAAGTGCAATCTTCATTTTTTTATAACCACTAAACCTATCTAAAAAGGAAAAAATAATTCTTTCCTACTAAAGAGTCCAAAACTTAGTCAATTAAGAGGAGAGGGAAAGTGATATTTTCTTGTTGTAGCATTAAGTTCTCTATAGTTTACACAAACACACCACTTTCCCCATGTTCTGAAACTATCACTAGAAGGGAAACCCATCAATTGTTTGATATATGGAAGATAAGTTAGCATCCAAGAATTTTTGTAATTCACCTTCAGTAATATCTTAGACTGCATGGTTTGTTCTCCTCTTTGGTTGTCACATAGGTTTACAATCCTCATTTATGTATATATGATATATATATATATAGAAGCCTAGGTTAAGACCTATCATGTCATGGTAATCCCATGCAAAGGTCATTGTATGGCTTTGTAGCATGGAAATTAGTGTTGCTTATTGTGCAAATTCAACCAATTGTTAGTATTTAGTGGCTTATCTGGAAATATTTTAACTTTATTTGATAGAGTTATTGCTTAAGAAATATTTGAACGTTCCATATTAAGAATATGGCTATAGTTAAAGAGATTGTGAAATATATAAATATTAGATATGTAGCTTGATGCATATGATGTAATAAATATTTTATGTAGTGGACAAGTTACACATATCAAGCAATTATCCAATTGTGGGTCATTTTATAGTTTTTATGCACAATGTTTGAGAGGACAACATCCTAATCTTATGTCTCTATCTCAGGGATTATTTTTATAGTCATTAAGGTTTGAATTGAGAACTTGTTATCTTTAGGATCTAGCCACATTGGTTTCTCTAGTTCAACGAAAGGTTGTGTCGGAGGATAGAAAATCAATTTCTTAGTTATGCTCCCATTGGAAATAATCATGTTTCTTGACCTACAACCAATAAATGCATCAATTGTTTCCAACCATGGTCTTCCTATGATCAGAGGGTATCCACCTAGGTTGGCCTTTGGTTGAAGGGCCATAAATTCTACTGGGTACTACTAAGAATCTAATGTGATGACTAAATCCTCTGACTCCTGGTTAAAAAATTGAATGATTTGTTCATTGTAACATTGTAGGAGTAAGATGGGCCAATGGGCCTAGCTCGATTGGCTAAATCATCATGCTATAGGCAAGAGGTCGTGAGGTCTATTCTCCCCACCATCCTCGTGGTACTGGAGGGCGTTTCATGTCATTTTCATCGATCAAGTGAAAAAAATTTACCAGGCGCACTACAATTTATAAGGGGCTACCTGATTTTGATTCCTATAGTCTAAAAAATTTAAAAAATTAAAATAAAGGGGTGGTGGGCCTAGCTCGATTGGCTAAATCATCCTATTGCAGGCAAGAATTCATGAGGTCTAGTCTCCCCATTGTCCCCGTGGTACCGGAGGGTGTGTCATGCCAGCGTCACCAGTCACATGAAAAAATTTTACCAGACGCACTGCAGTTTATAGGGGGTGGCTACCCAATTCCAATTCCCACAGTCTACAAAAGACATTGTAGGAGTAAGTTGAAGATCAACAAATTTTATATTTTATATTATTTATTTGGTCATAACATTAATGACAATTCCTAAATCAATCAAAGTGTTTTGTATGAAAATTCCATTAATGTGGACATCCACAACTCGACTACGAGGTTTTGCATATTTTGGGATAACAATGTTTCCAAGCATAATATTTGTAAGTTGTCCAATGACTTGGATAATTTGCAAGTCTTTATGTTTTTGTCTTGGTTTTCTCAAACAAAAATCATTGAAAACTTAGGTATAGATTGGTACATATTTAATTACTTGAAATAGATAATTTTTTACACATGCATTTTTAGTTGCCCCAAGAAATTAAATTTGGGTTCAGATTCTTAATTTTTTGAGGTCAACCTTTCTAGAAATAGAATATTATAGTTCATGATTTCTATCTATTATGAGTTTAGCTCAAGGTTTGGTATTTTTTTTTTGGTGACTCAGGAGTATCCCCACAACCCAACCCAAGCGCCCAACCTACCTTGTCTTGGTCTTACTTTTAGCCAAGTTTGGGATAGGAAGGTTAGGTGCAAGTTGAAGTGGTAACTGAGTAGTTTTGGGTGGAGTAGGAATATAAGTGTTAGGTATAATAGCTAGTTGTTGAGCCAAAGGTTTCAGTTGTTTTTAGAAGCCAACATTCAAATTGGGCTATGACTAGTTCCCCCTTCATTTTTGTTTTCATGCATTGTGTGGTGGTTGCCACTATTGATTGCGAACTTATGATTGGTATGGTTGTTACGGCCACCCTTCTTGTTGAGGTGTCCAATTTGGTGGTATTGAATTTTTCTAGGCTTGAAGAGGCATGTGGTTCCAATGTGTATTATACCAATTGGAGATATTTAAAACTAAGTTGAGAGATGAAGAACTATAGGACAAAAGATCTTAGAGCATACCTTGTTGTTGTAGCCATGGTTTGCATTGTTCCATGCAAAATAATTTTACTTCTTTGTCTTCCAGTGCATTGGATTCATCTCTCTTGTGCCTATCTTCTACTATGATTGCCACTTGTTTGCATTTGTAATCAATTTTTCTTTTTCGGTAATGAGGACAATATTTAATCAATATTGCATCTAATTCCTCTTGTTTCTTCTTTGCATGTAGTGTATTGAGTTGAGTTTCAATATGGTTTATAATATCTTATTTCATTTCCATGAGAAGACTAGTAAGCTCTATTATGGAGACTCTGGCAGTAGTCTTTATGGAGGAAAATGCTCTAAGGTTGGGTGTCTTGTTCATGATGGACCTTGAATAGTTTTTATAGATATTGTAGGCATCATCAAATGGAAATTGATAAATATATTAGTCACCAATCAAGTCCATTGCATCCAAACATTCTCCATTAACTCCCTTTAAGAGTATAATTTTAAAGGAATTGGAAGATAACCTATTTTGATGGGATTTCTACAAAAAGAAATAGAAACCATTCCACGTAGTCTTTCAAGGGCTTGTCATCTTTTTGCAACATTCTAAATATATTATCTCCCCTCATGTCCCTGGCTTTGCAACAATCTTGATACTTTTTCAATAAATTTTCTTTTATAGTTCCCTCATATAGCACAACATTCGTACCTAATCCAATAAAACACCTCAAGGTTACATACTTGAGAATATCTGAAAAAAGCTTCAATCTATATGCACTTGTGGTATAGTCATAGTTTCTATAGAGGACATAAAATTCAAATAGAAATATATTTTATTTCTTTGTAATCAAACCATGGAAATTTGGTGAGACTGAGGGTGGCATATTCCTCATGGCATCTTGTCCTACTTGATCAAGGATGGGAAATTGAAAGGTAGTGGGTCCAATGGGATCATTGGTGCCATTTTTGTTTAAAGTGGGACAACCCGTAGAATATGTGCTTCAAGGAATTTGTTGATCTGGTTATGGTTTGCAAGAAATAATTGAGGCACGTTTGAATCTTAGCTACTAACAGCTTGTGGAGAGACTATAGGATATTTATCTTCTAAAGGAGGTTCACTTTCTTGTCCTAATGTAACATCCTCAATTATTACAATTTTTTTCATGAGTTCTAACACCAAACTACCACTATTGTTTAGAATAAACCTTCCCTAAAGGTCTCTTCTTCGTAACATGCAATGTACTAGAGAAAGTGACTCTCCTTTTACACATTGTTAATGAACATTTCAGTGGTTTTTTCTAATGGTTACTAATCCTAATTACAAGAAATGAAGTTAAATTTTAGGGAAATAAATAAAAAGTAATTCAAGACCCAAAACTTCAAAAGCTTGACACCATCCCCAACAATGGTGCCAAAAATGTCAAGTGCCATCAATCCCTAATAAACTTGATATAACTAAGGCTTGTATTCAACTCGACAAATATTCTCATACAATATCAAGAAGCCTACTGAGTTATGATGTATCACATTTATCTATCAACCCAAGGATGTATTCTCTTGGTATAGTGATGGCCATGTATGTACAACAATAGATCTTTGAGAATTAAAATTATAAAGTTGTGCATACTAGAGAAACTCTAAGCAAAGTAAGGAAATAAATGGTGTACTTAAATAATAAATTTATCCTATAATTAACCAAAAGTTATATAGTAGTTGGTACATGTTCTCTATAGGTTCTCTAGTGACAAAAAGTAAATATGATGGAAATATTTTCAAATTATTTGCTCAAATATATTACATGTATATAGAAAATCTATATCCTAGATATGTTGGATTACACAATATATGCATCTACTTCTACTCCATACATTTATTGACCCCTAACAACCAGTTTTAAACTTGTCCAATCACTCCTCATCACATGGGAGGACTTATTATTTTAGAAATAGAAATGTAAATAGGAAATTGAGTCTGAAGTAATTAAAGAATACTTTTGCTGGGACATTCCAATCTATCAGGGAAAATCATGTCATTGAGAAACATGGGGATAAGTGGCTAAATCATTTCAATTCCTCTACAACCTTGCATCTTTCTAGAGAATAGGTATCATGTCATTTGTTCAATCATCCTTCCTTTGTTGATGAGGTTCGCCTTTGATTTCAAAGAAGAGATCATTATCCTTGCACAAATATAGACAACTGCGACTTCGGTTGTGGGCACCCTACAACCTTGACTATGGGTTGTCATCCTTAATTTGTGCAGTTAAAAGTAAATTCATAGAAAATCCTTACTTCAAGATCATCAAAATAACTATTTTAACACAACCATTCATCAAAACATCTTACAACTAACATAGTTCTTTTATCCAAATATTAATTAAAATTCTTGGTTGTAAAGCAATAATGTCTATTAAAATGTACTTTAAAACAATAAACATAAGTAATAAATAGAGGCAATTATGAGACTCATTACCACGTAGTCATATTTATCAAAGTTAATTATAGAGTAATACCTTAAGTGTCGTGAATAGAGAGAACTCCATTGACTATAAACTAGGAACCCAAGTCAAAATCCCAACTAGTATGATTTAGAATCCTGAGCCAAAATTCTATATAGTAAGATTTGGAATCCTATAGGTCACTCTAATAACAATGTCATAACATGTTTCTTAGCCCATTCATACTAAATTTTAGAGCATAAAGGTTTGAATTTCAAATGAAGCCCTTCTTTATCATGTTATAATATAGTGAATAAGGGTTTACAACCAACACATTTTAAAATCACATCAATTTGCTAAAGCCTAAATCATGCAAGTTAGCGAGAGCCTTTAAGTGACCGTGCATGATTAGTTCACAATGTCCTTCTAGACTTAAGAAACTCTATACTAGTATCTTGACATTCTTAATAAGAGAATATTATTCATGGAACAATAATTGTAATAACTCATGTAAGTACTACTCATGTTTAACACAACGTAATACAAAATATATCACAATCCACTATTGGATACTATGGCTTATAAATCAAATAACAACTATATTAGTAATTTCCCTATGATTAGTAACAATTGATTAAAATACTATGCCAATATTTCTAGGGATCCTTTACTCACAACCCTTAAGTAGCTCAACCCAAAATGTCATCCTAACAATGCCACCATTCTTGGAGTATAAATTATCACATTGGGAAAGTATAATTATCCACTATATGGTTTTTAGTTTTTTTTTAAATAGCTTGATATTTTGAACAAATAATGTCATCACTAGTTTCTAAACAAGTCCTGGTTATTCAACCTTCAAATAGTAAAGTATCAAAATATCTATAGAAGAATGCCTAAATATGAGAAATAAAAAATATGCACAAATAATACATCAACCTAATACCCCGTGTGTGTGTGTGTGTGTGTGTGTGTGTGCACGTGTGTGTGTGTGTGTGTCTATGTGTGTGTGTGTGTTTGTGTGTGTGTGTGTATATATGTCTATATATATGTGTACATATATGCATCCACATATATGTATGTGTATATATGTATGTATATATGTGTGTGTATGACATTTAAAATTCATATTTTTAATTTGTAATTACTCAATCCTTTCTAAATTATGGTGACTTGACTTCATATCAATTCCCACATACACCAATATTCATTGATCTCAATGATTTTTTTCCATGTAATCATTAGTTTTTTAGTAATAGATATACATGTAAAACTTTATCTCTACTTGTGTTAGCTTCTAACAATTTTAAGCATATTGAGGGATTTGTATCCTATTATTATACCATTTTATACTCATCTATCAAAACACAATCTCTTGAGTTAGTTCCATTATCCTACTCATTCCTTTACAAATCAATATCATTGTTCAATGAAATGTCAACATTAGGATTTATCCCTTTCCTTTAAGCCATATTGGTCTAACTAATAATACTTATCTATAACTATATTCATGTTAAGTACATGTTTGATCTTTTATTCAATGAAAATACCCATAATATGAATTCCCTTAAATCAATACTTCAAATTCATCAAATATTCTCATGGAACAACACTTTTAACTTCAGCATCATTTATCTAATGAACAACAAGAAATCCGACAAGACAAATTCCATGATATAAAGTTATATCCATAAGCATATTACATCATTACAAACAAATGTACTAAAATTTAGATCTTACAATATAAGAGTAATATAGATTAAGAACCCATGATATATAGAAATTATCTATTACATAAAGATAGAACCTTAAGTTGGGTATGGTTTCATTCACTATGAGATTTTTTTGTCAGATACTGAAGTTGGAACTACCTTGAAGAGTCCTATTAAATCATGCATTATATAAACTTGAAGTTGTGCGAGTCTATGGTCATTATTAGTCATTGAGTGATGGTTGCCTCAACATTTGCACTCATATGTGCATACCCATGGTCATGACAAACTTGGACAAGGAGATCCCATGTAAACACTCCCTCACCCGCAATTTGTGATTTATTTTGCTATTGATAACACAATGAATGTTGTGTATGTCCTATAGTTTCTCTCCATTCTATCTACTTACACTGTCATTCATATTTCTAATTATACTACCACGTTTTTTCTTGAATCATTGTATTACATTTTCTAAAAAGTGGGAAAGCTACAATTATTTATGATAGTGTCTACTAGATATTGTTACTCATAGTGGACAAATTGCTAATCTTTTCCCATTACTCATTTGTGTAAGTAGTGAAATCGCTTTAGTCTAGCTTGTCATGAATTTAAACAAGAAATCATATTGTAAAATAACACATAATACAATCATATAATTGCAACAAGGTAAAGGGGAAGCAAGGAGAAGAAAATAAACCTACATAACATCTTCTATGGAAGCAAACACCTCATGGTAATATTTTATGATAGGAAATGTATCCTCAATAACATGTTTTGTTGCATTGAATCTGCATTAAAACCCATTGAGACCCCACTAAAATAAAGATGACACAATACTTCATAGTTGGATCACTAAGATGTAACCTCATGCACAACTAAATCCACATGAATATCATGAACATTAGACTCACTTCAAAATCCAACCAAGAGACTATTAAGATTTGCATTGGCTTTGACTATTTCTCCTAAAAATCGATGAGAATACATTGTTGGTAATTTTTACACCTTCTATAGCACCAAAAGCGCCCCCTTTCAAATTATTAGCTGAACAAACACATTATCTCCCAATGATAATGAGCATTATCACATATTCCAACAATAGTAGTTGGATCATCAACTTGGAATTAGCATATTTAAGATCCTTGATAACAAAAGAAAACCCACGAACAAAAAGAACATGAAATGGAAATGAGAAGATCTAGCAAGGCTCTTGCTCATGCCCCCTCTTCCCCCCCAATGCAACTTAATAGACATCCATATATCTTGTTGTCTTACCCTATTCCCTTCTCTAATTAGTTCACCCTTTTTGAATGCCCATTTCTTTGATAATTTCTCTCTACTCAACTATTTCTAGCCTCTTCCAAAAGATTTCACTAGTATTTAGCTATTTTTAGCCTCTTCCAAAAGATATTCACCATAATGGCTCTTGGTAACTCCTTTACCACCATCATAGCCATAACCCCCATAGTTTTATTTTATAATGATAATAAATAGAACAATTTTTGTAAGTTGCACATTAACTATTATAAATTCTAATTAAACTATAAATGGATGCATTTTTATTAAATATTATTGATTTTAATTTAAAGAATGTATAAATAATTATTCAAGAAGGAAAAAGAGGATTGTGATAGCTCGCCATTCCTTCTAGTTATCTTCTATTGGATCCTCTACAATAGTGTTTATTTTTGGTCTCATCCTTCTCTTTGAGCATAACTTTTGTTCTTTTCATTTGGCATGTGATTTCCTTTCTTTGTCACGTCTAAAACTCATGGCAATTGTCCAATCCTTAAAAGTGGGCATCCCTAGAGATTTGATTCACCTTCTACCATTAATGTTCACAAAAAAATTGCTTTCATTCCCCTTACATTATGTCATGTCACTCACCTGATTTCTACATCCTTTCTTCGAATATGATCTCCCATTTACTATTGACTTTACTTGTTGACATGCCCCTATCAACTTCCTCTAGATAGAAGAAGTGGCACTTTCCCTTACCTTTTTCATTTCTTATTAAATGCTTTGGTGTTATTTATTTATTGGCATTGGTTTTGATTTCAATGTTCCAATTTATTTTAACAAGCTCAATGAAACATATGGCCATTCAATACATCCACACATAGCATGCCAACTTATGACACTATGACATCAATCTTCCACCATTAATCTAAGGCCACATGTATTATCAACTCCACTATATTGCAACATTTCAACCATTACATCGTTATCACAAATAAACATCTCAAGAAAGACATATAACCATGTGGCTAGGTGTCGGTAATATTTAAATTTACAAATTTGATCATAAGGTTTAGTTTCTTCCTTAGCACCTAAAGAGAAACAAATAGTTGCATATATGAGAGAATCTTCTTGATTTTGGTCTCATTTGACCTTGTTATTTGCACACTTAAGCAAATATTAAATACTTATATGACAACATATATAGCAAAAAAACATAAATCCAACATCTCATCATATACATGATGTAGACACTTTAAACATGGAATCACATTATATTTCACATGTATATATAGTTCATTTGAAATAGCAATATTGTATTTCACTCCTAAAGTTTTCATCATGATATTTTAATGTTTCAAAATAAGGAATATGAAATGAAAATGCTCCCAAATTAAAATTCAAAGATAATTTTCAACAAAATATGATAATGCCATCAATCAAAGTTACACATGATTGAATGTTACAAGCATCAACAAAAAGTATGAACAAAGAGATGTGAGGGAGTTGTGTTCCAAACATTTGGATACAAAAGCTTCAAAGATAAAGGAAGAAATTCTTTTATATTTCAATAGTATATAAGATTGTTGGACAAAAAGCCTTCAAATTAGGGAGGTGTGATTCATAAAGATCCAATAAGGGATGGAATATCCCACTTTGTATCTTCCCAAAAGAAGATAAATCACTCCACACATGACTTTGCATGCCCCACACATGACCTTTCATGCTCCCTCACATGAATTTTATGTTCCTCCAAAACTCCTGTCATCCCACACATATCACTTTGTTTCCTAAGGCAAGGAAACTTATTGAAAGGCATATAGAGGGTGAGTCATGGCATTGTTAGGCATTCAATAAAGAATGTATCACAAAGGAGGAAAATTGGAGTGTTAAAGTGATTGGAAGAAGAAGAGTTAAATCTAAGAGGGAAGTGGCCTACATGATAATAAGAACTTGAAATCATACCTCAACTAGTTTTGCCATATCCCATAGTTTTTAGAAAAAAAAATTGTGTTGTGTTTAAAAAATTATTTGCTCTTTAGTTCTTATTTCCAATCTAAATAACATTCCAATCCTCAAATTAAGGGTCATTTGAGCTTTTCAAGTAGCACAATATTATAAATTGTTTCGTTTGTTAATTTCTACTACAAAATAGGGAAATTTTGTATCAAAAATCATGGGTTGTAAACACTTTGTTGTGTCTTGTGAGGTTGGATTAGGACTTTGTAAAATGTGTAACTCAAAAGACAAATTGTCATAACAATATATATTAATTTTAGTACCTACACTAATAATTAGTATGAATTTTAGATATATGTCTAATCCACAAGTTATGAAAGCAATAGTGTTTATATATGTTAAAAGAATCATTCATTATAACATTAGATATTTTTTCTATGTATGATTTAAAATATTTTTATTACACTTAATTAATCAATGTGGTGATTATAACAAAATAAATAAATTCATTGCTTTGTTTCAATTTTTTGGGCAACATTTCTTCAGTAATTAAAACTCAGTGGTATTGCAATCTCCTCCATCGAGCATAAAGGCATAAATCTTGGTTCACAAAAGATTAATCTATAAAGGAACACCATTTTTTTCTAACTTACTTAGTCACATTTTAATTGCTTTGGCTAAAGATGCCACCCATAACATAAGAGCTATGCATATTAAAGAAAAAGTCTACACATTTGTGAAGCTATTGAACACCAACAATTGCCTACCAAAAGGGGAGACCCTATGGTGTGATGGTGAGGCTTCTTTCCTATAGTGCCATCAACCAAGGGTCAAACCTTGCAAGATCATTCTCTATCGCATCAACAATTGAGATTGCTTACCCTCCAAATTAAGCTAGTCTTAGTTTGGAAAAAAAATTAATAACTCTATACCGAATTTAAAAGGGTTCTCATGCTCCTACTATCACTCATTTTTTGTTTATTGCAGGGATATGGTTCCTCTACGTCTGTTGTTGGTGCATCATTTTTCTCTAGGTCATTTGCTACTATTATTTCATCTATTGCAAGTGTGCTTCCTATTTCAAGTGCACCATTTTTCATAGGTTCATTTGTTGTTGGTAGTGTGCGATCTGTTACAACCATGGTGTTGGTTATCAATGGTCTACCTATTGCTACTATTGTTGTGCCATCTTCTTTTGGTGCATTTCCTTTTGTTTTCAACCTTGGTGTTTGTGTTGTGCTTATGCCCAAGGTTTGTTCACCTCTTGCAAGTGGTGTGGTTCGTCCGCTACCACTCTCAATGGTGTGGCAAACCTTCTACTGCTAGTGCCCTTCCTTTGGTGCTTGCTTCTGCTATTGGATGTAGCTTTGCTCAGCCAGCTAGTTCTAGTGTTGCTTACCCTTTAAGGGTGAGATCGCATCCTCTTTGTTGTGCCAAATCATCCTTGATGGTGGTTTGTGGCTAGGATGTGGCAAAAAATGAGGACTTCTACCAATGTAGGGGTTTGGTGTGTATATTCTTCAATCTTTGGCCTTCTCTTCTTTATCTTCACAAGTGGTTGTCGGATTCCTAGAGGCCTCTTGTGGTAGGTAATATTGAACTCTTCTCCTATGCTAAAGGTTTTTTCATTCTCCTTTACCTCTTCTGAGGATAAAAAATTGGTGTTGGGCAAGTTCCAGGCTTGGGGTGCACTATATCTTCATTAACCCCTAGTCAACCTCCTTTAACCCTCTTAGTGAGCTACTAAATGTGTGTCTGGTGTGGGTTAGACTTTTGAACCTCCCTCTACAATTTTGGGAGGTTTTATGTTATGAGGCCATAGGAAACTATATTGGTTGCTTCTTGAAAGTTGACAATTCCACTTCCTACATGGGGCAATCTACTTTTGCTCGCATTTTGGTGGATATTGACATCTCCAAGTCTCTTCATCGGGATGTGGTATTGATGGTTGGGGACAAGCCTTGGACTCAACCTCATGATTATAAGGGCCTACCCTTCAGATGTCATTGATGCTTCTCCATTGGTCACCTAGTTATGGACTATCCTCTCTCGTGTTGCAAGGGCTCTACTATGTGGTGGAAGGATGCTAACGAAGATCACTTAACTATTCATGCTCCTAATTCTCAATAAAATGACTCCTCTAAAGAAGAGGGTGATTTTTTGCTTCTAACACAACTCTAATGTGTCCCTCAAACCCTATTGAGAAACCTCCTACCCTAACCTCTCAACCTGATCATCCTTTGGCTTCAAACCAACTCTAGACATCTCAAGTGGTGAATGGCCACCCTTCACCTCATCATTCTATCGTTCTCTCCTCATGTGCTAACAGGGTCTTCGTGAGGGAATCCCCCCTACTTTCTTCCATGTTCAAGTGTTGAGTGAGAAGCCAAACCGTTCTAGGTCTACTATTGTCTAAGAGGGTCCTCGGAGGTCTCAACTCTTTTATTTGTTTGTTGTTCTTAACAATTTGACTATTATTATTCCTCTATTTTGGTTGTGTTGTTTCTTTGTTCTATCTGGCCAACTTGGGCACGTTTTTCCTTGCCCAATGGTAGCTTTGTAAAGGGTTGAGACCCTAGTTTAGCGCTTACACTTTTTTATGATTTTTTTGTACAAGGGTCAGGGCCCTTTCAAAATCCCTACTTACCTTAATAAAAAACAATTGCCTACCAAATGTAAGTGAGAAAAGAAGATATAAAGAGTGGTCAGGCGCCCTATACTATGAAGTTGTCACAAGGTAGTGATGGGACTTCTAAAAAACATTATGGTTCTTGGTCTGAAATCCCACTTTTCTGAGATTTTGGGAAAGTTGTATTGGTTAGTGTTTATTGAAACTATGTTTAGGATTTCTCCTAGCTTCTAAAATCCTACAAAAAACCTAACTCTTTGATTGTTTTAATCCTTTCATATATTTTCATGTTGACTGGTTGAGTCAGTTCCCGGTTGGTCAAGTTACAACTTGAATCTTTATGTTCATGTGTTGACCGGCCTTGTTTACCTTGTATTTACCAATTAATCCTTTGCCTTGAAAATTCTTTTAATATTTCATTGTTTGAGCCTTTGAAATATGTTTGGTCGAGTTCCTTCTAAAACCTTTCATTTCATTGAAATTTTTGGTTGATGTCCAACATTTGAGTTATGCAAATGCCTTTATCAAATGTTATTCATCTAATGCTACCTAGGTGATAACCCCACCTTTAAAACTACTTACTCTACATGTGTGAATTGTCTTCACTTAAGTTGTTGCATCCACCGCTCCACTTGAGCCACGTAGCAGAATCATATTGCATCGATCTTTCTTCATTTCTCACTAGTCCTTTTTGCATATGTGATGGCTCTGTTGATCTTCATCTCGATCATAGGTGTTAGCATCCTATCTCATCGCTCGGTTTCCTCGCATCGCACGTTTCATTGTTGGGCGCTTGGTACTAAATGTGTTGTGTGCAGTTGGCCACAATTGAGAAATGTGGTCGCATCTTGTTTCATCGCTTGGTTCCTTTGTATCACAGTTGTGAGTAAGTAGCATATAAGCTAAGATGTGATATGCGATGAGAACATAGAAGCACAAAGGGGATGAGAATATACTTAGAGAATATTTTGTGGACAAGTGTTTGTCTCTCGTTTCATCGCAAGGTTTCTCTATATCGCAGTTTGCATTTCCTAGAGGATAGAGGGAAGTGTGATATGCGCTAGGCATCTTAGATCAACACATGTCATCATCTTGTTACATCGCACAACCTTAGTGCATCACAATTATGCATTACAGAGTAATAAGAAGAATTGTGATGTGTGATGAACAAGGGAAGGGAAGGTATATACTAGGAAGAATATTCTATGTCAAGTGTCAATGCTTCAGCTCATCGCGCATCACCTTTGCATCACCTTTGCATCACATTTTCAGCTCATTGAGCATAAAGCTAAAATGTAATGTGAGATGGTCGTAAAAGAAAAGTTGGCAACAAGGTTTAAGAGGTCAGGGAGGATACGTGGCAAACTCTCAACTCATCGCGAGACTTCTTCACATCACACTTTTAAAGAAAAAACCAATATGATGAATACATGCGATGACCGTCAATCTTGTTTTAAAACAATTTGATTGACGATTAGCATTCAAATGGAAACGACTAACTAACAGATCAAATATTTCACTCACGTGAGCCATCCCTCTGCAATTAATGGTGTATCAGTCCAATCCAAAGGAAATAAAGTTCAGAATTATTTTGTTTTTTTCCATCTTTGCAAGAGTAACCGAGCATTTAGGTGAACAAAGCTTCAAGCCAACATTTCAAGCAAAAGAACAGTTAGGGTTTTCTCGAGTAAGTGAGTTTTCTTATCCTTTTATGCAGAAATTTGATTACGCATAAAAGAAAAAGGGTAGTGATGTTATCTGGTGTTAATTGGAGTCGTTAGGTTTTCGATGTTGAATTTTTCAAAAGGAAATCATTAAACCCTAGGCTTATTTGAAGATAAACTTGTAAAGTTCTGCATAGTCAGAGCAAGAATTATATAGAACCCTAGAGGAAAATTAAGTTGCTATAAAACCTTGGTGTTGAGGATAAATTGTGAAACCCTAGTCTACCAAATTTTGTAAAAATGAGTCAAGTTGGTGGTACATCAAAAGAAATGCCTAAAACCAAGGGGCTCAAGAGGGACTTTGCTAGATTTATGGAGGATGACCTTATGGAACTTTTCCTAGGTGCCAAAATGATTGGAAAAAGGGCTACTGGTGAAGGAATCTTAACTGATCATTTGCAAGATAATGCAAGGCAAGTGGGGGATATTAGAGTTCCACATAGTGGATGGGAACTATTCCAATATTTATAGAAGGTTTGACTACCTCGTCCATCTAGCAATTTGTGGACATGTGATTTGGGAAAACTCGTTATACCAAATGTCTTTGTGGAAGTTGATTTAATAAAAGCAATTGTAGAATGTTATGACCCTGATGAAAGAATCATAAAGAGCAAGAAGGGGTCACCATTGATTGATATCAGTAGGAGTCATATTGTGAGAACTTTCAGATTGAACCCCTCTTCCACAGTGTCCATCAACTTCAGTGCACTTTGCCAAGAGTGTGAAAAGGACAAGTATGGATACAAAAATCATGTATTGCCAAGACATAGGAGAAAAAATACAAGAAATAAAGGAGTGAGGTTTACCCCAAAGAAGTTTGAACCTTTTAATTATGATGAGTTTGAAAACTACTTCAAGAATACATACTTTGGCCTGTGCCAAGTATTGGGGAAAACCTATGATTTAAGGATGTCAATCTATTTGATGATGATGGCAATGGACATCCAAAACAAGTATTCCAATAGGGATTTTGATTATGCTTCTTATTTGGCCAAGAAAATCCACAAGCAGTTGAAGGAGTTGAAGGAGCCCAATGCTCCATTGAGGTTTATACATTATTCTTTGTTGATGCATATGTTTTTGTGGAGTGGAGAGAAGGCATGGTCCAAATTCATGGACCTAAGGAAAAAGGATGAACAGGGCAATGGCTTGCCTATGCAACTATGGACACATATTTGGGATCAAAATTACCCTGATTCCAATTACACATCCTTTTGTAATGGATTAGTGTATGGTATCTTGGACAATTTGGGTTGTAAGCCAACCCATAGGATTTCAGGAAGGATCAAGGAAATTTTGACGCCCCTGCAATTCAAAGCCAACACCAAATTAGACCACAATTGGGGAGATTGGTATCTCCACACTACCTGCACGGTTTTCAGAGTTTATGGTGCTTCGGTGCAGCCACATTGTCTACCAATTTATGTGTCAGACAGACTTGCATTCATGGAGATCATGTGGCATCTTGATTGCATGGATGAGGATCATTTCAGGGGTGCTAAGAAGGGATCTTTTACCCCAGGCCAATTTGCTTTTTCCCATTTCAAAGTAACACCAAAAGAGGGGTTAGAAATTTTTTCCAATATGTTAAAGGCTTATAGAATGAAGGTTGAAAAGGTGAGGAATTGTGATCCGAAGGGTTTCATTGGAAGAGAAAGGAAGAATAGAAGCGGGTCTAGTTTCCATCATCGATTCATGTATACTAAAGATGTGATCAGAAATTTGTCATCCGATGTAGAGGTCAATGAGAGAAAACAAGCATGGCTTCATATCAAGAGGAAGCATGATTTAAGGTGAGTCCACTATATGTGAGCCCATATTCTCAGATTCAGGATCCTTTCCAAAAGGCCATAAAATTATTGGAAGAATATAAAAGTGGCACATTCATGAATTTAATAAGGTCAGCAAAAGAAGCAGCAAAGAAGAGAGAGGAGCAAATGGCTAGAACTCAAAAATAGGCCAACTCAATTTGTTGCTCAGGGCCCTTCTGTTCAACCAATGGAAATTGAGGAAAGACTAGTAGTTCAACCTCTTGTTGAATATTTTGTTGAGTCTAAAGGAGATGATACTATGGAGGAACAATTTGCAAAGCATGTTCCTGGAGAAGAAGAGGTGCATCAAAGATTTCCTTCCCCCAAGTTCATGATGTGATGGATTCTTTTGTTCCTACTAATAGAATAATGACAACTCTTTATGATGAGAATAATCCTACAAAGGAGGATGTCAAGCTAAAATCCTGTGATGAAACCTTTGTTCAGACAAAGGATTTTAAGGAATTTTTTATTCAAGTAAAAGGAGTTGAATTAAAGGATAGAATTGAAAAGGAAAAAGGAGTTGATCCTTCAATGTATGAAGAGATTGAGAAGCAAGAAGAGGAGAAAATAGAGAAAGAAATTGCAAAAATTTCCCCTACTGAAGGTAGATTGCTTGTTAAGAAAAGTGGGATTCTCTTGTTACCCGATTGGGATCTAACTTCTGCAATTGCCTTAGACACAATCAGACATGATATTGAAGCCTTTATTTCAAAAGAACAGTATGATAACAAGGTGTTTGGTTCTAGTTTTAGCCCGAGGTTACACACATTGGCAATTTGGTCCATGGGACCAAATACTGGAAGGCCTAGGGTGATAAGATCAGTTGGAGAGATAATTGGAGAGTTTGTTGTGAAAAGAGCTTCTGAAATCACTCCAACACAGGCAACTAAACTAACTATGCATGTTGCCATGCTAAGTGCAAATACTGCAGAAATATCCTAAGAAAGATATGACTAGTTGTTAGCCAGATTGAATAGGTTTCAAGAAGAATACAATAAGATGAATGTCAGTTCTTCTCAAGAAAGGTTAGTAGCACCTAAAATGAAAGCCCTTCCAGCTCCCACCTCTTCACAAGAATTCTCATTACAAGATAGAGAGACTTTGTCTCTCAGATTAAAATGGTTGAAAGAAGAGTTAGATATGGTGAGAGAAAATGAGCAGAAAGCCAAGGAGGAAACAAAGAAGGTGGTGACAGACATAATTGATGATGTTCTTGGGCATAGGATTTTGTGCAAAGTTTTCAAAGATAGTTTTTCTTTTGGCGCCCTACTATTCTATGGGGAGATCGATTCCCAAATTTGAGAGATTGATTCTCATAACTATAGTTCCCAACCCAACCCCGAGCGGGTTGGGATTTATAGTTGGTAGATTAATTGTGGGGGTTAAGTTGAGAGATTGATTCTCTTTATCTTCCACCCACTGAACAGTTATCTACCAGCTACCAACCACCCTACTATTCTTCTACATAAGCTTGACAATGTTTGGAATGTGTATAAGAATGTTCATGAGGCATATAAGAAGCATTTTGAGATTTAGGAATGTTTCCAAAATGTGTGGAGTAAATGGAGTACTAGAGTTGATGCTTTGAAAGAAATGATGAAGAACATGGAGAATGATCTAGAGGCACCAACCAATTTGCCCCAACTACTTCAAGCAATTGGATTGTTGGGAGGGATTTCAGCCTTCCAAAATAAATTAGATATGCAGTTTAAAAGTAAGTTGAAAATGTTCAAGGACATGGAGACAAATGGAATGCCTCAGATTCTCAGTGAGGCAGGTGAGCTCAAAGTTTTTACAAGTTGGAAGGAAGAATTTGGGAGCATTGTCCTTCATCTTCATTTATTTACAAAGATGGAAAAGGTGAGTATGCCTTATTAAATAGTTCTATGGATGATTTGTTTAAAATGGATATCAGCTTGGACACATTTGCAAAAGAAGCCCGAGTTATAACTAATGCAAGATACAATGTGCACAACACAAAGATGCAAAAGTTGCTTGCAATCCAATGGCCAACAAAGGAGTACAACACATGGCTTGAAAATTTTATAGATTAAGCCTTAGATACAACAAAGTTTAAAGTTGTCTCATCCACAATTTAAAGTTGTTTATTCATATTTGTGGATGCAAAAGCCTTTTTGTCTTTTTCTACTTTATGCTTTGAGTCCTAAAGTTTTGGAAGGCAAAGGAAGGTGAAGACAAAGGAATGTGCAGTTTAAAGTACAACCATTTTCTTCGACATGTGCTTTTTCGAAAGTGGGGGAGTCTCCTTCAACAACTTGAAAAGTAACTTTTGTCTTATATGAGATATTCCCCCCACAGACAGTTAAGGTCCTTTCTGTATTGTAACTGAATGTCAAATGAAAAAGTGACATGTATACTTGGCTTGAGGTTTGTATTGCTCCCTTGTTCTTATAAAAGGGAATTCAGGGCCATTTACATGGATCTTTTGGAGAAATTTTATAATGTAGATCACAAAGAATAGAGTTTAAGTCTTTTCTAGGTTAATGAGTTTGAATTGCATGTAGTTTGCAAGTTTTGCTTAATTGTACTAGCATCTATTGAATGCAATGGCATAATTTTCTAGCCAATTGTCTCCTGATGTACATTTTATACAAATTATGAATGAAAATGATAAAAGATCTTTCTCATCGTCATTGTTTTTCTTTTGATGTATGTTCTTATTTTAGCTCTGGTTCAAAGAATTAGTTAAATGCTTAAATAACAATATAGATTTGTATGAAGTAATGTAAGGAGTTTGAAGGACAATTAGTTAGGACTCTCTGAGTGCAATAGTGTAAGGCATTGTTGTAAAGCTCTCTAATGTTTGGGTAAAATACTGTTAAGCATCTTCAATCACATCTATTATGACTTTGTGCCCTGGGTTAAGGCACCGGTCTTTTGAATGTCTAATTGCATCTCCAAGGTCACACATACAAATAACACTCACAATCTTTCAATTCATTTTAAGTTATTTGTTAAAGTTTCGTATCTTTTCTTGTTCTCTTGCTGTAAATTGTTTAAAAGCTTAAAGGATATTGCCAAATCCTGATATTTTCATAATCATCAAGCAAATTTGTAGAGAACAAATCTACTAATTACAATGTATAGGATAATTCAGCACAGGATATCTTAAGAACATTGTAAAAAAAAACTACCCTCCCGGGTTTTGCAAAGCCCAAAGTGTAGAGGGAAAGTTATTTCAAACTTTCACCTGTTCGTTGGCCAATCCCTCCAAATAATTGATTATTGGACATAGCAAAATCCATAGATTATTTGTGAGATCTGGTTGGGAATTAAAAACCACCAACAAGTAGCATGTAAGGATGATACCAATGAATCCATCTCTCATTGTTGTGCCATTCCCATGTTAATCAATTTGAAGAAATGTTGGTTGAATCATAAGTGAAGCATTTTTTTCAACTCCTGCATTCATGGGTTTCAATCACATGACCAAGCTTTGGAGAAGACTAGACGTTGCCAATCAACTTGCACCCCAACTAGCAATCAATTGTTGTGAATATGTTCTATACAAATTTATTGAGTTATTCTACAGTGAGACTAAAATATATGCTCCTAATTTTTTTGTGTTGTATATGTTTTCAGAATAAGACAAAAGTGCAAAAAAGGTTTATGTTTTTTGTCCATTCAACATGTTGAGCACATGCATTGATATATTCATAAATATGCAAGGAAATAAGGCTGAATTATATCAAATATTTGGGCATTGCAACTCAATAACGAAATTAGAAGTTTAACAATCTTAAATTAGACCTAGAAATACACCATTAGCAGCAGATTTTCACCATTGAAAGTGCTGATCAGAATTCCATGTTTGTTGTCCAAACCCTATGAAGGAGAGGCTGATCCCAAGAAGGGTGCTTGGCTTCAATAAATCACATGCTCTTCAAACAATACCGACAAGCAGCTCATAAGGGGCGCCCAACCAAGAAGCCAATGAAACAATGCCCAGAAGGAGTTTCCAACACACCATAAAGTTATGCTTTGTTTGGTACTTTTCAGTTGCTCAAAAAATGCAGTTTTCAGACCTCTGGATTTTGTATCAAACCTCGGAAAAAGAAAAAAAACAGCTGCAAACTCACACCAAGAATTAGGAAACCCACACACCAAAACCAAGCTCCAAACCCAACTCAAAAAACTATATAAATCTTCATTTTTCCAACACCAAAATGCATAACCAGCCAACCAAAACACTGAAAGATCTTCAAACTAAGCACCAACCAGCTAGGGTGGGTCTCTTACCACCAAAACCAGCAACTAGAGATGAGGGTTTTCATCCTCAACCAGCAGTATACAAATCTTGGAGAAAATCCAGCAAAGTCTCCTTAAGTTGTCAGAACTCACATACCCAAATGAGAGCTCAAAAAGTGATTAAATAGAAGAAGAGGGAAGGATTAGGGCAACCTCAATTTGAAAACACTTTTCCCTCCAAAACCCCATGCCCAGCCTTGCTCTCCAACATTTCACTTAACATAAAATATTTTCCAAAGGGGCATCTACTTTTGAGGGCAAATAATAAGCCTTAAAATTATGAAATTAACCTTCTTTCTAGGCGTCCATCATGAAATACATTGTCACCTCTGTTTTTTTCTTTTTTCCTTTTTTTTGTTAACAATAGGGGTATCCCTACGGCTCAACCCAGGGTCCAAGGGGGTGAGTTGAGGCAAGACTAGTCCCCTGCAGGGGGACCCAACAGCCTGCAAGCCAGTCCCAACCGGGTAAACCCAGAAGCAGAATCGAACCTGAAACCAATGGGGAGCAAACCCATGGCCCAAGCCAACTCCGCTACCCGTGCAGGCTACATTGTCCCCTCTTTTAAAACAACGTTGCTCTACTAGGCCAAGGGGGGTCTTTTATAACCCATGCTCATTCTCACTTAATTAAAATAGCAACTTTATTAACTTAAGTGATGAATAAACAAATAATAACTCCGACCATTAAAAGAACTCACCTTTGCCAAAAATGAAACTCTACACTGAGTTTTGAATAGGAGCCGAGACCAGTTACTAAATATAACACTTACTAAAAATAGTAAGTGAGCCAAAACACGAAACTGGCCCAAATGAAGCTCAACTAAAACTTACTAAAAATAGTAAGTTACTAAAGATAGTGAATTACTAAAAATAACAAGTTACTAAAAATAGCCATCACCACTGGAAAAAAACCCAAAAAACTCATCTCGGGAACTGGAATAGGCTAATGGAAGCTCAGACTGGCTATGATTGAGAAGTGGACATTACAGAGATCGCCATGCAAGTTTATGTTTCCTGCTCTACAAACCCATATATTATTCACATGTTCTTATCAAAGGACATTTAACACATTCATGCAAATGGGGAAAAATCCTTTGGAAAAAACAACCTTTTTTATACTGTAACCAATAATTTGCAGACTTCATATGTGCCCAATTATGAGAGTTTGTGCACCATTAGGCTTCCAATAATAACCCGTGTAATAGGAAGGAATTTGTTGTCTCCGCTTCCCTCAATACAGTGTAGCAAGATGTTAGGTAGAAATGGGACTTACATATTTCGAAGAATTAATTTCATGTGTTTGAGATAATTTTAAGGACCCACATTCTACACAAAATAGTGGAAGTCCGCAGATCTAAAATCACAATCACTTGAGAAGTGAATATCAAAATGGAGCATTCAATGGAATATTTCAATAAATAAATTTATGAAAGCTTCCTAGAACCTTCCAGCAATCAGAGATCCAAGTCACCCCTAACCCTAATCATCTATACACTTCCTACATACATCAACTATAAGAAAGTAAAAAAAATATTACAGTGACCATGGGAGAACAGAGACAAAAAGTGCCTATGACCAGACTAGATTCTGTACCATATCTCTTTTATATTTTAAAGGATGAGATTTCAACCTTCTACTACAAGCAATATATAGAAAGTCAAATAAAGGTTAAAAAAACTCAAAATGTTAGATTCCAAACACGAGCATGTCTGTAAGATAATTTACCAAATAAGTGCATTGTTGTGAAAGGGGAAAGAAAAATGGTAAAATTATTCACATGGGCATTTATCTTTTGTAGTAAATGAGACATTGTAGTCATATAAAGTAACTGTAAATTCCATCACTTTATTATAATATTTCATCAAGATTCAACTGCATAGTTTTTGAGTCAAACTTCTATCACTCATAATTCAACATGCAAATTGCTCCAATTCATTCACATCTGACAATCCATTTTTTGTAACTTTGTTATAAAAAAATTAAAAACCTTGTGGAATCAAAAAACGGCTTCTTTGTTGAATTGAGCCAAGTGTGCAGATGAAATAGATTTCTCTATAGCCAATCGACTGAAAATGGATTGTTTAAAGGGCTGCATATTACATATGGCCTCCTGAGAATGATATGTATTCATATGATACATTGATTCACAACATTATGCAAAAGCTTCAAGTTTGTGTGATATGTTTCAAAAATGAACAGTGGAAAAAAATTCAACTTACGATCGCACTACAGGACCGGGGAAATGTGATGATGTGAATCCTGAACGTTTAAAATTGGATGCATCAAACAGATCAATAAACTGTTGATCTAAGTGTCTTGCTTTCAATCCAGCAAATCTCTGGTATTCATCAAAAATTGATGATAAGCACCAACTCTGTATTTTTCTGAAGCATCCTACCAGGCAGCCAGTACGATGCTGCACAAATGATAGCTGTAAGAGTTGGAATGTATAGAAACATATAGTTTCTCTCGGTTTTACTAATATCAAAGTGAGATGTATAATATTTTACCTTTCCTCGCTTGCAATGAATCAGAACAGGATGATTCCTAACATCTGTGTCACATAAGGATAAAAAATAAAAAATCATACAAACAATGATATCTTACAGAAAATTTTTAGATGACAGTGGAGAAGAAATTTGTTAAAAGAAATTTTACCTAACAAAACCTTTAATGCTTCTCGTATGATATTCTCTGGTATATTAACAAAAGGCTCCTGTCAATCAAAAGACACTAATTTCAAATTTGATTATAGTAGTCAGACTCTGTAAAGATGAGAAATAGATAACTAGGTGTCTTACTAAATAATCAGACAGGAATAAATAAATGTAAAATAATTTTAAAAGAAGCCCTCATAAACCCTTCTTGATACCAAAATATAATGGTAATGGTGATAACCTAAGCACAGCCCTCTCAGGCTCAGCTATGCATAATGAATATTTTATTGAGTTGCATTCCTGGCCCCAAGAACTAGTTAGTGCATATGTAAGCAGTAAACAAATGTAGCAAAAAAAAACCAAGTGTGTGCCAGGTAGGCTTACATAACATAAATATATATTTTTTAAATACATTGTATTTGTGGTCTATATTTCAGCAGTATACTGAGAAATGTGTCTCCTGACACAGTAATGCATCTCAAAGATGCAACACAAGATCCCTAAGATCCCTGAAAATGTATCTTGTGTACTCTTAGAGGCACCCTGAATGTCTCTGGATGTCTCCTACCATCCCTAGATATCTCCAAGTGGTCAATCTACAGGTGCCTCAAAAAACCATAGAAAAATAAAATAAATATTGATGTTTTGTCTTCCCAATCCCTAAAAGAACACGGTGCCCACTCGCTACCTTTTGAAAGCCTTTGAATATAAAAAGAAAATTCAAAACTTTTACAATTTTTCAGCGACTGATAATTAAACATTTGATATTTTCACAGGCAAACATAATGTAATTTGTCTGGATACCACTGTGTAGTTGTTTTTGTTTCCAGCATTCTGAATCTTCTTTTAGATTCCTCTTCAGTGATTTTTTTTTAAATATCAAGTGTAGATTTTCAAAAAAAATTATCTTAAATTTTGAACTTATAATATAATTATATATGTGTATCTCTTATATTTATACTGTATTGACTTACTCACATGCCAGCTCCATTTTTTTTCTGAAGAAAAGGAATATTCATACCCATGCCCCAATACCCCAAATCTGTGCCTTCATAGATGTAGATATATAAATACATTTCTAAATTATGAAATAGGAATACATATATCAAAATACATTCAAAAGAGCCCACATAAGCCTTTCCTGCTACCAAATTAGAAGTGTTAGACCCCAGTACAACTCTGTCAAGTATCCTACATGGTGGATAGAAGCATATGTTGCAAAATTTAGAATAACTTCAATATGTCAGTGAGTTGCACACCTAACGAAGAGAGCTAGATGATGAACAATGCATATCAGGTACTCTTGGAGACACAACAAAAAATCTCCAGACATTTCCTGCCATGTCTAGATATCTCCAGGGTGGGAACCTATAGGTACCATAAAAAATTGTAAAAAAATAAAACAAATACTTACCTTTTGTCTTCCCAAGCCCTAAAGAAAGCATGATGCCAATCCACTACATTCTAAAAGTCTTTAAATATCAAAAGTGAATCCTAAATATTTCTGAATTTTCAGCAGCGGTTGACAGCTAAAAAGAATGTTTATGTTAAAATTTGAAATTCAATATATACATATCTCTTATACAAACATAGCAGAGTTACTCACATATCTACACCATCCTTCCTGAAAAAAGGCATACCCATACTCATACCCCAAATATATGCTTGTCCTTGATGTACCCTAATGACTATGTATGTCAGCTATGAGTGCAAACAGCTAGTCTAATCCAAAATACCTTTCTGCATGCTTCAAACTATAATGTGCTGTGATATTGAAGATTTGTATAATCCAAAATAATACAATTCATATGCTATTCATGGCAGTATTCAAAAGCCACAGAATGCTTTAAGCCAATCCAAATCATTAAGTAATAAACATCAATTATTTAAGCAACTATGCATAACCTCTCCACCATTGGATTCAAAAGCATTTCTCCAAACCAAGAAAAGTAATACTTTGTTCATTTTAACTTGCAGTTCACTGAATTCCAATGACGACTGATGGTAATTTATGCAAGACTGACTGCAATACCTGCACAAGTTTGTTCCACTAAGCTCTTAATGTAATTAAAATTCCACGATTTTATGGTGTAAACCTTTAAATTCCATATCCAAATAATTATCACCAGAAATTGCTGCGTGTTAGTTGCAATGGAACCCTTGAAATCACAAATGATAGTACTTGTTACAATATTTTACCCAATGGATGAACACTAGGGCACACAAGAAATTAGGGATATTCAGATTTCCCTAATTGGTCTATAATAATACATGAAGAAACTACTTGAATCTTCCAGCTACATAAATTTCAGTCAATAAATATTAAATATACTCAGATAATAGTAAATATAGGCCACTTTTTCCTTTTTTAATCAGCAAAGATAATTTGTATTGTCATGAAAATAAATACAAAATTGCAGACATGTATACTGTCTGCAGAAGCACATGGCTGAAAGATACAAAGTATAAGTAAAACTAACAGCTCTATGACTGTAACTGAAATCTACTCTGCCCACCTGTCAAAAAATCTATTGCCATTTGTGAAGTACTAGTTTATCAATTTACTGTTGTGATTTACATTTCCCTTGCAAATTTCTTCTCATTTTTCCTGACAAATGAAAGAAATGCTAAAGCAAAATGTAAAACACAGCAGTAAAGAAAAACAAATGAAAATGATACAGAATTTGATTGAAACGTGGGATGCAGTGTAGCATTTGTTATAACCAAGCAATAAATGCAAATTGACCATTTGATTTTACTAACTAGCAGCAGTGGGTGTTTCATGCAACTGGAAGCAATATCCCAACCAGAAACCATTGTTGCACCTTTCTAGGACAAAATCAAGCCTTCCAAATTGAGAAAATTTAATTGATAATTCAATCCCCAAGATCAAATAAAACCAAAAAAAGAATCTATATTAGAAAATGAAGGCTAGAAACCAAATCCCAAAGATTTCAAAACCATTCTTTAATTCATCTAGTACAAAAGCCAGGAAGGCAATTGGTGAAATAGTACTTGTTGATGCTCTAAAGCTGACGCTTAGGAGATCAGCTTGTGGGAAGTTCTACAAATGGGGAACTAAGATGTGCTATGCAGAACAACCTCCGAGATTTTAGAAGCCGGCTCTTTGTAGTTAACAGAGGAGAGGAAAAGGGAGAAAGGAAGAAAAACAATGCATGAAATAAACATATTCTAAGGCCATACACCAAGCTTTTACAACATTTCAAACCTGATATAGCATAATAAGATATCAATTAGACCAGATTCTGCAGAAGTTTGAAAGAGTATTAAACATGATCCAAAACTCTGCATGTATTAAGGTAACTGAAATTCTAAAGGCTAGAAGAGATCAATCCACAATTATCAACACCTCAAATAGACACTAGTGCAAGAGCACCTTGGGCTTTCATGCCTCCATGAGGCAATTTTGTCAAATTTTGCTCTTTTGTTTATAATAAGGTCATTTGTAACCATGTCTAATGTATTAGAAGTCATTTTTGGTCATTAGGAGTGATAGGTAGTTAGTTTGTAAAAAGTTGTCAATTCTTGCAAAAGTTGTTGAATGTTGCAAAAAAAGTCTTAGAGTGAGCTCGCCTAGTCTTGTATACATATGAGAAGGTGTCTCCCCTTGAATTATCAATCCACTCCATTCCAATTCCAATTTCTTCAGCAGCAGGTCTACTTTCAAGAGCAGCAGATTCACTTCAAGGAAAAGTGATTAAATATTTTGTGTATTCAAAGAAATTGCACTATATACAAGTGCAGATCCATTGCAATATACAAGTGCAGATCCATTGTATGAGATTCGGCTTTTCTAGGGCCTTATTTTGAGTGCTATTTCTGCATTTATATTTCTGATTTATAAGAGAATATCTTGTTGGGTTTTTCTCCCTCGAGTAGGAGGGTTTTCCCAGGGTAAATTTATGTGTTCATTGTTCTATGTTTACTTTTCTTCTTTCTGTTAAATCTGATCCAAAAACTAACATGGTATCAGAGTGGGTTTAGAAAAGACCTGATCAGATTTGGCTAAGCAGTATAAGACAGCTCATTATCCAATATTAAATCCCCCCTGAGAAGAAATCGTGGCCAAGCAAGAAGGTTTGGTGACTGCATTCGATTGAAGGATTTTGGCTGCCACAAAGAATTGCATGGGAGTTGCAATTTCAAAGAAGAAGCTGTCAGCCTTGAGACTGCCGCATCATACAGAAAGAGTTGTCTATTCCATGGAGACTCACATCCACATCAGACTTTGAATGATTGCCACAGTAGCATGTAATCTGGTAGCACAAATAATTAAGAGCTCATATTCAGAAGGGAACGAAAATTAAAGAATCGTCAATTCTTATTTTGGGCCTACGTCTTATTGAAGGAAAGAATAGAGTTCATTTGGAGCCGCATGTGGTTACACGGAAGACAATCGGGCAACAAAATATTTCACGACTATTCTATTTGGAAAGCCAGACATTGGAAATTGAAAGAGACGGAAATCTAAAGGTATCAAATGAAATTAAAGGAGTCGTCTATTAGTTCTTAACTGCGTTGCCTGTATGGAGATGTTGTCTATTAGTTCTTAATTGAGAATATATAAAGGGGCGCTGGTAATATTTGGAGAATTCATGGTCATAAACTTTGGTCTTTTAAATTTGCTGAATAAATCATTTATTTGATGTTGTGTCAATGTGTATGAGGAGTCGGGTGATTGGCTAAACAGAAGGCATCGATTCATATTCAAAGAGTTGTAAGAATTAAATTTGAAGCCATTTCATTTAATGAATGTTTGAACAATTCTCCTACCAACGCAGTTCTTGCTTTGTTTCGATATCTAAGGTATATCGGGTTTGTGGAGGAATTAAGGAGTTTGCGTGGAGGAGTCGGGAGTTTCAGTTGCCAGATAAATTAGCATGGCCGTTGCATAGTCTTCTTGAAATGTCGTCCTATATCATATTTTTCCAGAGCTATGTATCATAGTGTCGCTATCTAAAGTGAATGATAAATTCATGTGGTAAGAATAAGTTGCTTCGTTGTTAGTATCTATTGAAGGTCTCGACCAACTATTGAAATAGCTCGAGTGATTTTTTTAAAGAATGTTTAATACAAGTAAATTACAGGGATGGTCGTCGAATACTAGAGATGTTGGAATATATTGTGGGCGTGGAGAATAAATAGTCACCTTCCAATATTGAATGGCCACAGGCCAAACTCAATATTAATTTGCCACATGGATGGGAAAGCAATTGGTGAAGTTTATTTGAGCAACAGAGTCAAATGATGCTTGTGAACGAATCTATACAGATTGCTGCTCCAGTTGGTTGTAGCCGGAATACTCTTGATAGCCATCGAGCATTTGGAAGTCTGGGCAATTATTCAACAAGGATTAAATCAATTAAGGCTAATCAGACACAACCTGCCTCATTTCACAAGACTTGAAGAATCCCTTCTTATCGGTAGCAACTAATAACATTATCATCAACAAACCAATCTATACATGCTTGTAATTAAGAAGAAGATAACAGAGATGGCAATCAGATTCTACAGCCAATTATAATTGGATTTAAGTGCAGCATTTAAGGAGATTTTGATTCCTCTAAGATAAATTATATTATGTATCATTCCTTTAATTGTTTTATCTAATGATATTTGCTAGATGACTACTTGCTTCATTTGTATCAGGGTAGTTTGATTTTTTATGAACTATTATTAATCTCTTTAAAATGCAAGATGGATCGAGGAGCAAATGGATATGGACTCATCCCTCGATTACACTCCTGCCATTCAGATAGAGTTAGATTTTGTGAATTCAAGGCACGAGTTGAGATCATGTCCAGGAAGAGGATTAAGGAGGATTAAGGTTCTGAGATTAGTCAATGGAGGGAAGTTCACTTCTAGAGGATTTTTGTAATCTCTATATTGAGAGGGAGTTCTATGTCCTATGACTTGAGGAACTAAAGTGACTCATTGAGAAGAAGTGAAGGTGTTAGCTAAGTGGGTTGTAGTGTTGCAAGGTCAAGTTTTTGGAAGGCCTCTTCAACTGCAAAGAACGGAATTGCACAAGGCAATCGACCTTGTTTTGACATTGGTAGCACTGCAAACCTATTTAGAATAGGGTGATCTGGGATGAGGTCGAGGAGGACTAAATTATGGACTCTCGCAAGACAGTAGTGTCGGAAGTGTGTTGGAAACCGTTCCACTAAGGCAAGCATTGCAGGCAGTCTTGGACGAGGAGGTCAGGAGGTTGATGCAGATACTTGGAGCTCCAGAGGGAGTCACAACATCATTAAGATTGGTGTAATGTATATTTCTTTGAGACAGAGAAATATGAGGTGAAAGCCCTTGTAGTGTATATTTCTCTGAGATGAAGAAATATGAGGTGAAAACCCTTGTAGTGTATATTTCTCAATCGTATATTTCTCTGAGATTGAGAAATATGAGGCGAAAGCCCTTGTACAAGATCACATCTCTGAGACTGAGTTGTTCTTTCCACAATTAGGTGTAGCCATTGTGGACATCATGTTGAGAGACTCCATAACGAGAATACATCCCTAGCTAAGAGGGAGTGTTAGTCTTAAATAGCTACGGGAGGTATTTCCCTAAGCAAATTAAACAAAGCCGGCCTATCATGTTTTCATAAACAAAATATTAATTGCTAGGTCGGCTCTAGAGTGAGCTCGCCTAGTCTTGTATATATATGAGAAGGTGTCTCCACTTGAATTATCAATCCACTCCATTCCAATTTGAATTATTTCAGCAGCAGGTCTACTTTCAAGAGCAGCAGATTCGCTTCAAGGAGAAGTGATTAAATATTGTGTATTCAAAGAAATTGCACTATATACAAGTGCGGATCCATTGTATGAGATTCGGCCTTTCTAGGGCCTTATTTTGAGTGCTATTTCTGCACTTATATTTCTGATTTATAAGAGAATATCTTGCTGGGTTTTTCTCCCTTGAGTAGGAGGGTTTTCCCAGGGTAAATTTCTGTGTTCATTGTTCTATGTTTACTTTTCTGATTTCTGTTAAATCTGATCCAAAAACTAACAAGAGGCAGTTGGAAAACGATTGGGCACGATGTGTAATGCCTTAAAACACCTTTGAAAACATTTGGGCAAGGTGGGCCAACAAGATTTTGAATTTGAAGACCAAAAACACTCAGTTTTCTGTGTTTTTACACTAAAATCTGCTGGAACAGCATTTGGTACGGCCTGCACTTGCACTTTTATGCATTGTGATTTGTGAAGGATTGAACTAGCTATCATCTACACTTTGTCTCATTTGATTTCATTTAGTTTTTAGTGATTTATTGCATTTTTACTCAAATCAGCCTTGAAACCCCAGTTTTGAGGTTTGAGTGAGAAAAAATGAAGTTTTGAACCATTTCACCGGTAGAAAAGGCTATAACTTGGTGGAATGGCAGATTTAGGTGTATTTTTGTGTTTGTGAAGTTTGCAAGAGAAGGGGAGGAAGATTCCTAAAGATTTGATGATGCCCTAGGTGGAAAATTGCATGTTTTGGGCACAAAAGGTTGCATAGAGGCTAGGGTTTGATCAAGAACCATTGGAAAGGTGTGGAAAATGGTTTGGTGAGCATAGGCAGACCATATTTGATATGTTTGAAGTGTTGGAGAAGAAGATTGAGGCCTAGAGCATATAGAACCAATAAGTGCAAGCTAGAAGAGATCAATCAATAAGTGCAAGCTAGAAGAGATCAATCCACAATTATCAACACCTCAAATAGACACAAAATATGAAATCTGAAAGAGAATAGACAGAGATAAACACATATCAAAGGCAAATAAGGCATAGTTCTATATCTTTAATCCACATTCTTCAAGAACATATCATATTAAGGTCTGTTGTGTTAGAATATTTTCTAAGTTTTGTCCTAAGTCCTTCAATAATCAGAAAAACCGAAACCCCCAAAACAAAGAGAAGAGCCACATAAATAGAGAAAGCCCAAAACCACCGAAGGAGGTGGCTGCAACCGAAAATATCCTAGCCCACACCTCCCACGAGAGCCGCCATCACACGGTCATTGCAACTATGCAAATGGGCAATCATAGTAGTAGGCAATCATAGCTTCCTCGCTTCACGATGACATTGTCGTGTGGAAATCCCACTCTCTCCATTTTAACCTCATGATGAACTAAATGGAAAATCTGCAGATGTCGCTTGTATTCTAGAACCAACACGTGGCATCACTTCAAACTCCTACGGTCGATCCTAGGCCAATGGTGCACTTTTAATCAACCCTCGGGTTCAAAACAAACTTGGTTTTGCACCATCAAACGTGTGGCACCTTTGAAAATGAGTCTAAAATACCAACAGTCGTGTAACATCACCAAAAGGTGGCGAGCAAAGCCACCACATGGCATTCCTACAAAAGCGCCGAGTAGATGTTGCTGGGCTAGCGAGAAAGTGTGCGGCGTCGACACATGTCACTTTCGTGGATGCAATGAATATTGAACAAGTAAGCCTACGGGTCCAAAAGGGCGAAGCCTTATGAAAAACAACAAATTGAACCTGTCGAAGGCTATACAATAGATATGATCTACAGCTTTGGCGACTTCACAAGGGCCTTCGCCCACGGAGACAACGATCCCAAAACTCTAGTGAAAACCAAAACTGAAAAGCAATGGAAAAAGAATGCAATCACAACTTTGAAAGAGTGGACTAAAACGAGGCCCAATCGGCTTCCAATAGATATACCCTTTGTTGCAAGGCTTCAAATGCCTGATCCAAATCAATCATCTCCTTGAAGGGGAGACTACTTATTGTGGCCAATGCAGCTTCCATATGAAAACCGAACTAGGCCAAGGGATGTAAAATTCTTTCAATTTTCGAGGCACTTGGAGGTGAATTGAGGGCTTGAAAAACAAAAGGGTCTTCTTGCTTATCTTCCAAGAGCTTCCTGATTTGATCCTCAGGTAGAACCGACCCATACGGGAGGAAGAAAGAAGGGAGACCTGAATGACCCAATTGTGCAATACACTCCTCCATTTGTTTCGCCTTTTCATCCATGGTCTCAAGACAACCCCTACTCTTAATAGCTGCTCTATTGCATTTAATGAATTCATTTACCCTCCTAGCAACCTACCTTCAATCATTGATTCCTGTCGCTGCCAAGGTCTCATCAACTGCAGTGTACAACTTCTTAATCAACAATTCTGATTCTGCAACCTTTGGCATTATAACTCACAAGATTTGCTTCTCCGTAGCGTCGACATCTGTGCTCAGCTTCTGGGCATCAGTTACAAATTTTAGTGCAGGTTGAAAGGAAGTTATGATCCTCTTCACCTTTTCCCAATATGAGGCATAAGGTTGTTGTATCAGGGGGAGAATGCTTGGTGATTGCTTAGAACTAGATAGCACAACTTGCAATTGTTGCATCCTTTACTCCTTATCCTTGTTCTCTTGTTGGAGTCATTTTATCTCATTCAAAAAAACGGAAAGCTCCTGTTACAATTGTGCTAGACTTTGGCCTTTTCTTTGTAGCTCAGATTCGAAGGTTTCTTTTGCTTCTCTCAATGTTAAGGTGGGCTTGTATTTTTGCCAATTCCCTTTAGAACTTGGCCTCTTTCTCTTGTACCTCCTATTGGACCTGCACTTGTATTCCCAACGAGTCGGAGAGCTCTTGTTGAATCCTTGTCAGCTCGTTCATCTTTTCATGCAATTGACCCTAGGCGATTATTCTTTCCTTCTTCTCTGCCTCAACTTGAGCTCGAGCATTATCCAAACTCCTTTTGCAATTTAACTTCTAAATTCTGCAAATCTTGCTGCAATTTCTACTGCAAATTGGTGGCATCAAAGAGGCTTGCCTGAAACTTAGTACATTCCTGCTCCTTTGCTTGCAATTTGGCATTTGCAATTGCTTTTTCTTCCTTATTTGCATCAATTAGAATTTGGACCTCTTGCAGCTCCCTTTGCAACTTGGAAATTTCTACATCCTTGCCCTTTATTTCCACCTCTAGTCTCTTGACTATGGTGTTGATATTCTTTAGCTCTTGCTCTGTTTTACCCGCCCGCCAATGGATTTTTGAGTTTCCTCCATTAATCCTACCTTATCACATGGGTGGGTATGATCGTGGATACCATAATCCCCGGATTGCATTTGTCCTTGGGGCTTGGAGACAAGGGGAGTCATGGCCACGATCATCGAGGTTTGGTGTTCCTCATCAAAGCTTGTTTCCAATTTCCATCCTTGGAGCAGCTGGGGCTAAAGCTTCTTTTCTTTTCCTCTTTTGCATTCTATACTCCCAAGCTTTCTTTGTTGTATTGATTTGGGCCTAGAATTCAAAAGGAGATGGGATATACTGTCCGACGAAAGTGATACCGAGAGGAAGGCTAAAAGGAATAGGAACCATAGAAGTTCCCATTGGTCCTCCTATCAGGGAGGTTAGTGGACAACGTAGAGTTGCAAGGGAGAAAGGCAAGATGCCTTGCAAAGCCTGTGCAGGATGTGGGGAAAAAGGAGAGACCATATAAATAGGTGAGGCCAGAGGCATGGTGGAAGGTGGTGGAAAAGAAGTCTACGAGGAAGATGGGGCTAAGGTGGTATCGGGCGTAGGCGATGAGACAGTTGTAGGATTAGGCAATGGGGGTTGCGGGATGATGGAAATGATGGTAGCAGCAGCCGCAAATTGGGAAGCAGAGAAAGTTGAAGACAAAGCAAGAAGGACCAAAGACTGAGAATGGAGGAGGGAGGGAGTGAAACATACCTAAGTCATGGAGAGCGTCGAGGGCTATGTGACTTCGACTATCTCCTTTTCTTGCATAAAATTGCTCAAATCCGCCCTTCACCACTTTCTTTACTTTTGTGGTTGCAATGTAGCCTCAAAAGGGGATCCTTCACCTGTAGAGCTTCTAGAGCTTTGAGTTTGCTATGAGGACGGAGGCTTCCTTTTAACAATTCAAAAGCTCGATTGTTTTGCCACATCATGAATCTGCACCTCTTGCCAAGGCAGAGGGCTTAATGGTCTTTCTTCTTTCCTTTCCCTTATGGGACTTGGTTCATGGGTACCACCTAGGTTTGGCAGTAGACCGGGGTGTTCAGCATCCCACTTAGTATCAAATTGGTCATTTGTCTCAATAGCATCATATGGGGAGTTCAAGTCATGGATCTTCGGGTGATATCTCCAAAAGGCTACAATTTTTTTGGTGTTCCATCCTTCCTTTTCCAATTGATGCCCTAGTGCTCTATCAATTTTGATCTCCGGGTCGTATTTACTTTTGATTTCATAGAAAGAGAGCCATTCAGGTCTTTTTTTATTAGAAGAGATGCGTGATAAGCTAACAAACGTTCCTATTTCCTTAGCCTTCGGAGAGCACTGCTCCTCCCAGTATGGGCGCGCTTGGTGAATCAACTGTGTTGTTATTTTCAAACCCGCAAGACAACTTGTCTGAGTCATAGTTCCATTGGTCACAAATTACATCAAGGCCAACCTCAATCAACTTTGAAGCTTACAGCCCTTCCGCAAACCTTTTTCTTACCGAAATGCGAGCCCTAGTTAGCAGCATCACAAAGACGATTGTCTTTTTCTTCCCTACCCCAAACTCTGAGCCAATAACACATACCTATCTGGCTAGCTCCAGTGATAAGATTTTGCCAGTCAAGTAAGCTAGGAGCTTGAAAGGTTCCCCTCTAAATCCATACATCCTAACAAAAGTAAAATTGGTTCCGAAGAACCAATCAAAAGGTGGTCTATGTTTTTGCATCCATTCCCTTTGATGCTTAGCAATTTTGCCTAGGTTCTCTTGGTGACTTAGATCCAAGAGGACTAGGGTTAAAAACAATTAGAAGGTGTAGAAGTCATACGTTGTAGATAGTACATGGGTCTAAGTCATGGGTGTTTTGATGGTAGTTGCAGACTTTTACTGGACATCTCCTATGCAAACCCTATGTGGAGATGTCCTAGCCAAAGATGAGGGTTTTCACCTCCAAATCTTGTGATAGAAATCCAAGAGGGTTTTCGTCCTCCAAGATCTCCAAACAGCCAAGGGTTTTCAACCTTGAAAGTGAAGATTGAACACAAGCCTCAAATCCAAAAAAAAAAAATGTCAAATGAAGCCAAGTGCTACCTTTTTGAACCCCTCCAAAACGGGCTCTTGAATTAAAATTTCCCTCCAAAGTATTAAAAATACTTTTTTATAATTAAGTGTTTAAAAACACTTTTTAATCAATTATAATAACATTATTAAGTTGCCCTTCAAATATAAAATAACCGGACTCAACTTAAAATAATATTATTAACCATTTCCCTTGCTTTATATCCTTTAGCCTACAGGAAATGAGGATAGGCTAGAGGTCTTCTCCATGGCTCTAATTCAAAAAAGGGGGCATGACAACAGAAGCACACAAAAAGACTTAGGCTCAGGCTTAGCAACATCACCATGACTGAAATGAAAAGCATGGTACAACTCCCCATCCTTCTCAACACAATAAAACAACTTTTTCTCCTTTCTTGCAAGACTTATACTGATGAATGCAATAAACAATTTTTCTTTTATTCTTGTAACACTAGGTAACACAGATGGGTGTTGCACAGTGAATATGAAGAGGGATAGAAATATATAGCTTTCAGCAATGGCATAAATAAATCTTCCTTCCTTCTCTCTTTCCTAGTAAATTCGATTGTTTCATTTTAATGAAGTTGCTGCCATACTTCATTCTTATTTTTCCCATGTCATACTCACTACCCTCTACCCTCCCAAATAAACCCCTCTCTCTCTCTTGCTACCTTGTTTCTTGAAGATTCTTACTATCTTGAATTCAATGAAATGGATTACTAGACATCAAGATTTTATGCTAATCAGACTTTTATTCCAACCCTTGGCTGTGGAATTGACAGAACATATTCCCATTCCAGAAGCACACATACAGATTCAGGCTTCCTCAATGTGTGAAGGAACATGGAGGCAAAATGCAACACAATGATCTTCATCCAAAGTAAGTTTTTCCCTTTAAATTTATTATTTATGTTTTTTACTAACTAAGTTTTTCCCTTTAAATTTATTATTTATGTTTTTAACTAACAAAGCACACAAGCACCTTTTGACAATCTTAGCCCATGAGAGGAGAAGGCTTTGGGATGCAAATCGCAAGGTTGCCCTAAGGCATTTAACACATTAGCTCTATATTGATCTATATCTATATGAAGATAGGAAGGCCTATATTAGTGTGAAGTGCCTCTTATGTTTAAGGCTACACCACTTTTTCCTTATGATATGTTGGTTGTGATATCGAGTTCCTGATTGAGAATATTGTTCTTGCATGCTTTCAACAGTATTTGTGATGTCCCCACCTTTTCAATGAAGCCAAAACGAAATTAGAATTAATTAATTAAATATTTAAATGGTCTTTATTTATCTTTTAAGACTTTTTAATTATTTAATTAATTAATTATATTGTGACTTGATAAAGTCACTAATAAAGTCCTTAATTGAAATAATTCAGTTTATTAAACTGAATGTTGGCAAAATATAATGGTGATCGGGTGGACTGAATAGGCATCGCGGAGAATTGAATGTTATTTGGTTTGGCATTGGAAGGTCTGGGAATGGAAACTCTCAAAACTGGAAGTTCATGGCTGGACGAAAACCCAGACATGAATAATTTGTTTAATTTCATTACTGATATGCAATGATAAATCTCTTTGTGAGTGTTGGTGCCTCTGCATCATTGGAAGTACACTCGGGATTGAATATATTCTTCCAACAACTTCAGTTCTTATTGTTGAGCGATAGGCATTATTGAGGCCCGATATCGGGCTTTCCCAATATAGTTCATTATGCCAATGTCGTGAATATTTATATGAATGATTCATTGAGGATTGAACGAACATCCTGTGGACACCATTATAGGTGGTATATGCTAGGCGGATCGGTCTATTAAGGCATCGTAGAACATAAACGCTGGCACCCCAATATCAAGATTGACACCATCAATATCTAATTCATTGGTACGGGAATATGCGTGTCTAGAGGTATTTGTCATTGTTGTCGCCTTCGTGTTTGGAAGTATAAGCATTTATGTAATGTTCCCATTTTTAGCACTACACTTCCAAGTGACTGTTGGCTTATTTCCGGATACCCGTAGGCAAGTCAGAGGCAAAATTAGGGTTTCCAACTGTTTGGAGGTCTCTTTTTTGGATTCAGGGGTTTGCATGTTGGAGTTTTGCAGTTTGGTTTATGGATTCCTTCTAGGTTTTCAAAGAGCTTCAGAGGGATGTGACATGCATTTCAGGGATGCGACATGCATTTCAATCAGGGGTTTGCATGCAGGATTGGTTTTTGGATCCTTTCTGGGTTTTCAGAGAGCTTCACAATAGTATGACATGCATCTACATCTGACAACTTTTTTCTGACTTACTATTTTTGTAAGTTGCGACGGCTGCCCGGTTTGTGCTCAAAATGCATTTGGAGTCACTATTTTTAGCAATATGCTATTTTTAGTAAGTGCTATTTTTAGTAGTTCAGTTTGGGTGATTCCGAAGGCGTTTCTATTTTTAGCAGTGGTCGATCATGATGTTGTTATCTTCAGTTGGTCACAATATTCTTCTATAGGTCTTCAGTTCGCTCAGTTTGAGTGTTTGGCACATACTTACTATTTATAGTAAGTCATCTTGGGGGAGTTGGTCCCAAGCCATTGTACTCACAACAATATTATTACTTAGTTTATTTTCGAAGAGCCTAAGGTTGCAATATTGGTTATTTGTTTAATTTGACCACTTAAGTTATTTTATAAAGTTACATTATAAACTTAATTGAGGGGTAAAAGTGGTCATTCAAAAAGTACCTTGAGCCTAGTCAAACGACTTGAAGTTGTTTTTAAAAGCTTTATTAATATTTTAATGTCTCCATGAAGTGGACGCCTAAAGGAGAGAAGAGAAGACATTATTAAATGTTAAATATTTCAAAAAGGAGATGGGCGTGGGTTTTAAGAGAAATTGGAGAAAAGTTTGAAGTCCATCGCCCTAGCTCTTTATATTCTGATTTTTGGCTCTCATTTGGATATCTTGGCTTAGACAACATAACAGAATGCTACTAGATTTCTTCCAAAATGCTTGGGTTGCGAACTGAGGACGAAAACCCTCTTCGCTTGGACTGGTTTCGATGGTGAAATATCCACCCTAATCAGATATCGGAGTTTATTATCAGTTGAGATCACAGGTGCTTCATTGAGTTGATTTTCGGTGATGGAAATAATGAAGATTTATCAGTACTTTTAGGAGTTATTTGTGTGCTTTCAATTGCTTCCAGTTTTGGTGTGGATTTGAAGGTTTTTTGGAGTGTTTATTTATGTTTCTGGTGCTTCTGTTAATGGACCTGAATCTGGTTTTTGTCACGTTGCTCTGAGATGGAGAGTTAAGTTGAAATGGGTATTGAATATTTCAAAGGGCAATTTTCAGCCAATTCCAAAGAGCATAAGATTGCAATTT
This sequence comes from Sequoiadendron giganteum, assembly GCA_007115665.2. NCBI lineage: Eukaryota > Viridiplantae > Streptophyta > Pinopsida > Cupressales > Cupressaceae > Sequoiadendron > Sequoiadendron giganteum. Next base: position 460,560,812 of record CM021108.1, read on the forward strand.
TTAGTGGTGGCATTGATTTTTAGGAGAGGGTCAAACTTCTAAGGGAGGCCACCTTCTTGCTGCAAGGAAACTCAGTTTTGACCAGCATGTTTGGGCTATGGTGGATGGACCTTTAGGTGCTAGAAAAGAAGGCTTGGGGGTTGAAGAATCAAGTTTTTTTCTTTCCATTGCTGGTGGATTTGGTTGCTACTATTAAAGTACCTTATTGCTGTTGTAACAACTTAACCAGGTCTGATATTAATATTGTATTATTCTGATATAAAACAGAAAATGAAAAGCTATGTTGTTCTTTGCCATTTCAATTGAAAAAGAGCTTTAGTTTCTTGTATTATTGTTCTTGCAATCTTCTATATATTGTATGCATCTAAAACGCACTCAAAAATAAATACAAACAATAATAAACCAAGCAAACCAGCAACAGGGGTGTTCAAAAAAAAAACAAGGGTGTACATTACAGTGGTATCAGAGCTAGGTTCCTGCCATCCTGTTGGGAGAACAAAAAAGAAATTTGAGTTGCCATAATGGAATTCAGTAGAGATACTGGAAAGTTCAAGAGGCAATGTGAACATGAGGCTTACATTCTCCATGATGAATATCAAAACATGACAGATGAGTTTAAGAAAGTTGTTTCTTTTGACTCTTTGTTGAGTTGTGTGGTGGTTTTGCAACTTGGAAAACGAGTATGGTCAACTACATCAAGGATTTGATTAAAAGGGAAGCAAAACATGCCATGGTTGAAGGGTCGAGGAAGGAAGAAGAGGTGCCTGTTTTTTGGTTGCAGCCCACAAGTAAGCACGATGGAGAGAAAAAATAGTCAACAAGTTTGGAAGATGGTACAAGCAACACACACATAACACATCCAAATGACCATGGGTTTAAAGAGGATACTTTGACATTTGAAGAGTGTGTGGAAGAGCCCCAAAATACTCCCTTAGACTTGCATGTGATTGGAGACAATGAAGATTGGTTTGGTAAAAAGAACAAAACAGCAGTCTTGCATCCTAATTCGGGCTCATTCAATGATGGTTTTGAGACTGATGAGTTCACTAATGAGGAACAGGTTGAGGGCAACAATGGTGGTGCCATTGAGCCATTTAATGACCATTGCCATAGTAATGATGTTCATGATATTTCAGAGGTTGTTCAAAAATCAAAACATAAAGTAAGTTATGAGTTTGCCATTGGAGAAGAAGCTTGTATGGAACAGCTACAAAATGATCTCTTTGAGAAGGTTGCTGCCATTAATGATGAGTTTGGTGCTACTGAAAATTTCAAAACAGCACCTACTGGAAAGCATTATCATCATACTCATGATAGTAATCTTGATTGTGAGTTGGAGGCTACCAAGGTTTTTTATCATAATGACTTATTCCAAGAGTCAACACTCCAAGAGGGGTATGTAGAGAACTTTCCACTTGATCAAAACAATCAGCCCCTTAGCATTTGGGATCCGGGTGTGATGGCACCTAAGGAAGACAAAGAAACCGTGTGGGATGAATTTACCTTTGATCCGGATGATGAAACAAAACTTGATGAGGACTTCATATCAGCAAACAGTGGTGACACTATACTTGAGTTTGGGGTTGCCTTCTCGTTTGATCAAAGTGACAGTGAGGTGAAAGCTATTGAAGAGTTTGATGGTGTTCTTGAGCAGAAATCAGATTTATTAGTGCACAGAGTTGAGCATCATCTAGGTGTTGAGCAATGCTATCACATGGATGGCGTGGGGTGTGAGACTAGGGACAGCCACAATGTCGTTGAAAACAAGGATGGCAATTCTGATTGTAAGCAAAGGCCCGAAGAACTAGTGGAGTCTGATCCTATTTTTGATATTAAGCATCTTCAGCTAGTTGGTGAAGGAAGACAAGAGTCTTGGAGCAGCTATGGAGGCAGCAATTGTAAGAAACCAAGTTCTGATTTTTTCTTGCAGCCTATCAGCAATTCACCATCTTTGCATTCTTATGAGTAAGAAGGACAATTCAAGGTATCCGTTGAAAAAGAAGTGCAAGCTCTATCCCAATTTGATCACACATACAATTTGATTGAAGAACTCTATTGGAAGGCTTAGATTGAAGAGAGACAGAAAGGAGTTAGGGGTGAAGCTACTCTCCCAAATCTGCAACTTATCAAAGATTCTTTGGAAACATTGAAATCAGCATACATTCACTTGACCAGAGATCGAGATTATGCCTTTGAAATTGCAAAGAAGACCATTGGTGCTTTCCAAGAAAAGGTGAGACAAGTTGATGAGCTTACTCGTGAGCTTGAGACAACAAAGATATGTTAGAAAATACTCAAGTGGCATTAATGGAGGTAGAAGAGCAGATAGCTGATTTCAAACTTTTCAAAGAACAAGAGAATGAACAAAGAGTTGAAGAAATCAAACAAGTAATTGAAGAGCTTGATAATCTTCAAGAGTTTGACTTGGGGAATGTTCCACCAAGATCAGAAGTTGCATGTGCAGATTTGGATCAGCAAGATGGAAGTGAGCAAGAGGAAAGGGACGACTTCCAAGTCTTTGACAATCCTCTCTTTGAATTGAGTGCAGAAGAAACTTATGATAACCCTCTCTTTGTGATGGACAATAAAACATGTGGTGAAGTGACCGAGCATGAGACAGGGCATGATTTCCAACGTACCGATGATAAGATATCAGACCATGAGGACATGTCACACTTGGTGAGTGGCACTCTTCCAAGGCTGCTTGTTAATGAACGCATAAGTGGGTTTGAGGATCAAGTCTCCACTTGGGTAGTGTTGAATTAGGATGTTTTCAATGTCCTTGAAATCAAGATGTTATCCAAACACAGTTTGGTAGCTGCTCAAGGTTTCATTATAGCTGCAAGGAGTGAAGATTTCCAAATTTTTACTCATGAAGTAAGGGAGGAAGAAGGGCCAAAGCAGATTGATTACTTCCTTGAAAATCCATCCCTTGGGTTGAGTGACGTTTTGGCTCATATTAACCCTTTTTGGGAAATGGTTTTGATGACAACAATTTTTCCATGCTCCATTGATGTTGACGCTTTCATGGTTAGGCTTCAGGGGTTCATGAGAGAAGACACTAATTCCTTGAGAGTGCATTTGGTCATGATGGACACTTGGAGACATGTTGTGTACGCTTTCCAGTGTGTTGGGAATCATTCTTGGTTGGGTATCCTTGTTTGGCATCCTCGGCATGGTATGACAAGGCTTATTGGGTATGGTTGGAGGAATTCTTGGAGGGATAAGGATCAAAATTTCAAAATTAGTGGTGCTGCTAACTTCCTTACTAGCCATTTGGTGGTTCCATTTGTTCATCAACAAATGGATTGGAGAGAAATTTTAAGTGTGGATTGGAGAGATGAACGGATGGCTACTCTTGGGAGTGATCCTTGGCTTTAGACAGGGGCAGATTTTGAGACATGAGCTTGCTGATTTTGGGCAAAACAGCCACCTTACATGGGGAGTTACTCTCGTTCAGGAGAGTTGGTTCATCATTTCTTGTCAAGCAGGTGGAAAATATCAGTTGGAGATTTCTTGGGTGTGTTTTCCAGCCACTGACAAGATGATTGAGTGCGATAGGATGCTCATTTCACATGCTCATACTTGGGAATTCCTATGGCACTGCTATTATTCCCTGTGTAGAGTGCATTGTATTTCGCTGATCCCAACCTTGAATAGTAGTGGTCATTGGTTCCTTCAAACCTTTCCTACTCTCCGAGTTCATCTTATGGAGGTTTGTGATGCAAATTTTGATAGTTTTCTCACAATATTGGTTTGAGACAACAAACCCCCACATGCTTTGGTTTATCATTCAGAGGCTGTTGGAGTGGGAACTGTAAGAGTTTTTCGAAGTCTCCATGGTTGTATCATAATATTTCAGACGAGGCATAGTAGATCCATATGGAGTCATGGGGATGTTTTTGTTGAGCTCTTGCAAAGGATTGATTCCCTCTTTGCAAGGAGATTTGGAGAAGTCACTTATGTAGTCGTGGCTCTGTCAGATACCATATGGAGATTTGCTGAGGAGTTTGATTTTGAGTTGGGTAGGTTATTTTTCCTATTTACCAGGTTTATGATAGACCATGGCATTGTTGGTATTGATCACTCAAAGTCTTTGGGGAATGAGATGTTGCATGGTATTGATTTTAGTTATTCCAATCTCTTCAGCTTGAGTTCCATGGATGGTAACATTTTGGGGTTACAGGGGAAGTTAGTGCAGCTTTGGCATGATAGTTTCACTTATCTTATCAAAGTGGTGCATCATCGACATGGTGGGTCCTTCCTGAGGCGGACATGGGACCCCGGGATTCTACTTGTTTTCGTGCGGATCAATTTAATTTTTTCTAGAGTTGTGGTGGTATTGCTTGAGGGCAAGCAATATTGGGAAGGGTGGACTATAATGTCCCCATTTTTAGCACTACACTTCCTAGTGACTATTGGCTTATTTTCGGATACCCGTAGGTAGGTCAAAGGTAGAATTAGGGTTTCCAGTTGTTTGGAGGTCTCTTTTGTGGATTCAGCGGTTTGCATGTCGAAGTTTTGCAGTTTGGTTTATGGATTCCTTCTAGGTTTTCAGAGAGCTTCAGAGGGATGTGACATGCATTTCAATCAGGGGTTTGCATGCGGAATTGGTTTATGGATTCTTTATGGGTTTCCAGAGAGCTTCGCAGTGGTATGACATGCATTTGCATCTGACAACCTTTTTCGGACTTACTATTTTAGTAAGTTGCGACGGTTGCCCAGTTTGTACTCAAAATGCATTTGGAGTCACTATTTTTAGTAGTATGCTATTTATAGTAAGTTCTATTTTTAGCAGTTCAATTTGGGGGTTTCCGGAGGGATATCTATTTTTAGCAGGGGTCGGTCATGATGTTGCTATCTTCAGTTGGTCACAATATTCTTCTATGGGTCTTCAGTTCACTCAGTTCGGGTGTTTGGCACATACTATTTATAGCAGTGCTATTTATAGTAAGTCATCTTGGGGGGAGTTGGTCCCAAGCCATTGTACTTGCAGCAGTATCATTACTCATTTTATTTTCGGAGAGCCTAAGGTTGCAATATTGGTTATTTGTTTAATTCGACCACTTAAGTTATTTTATAAAGTTACATTATAAACTTAAGTTGAGGGGTAAAAGTGGTCATTTGAAAAGTACCTTGAGCCTAGTCAAACGAATTGAAGTTGTTTTTAAAAAGCTTTATTAATATTTTAATGTCTCCATGAAGTGGACACCTAAAGGAGAGAATAAAAGACATTTTTTAATGTTAAATATTTCAAAAAGATGGGTGTGGGTTTTAGGAGAAATTGGAGAAAAGTTTGAAGTCCATCGCCCTAGCTCTTTATATTCTGATTTTTGGCTCTCATTTGAATATCTTGGCTTTGACAACATAACAGAATGTTGTTGGATTTCTTCCAAAATGCTTGGGCTGCGAACTGAGGACAAAAACCCTCTTCGCTTGGGCTGGTTTCAATGGTGAGATATCCACCCTAATCAAATATTGGAGTTTATTATCAGTTGAGATCACAGGCGCTTCATTGAGTTGATTTTTGGTGATGGAAATAATGAATATTTATCAGTACTTTTAGGAGTTTTTGGTGTGCCTTCAATTGCTTTCAGTTTTGGTGTGGATTTGAAGGTTTTTTGGAGTGTTTATTTCTGTTTTTGGGTGCTTCTATTAATGAACCTGAATCTGGTTTTTGTCTTGTTGCTCTGAGATGGAGAGTTAAGTTGAAATGGGTATTGAATATTTCAAAGGGCGATTTCTAGCCAATTCCAAAGAGCATAAGATTGCAATTTTTAGTGGTGGCATTGATTTTTAGGAGAGGTCGAACTTCTAAGGGAGGTCGCCTTATTGCTGCAAGGAAACTCAGTTTTGACCAGCACGTTTGGGGTATGGTGGTTGGACTTTTAGGCGCTGGAAAAGAAGGCTTGGGCGTTGGCGAATCAAGTTTTCAGCTTTCCATTGCTAGTGGAGTTGTTTGCTACTATCAAAGTACCTTATTGCTGCTGTAACAACTTAACCAAGTCTGATATTAAAATTGTATTATTCTGATATAAAACAGAAAATGGAAATCTATGTTGTTCTTTGCCATCTCAATTGAAAGAGAGCTTTAGTTTCTTGTATTATTGTTCTCGCAATCTTCTATATATTGTATGCATCTAAAGCGCACTCAAAAACAAATACAAACAACATTAAACCAAGCAAACCAGCAACAGGGGTGTACATTACAATTTCGGAGGTATCTATTATTGTGTTCGTGTCTGGTATACTAGGCGAGAAGACTGGAGATGACCGATATCAGGTATAATTGTAGTGATCGTAGCAGGCGTTGCTCTTGGGTGTTGCTTTGTGCTCAATGTTGAACGGGAAGAATCAACACTGTCATTAACGTAACTAATGGCTGATCCTATTATTGTGTTTTGTTGATTCTACTATCCTCTAGCATATCTTTCATTACCTACGACTATATTCTCAACTAGTCGAAGATGCAACAGATGCAATGGGTATGTTCAAGGCCTTTGTTGTGATATTAATAGAATTTCATATTATTTCCTGCCACGTTTGGGGGACTTGTGATTTTGCTATGGACTATTGTTCTATATAACCATGCTATTGAAACCGAATGTTTCCTATCATTTTCTGTAATCTCTAGAAATTTTTATTCAATCCGAATGGTCTGCAACAAATTGTCTGTAACTGCAATTATGAATTGTATTTATTCTATTCTATATGAATTTCCAATGAATCAATATAACAAGTGGAGACCCAAATCAATTAAACCAGTAAGAAAACGTTGGGACAGCAAGGGAATATAAGTTAACTTGCAAATCAAGGTAGAGATCATCACAATGGTATCAGAGCCATTTTCTTGCCAGCCTGAGGGTTCATGAACACCATAGGGCCAGGAGATCATTTTGAAAGAGAGCAGAGACAGAGGCAATTTCAAATTGTTTATCCTTACCCTGAAGAGGATACCTTTTCTGCAGTCTTAGCAGCCCGACAATCTCCTGAAGTCTCACCGGAAATTGAGGCAATGGGAGACTCAGAGAATGAGGGTTTTCTAAACAGGGGCAACAGGAGAGAGAATGGCAGCGTTCAGAATATTCTGAACGATCTAGCACCTAGATAGCAACAAATGATGCAACAATTTATGCAGTTCCAACAACAATTGATTATTGCTATTAGATAGATGTCTCAGGATGTGAACAGATTGAGAGTTTGTCAAAATTTAGGAAATGGGAGTAATGTTGGAAAACACATACCCATGGGAACCAATTTAGGCAGTCAAGCAGACCATTCCAACCTACATTCATTCCTAAGAGTGAGGAGGAAGTGGCACAACCGGAAAATAAGCAACCTTTGACCGATGAGTTGATGGAAGTTTACGAGGAATATCATACTCTTCCTCATGCTATTAGACAAGAGATTACATTGAATCAATATATGAATCAGTGTAAGGATAGGAGGAGAGCACAACAAGAACAAAGACCCTGTGGCCCTCATAAAGACTTTCAACATGCTTTGAGCAAACTATCACTACCTAACTTTGATGGGAGTGGGAAAACTACAATCCGTTCATGGATTTATAAGTTAGACACTTTCCTAAATTTAAAACCAATGCCGGAACCGAAAGCAATTAAATATGCAACATTACATCTAGAAGGTATAGCGTATGACTAGTGGCATCATGGATTTGTGACGCAGAATCATGCTCTAATCCAGTCTTACGGAGAATTTAGCAACAAATTAATTGCTCATTTTGACAAGAAGGATGAGGAGGTTTATTTTAGGGAGTTGGCTTTGATTAGATAGCATGGAGACATTGATATTCACATCAATGAATTTCAAAAGGTGGCAGTCACAGTTCCTGATATATCTGAGAGGAGAGTGGTAATGTTATTCACCGAGGGGTTGCATCACAATTTGAGAGGGTTGGTGAAGGCTTTTAAGCCAAGGACTTTGCAGGATGCTATACAGATGGCACTAGACCTTGAAACTTCACATTCTAGTCTATAGTTTCAAAAGAAGAGTGTAATGGCTAACCACGTTCTAAGATTTGACTTAAAGTTTTAGCTCAATGTTTTCAATTTGGTTTATGTCCCATTAAATTAAATTCAGTTCATAACATTGCAAGTAGAACTCAACAAATGAAATGCAAACACGAGTTTGATATTCATTTCTAACTTCATGACTTTCAACATCCCGTTCATTGAAATTAAGCAACAGACCTTTACTAATTGAATCTAAGCAATAATAATAGGCTGATATGTAAGCTCTGAATATTCAGAAATGTATTGTAGTGACAGGGCTTTTCAAAATACATATATATTCAAACATGCTACAGTAGTTATACTTGCTCTTAATCACACTTAGTTTAACAAATATCAAGAACAAAAAATACAAGCCTAAATTCCAACCTGGAACTGAATGTAGAACCTGGAAAGATATAACAGCAACAGAAAGTCAAGTTATTGGCTCTTAAAGAACCCACGCTCAGCTCCAAGACCCTCCTGTGACTCCCAAGTCAACACCAAATATGCTCAAAACTTCCACATGAGGCTAGGACAAGGCCACGCAGGTGGTTGAAAGTCATGCTGAGGTCTGAAACTCAGTCTCCAACCCCCTACGCATTCATACGCCACATTTCAAGGTTCATACGACAGCAAGCAAGTTGAGTAAAACACTAGCTTCAGCCCGCAACTTCACTTGGTCCCTTTCCAGTCGGCTCTCAGCCCAAAATGCCCACCTATAGATGACACTGAGCTACAATAGAGGAGGGTGATAGCATTCTCAAATAAACAGCCCCCTTCAAATAATTCTCACGTGGCTAGCAAAGCATGAAAGAAGAGGCGCTTGGGAAGATATTAGCATATACAAGAAGCCTCGCGACTTCACTTCAAACTCCAAAGAGCTAAGAAATAACCAATGCATAATCCCAAAGGCTCCCACATCTTCTTGAAACTATCCAAACCCTCTGTGCAAAGTCATCCAGTACTGCTCTCAACACAAGTGCACCAACTATAGCCTAAAGCTCACGTCCTTCTCCTGTATGCTCAGACTTAGGCGTTTTAAACTGTAGCTAATGTGGTCAGTCATGAACAAACTCTCTAAATGTATTCTTCATCCAATCGACCAAGTAATACAATAAATAAGACACGTCAAACCCTACTGAAAATATACTTGCTTATCACCAAAATTGCATCTGAAAATGATTCACAAAATTGCAATGAAACTCCTATAGAAATCCTAAGTGACTTTCTCCACAAATCAGCTAGAGTAGATAGTTTCACTACCGAAACTAGTGCCAAAGATGAGGGTTTCCGTCCTCAACCAGATACAAACAATAAACTGGAATCAATCCAGCAAAGTCTTCTTAAGTTGTCAAAACCATAGTTTGCAAACTCGGACTCGCCATGGACTCAGCAGCCCAAAAATATGACTCGGACTCAGGACTTGGGACGGACTTGGGAAAAGACTTGGCAAAAAAAAAACCGTAGTTTTACAGAAAAACAAGAACAAATTAATGCATTTAGAGAACATAAAAGCTTAATTTGATTATCAAACACTCATAATTCAAAGATTACACATGGCATATGATCATCAAACACTCAATAATTGAAATTTAATCATTCATAGTCATCAAATACTCGTAGTTTCAATGTATAACAGCATCATAAGTTCATAAATGTTTACATATAATCATGTCAAAAAGAGGAAAACATTAACAACCACATGTAATCTACATCTTCCTCTTTCCCCTCCCAATGGTACTCAATTTTGGAGGCCTAGAACTAGAAGGTGCCCGTGTTGTATTATCCAAATGAGGACTAGGAGATCGAGCAGGGGAAAAATCATATTCAAATGTGTCTTCATTGTCCTCCATGCCCATGGCATCCAATCTTGCTGCTTCTTCTTCTGCTGCTGCTCTCTCTAATTCAGCAAGATCCTCATCAGTAAGGAAGACATCAGCCTCATCATTTTGTTCATCAACAGTCCATTCACCATATGGATGTCATCCAAGTCGATGGACTCGTGTGAAACACCCTCCACCTTTCTAGTTCGAAGGTGAAGGTTGTACCGAACAAAAACTAAATCATTTAGGCGTTGTTGAGTCAACCTGTTTCTTTTCTTTGTGTGAATGTTTTCAAATAAACTCCAATTGTGTTCACATCCAAAAGCATTGCATGGCTGCGACAAGACACGTATGGCTAGCTTTTGAAGATTTGGTGTGCTAGCACCATAGTTCTCCCACCATAGATCTACAAAAACATGTTTAAAAAATATAAGTATTAAGAATAAGAATAAAGTAAAAAATCTATATGTAAGAATCAAATTTCTAATTTCAATTTTTACCTAGTTGTTGTTTTCCTCTCCTTTCAATTGCTTGTTGGGAGGAAAAGAGTCTCCCCTCTGCACCCTTGTAGACCTTGAATAGATAAAAGAAAAAGTAAATCAAATATAGAAAATTCATAGATAGTCAAGGCTCAACATTGCAAATTCATAAATAAGATGTAACAAATCTCACCTCCAACTCATCAAGCACCTTATCTCTCAGCTCACTATCAGGCACCATCCTATCAATGCAAGTGACAACACCTTCCATGACCTCCTCATCCGCCTTAAATGAGTCAGAGAAGTAGAACTTCGGATTCAAGAAGTAGGCAAAGGCATGAATCGGCTGGTGGAGTTGGTTTGTCCATCTCCGATCAATGATGCGCCATATGATTTCATATTTCTTTTTGTTGCCGCCATAGTAACGTGATATGGCCTCTTTGGCCCTATCCATGGCCTCATAGATGAAACCCATTAGCATGCCATCTCCATCCACCATACGAAGAACCCTCACCAAAGGTTTTGTCACCTAAAAAAATGAAAACAAATGTTAAATTATAACAAAATTAACCCCTCAAAAAATAAAAAACGGCAAATAGATTATCATGTATAAAAAAAAATTTGTGATTGCTACTTACCCCCATCAGCTCCTCTCCATTTTTGATGAATGTCTCATCAAAAACTATGGTAACAATCCTCTCCCCTTCAGCTCTATTGGAAAATGAGGACTCCTTCCAAGCATCGGACACAAACATTTGATTGAGATGACCAATGGCACCAAGAATGCTTTGCAATGTGAGGAAGTGGCTAGCAAATCGTGTCACTCCAGGTCGCACAAGGTCCTTGCCATTTGTGAATTTCCTCATCAAAGAAAGCACCCAAGTATGGTTGTAGATAAATTTTGTAACACTTTTTGCATCTTCAACCACTCTTTTGACCCATGAAATCTTCCCAATGTCCTCTAGCAATAGGTCCAAGCAATGTGCAGCACATGGAGACCATGCAATTGTGGGATACCTCTCCATAAGTAGCCTACCTGCAGCTACATATGCAGCTGCGTTGTCCGTGATAATTTGGACAACATTATCAACTCCAACCTCTTGGACCACCCCATCCAATAGACTGCATAAAGTCTCAGCATTTTTAACTTCATGGGAGGCATCTATTGATTTTAGGAACACCAATCCACCATTTGAGGCTACTAAAACGTTTAGGAGAGTTTTATTCCATCCATCTGTCCACCCATTAAATAAAATGCTGCAACCTTTTCTTCACCAAAATTTATTTTGCTCATCAACTACAAGCCGTGTATTCTTTATGGATTCCTCTAGCAATGGCCCACTCAAATCTTTAGTTGATGGGGTCTTAAACCCCTTTCCTGCAACTGTAAGGGCATTCACTAAACCTTCCCAATATGGGTTATTTGCAACATTGAAAGGTAGATTATTGTAGTACCAAAAGTTTGCAATAGCCATCCTAGCTTCATGATGCTTTTCCTTTTTCCAACCGGTACCTTCAAGTGAAGGTTGTGCTCCTGGAACATTACGTGGAATAAAATAATTTGGTCCTGATGAAGGACCGCGGCCAGCACTAGCAGTAGAATAGGAACCCTCAAGACTCTCACCAAAAGATGAATGTGGAGCACAGACGCTTGGACTTGCAGCAGTAGCACCATGGGGCATAGTTGGTGTAGAAGGGGATCCACTCATCACTGATGCTAGGGCATCCTTTGTTTTTTGTCTTTCATCATTTTTTAGCTCATAGTCAGCAAGAAGGGCCTTTATCTCTCTAATAATCTCAGGAGTAGTTTTAGGGAATCCCTCCACATTTTGCCCAGGTATCCTTGCAAGGTGGTATTTTAACCTGTTTATTCCTCCTGTCATCCATTTCAAACATTCAGTACATGTCACTTCACCTTTTTTGGTTCCTGGTATTCCATACTTCCATGCAGGGTCTTTTCTCATTCCCTTTGGATTTGAAGACGACATTGTTGTTTCAAGTTCAACATGGAAAAAAAAATCAGCAAGGGTTTGAAAAAAAATCGGCAAAAAAATGTGATTCAAAGTTTCATTTATTTGCAAAAAAAAAGAATGCAAAAACCAAGCTAGAAATAGTAGGAATTAGGCTATTAAGGAAAATAGAAAAAAATTTTGGCAGCATTTCCCCTTATTTTTCTTGATTTTTTTAAATTTTGAATGCAAGAAAACAAAAAAAAAAGAAATGTTAGATCACTTACCTGGCTCTATTTTGATCTTTTTAGCTTGTTCTCCTGGTTTCTTTCAACCTAAAACCAAATTGCAGACCTGAAAAACACAAAAGCTCAAGTTAAAATGAACTGAAAATAAAAAATAAACATGGGTTTTAACCCATTTTGACGCCCAGCCGTGCAGGAGAGTCCCGACCCAAGACTCTCCTAGACTCGGCTCCCGAGTCCATGGCGAGTCGACTCGGCTCAGCCACGGACTCCCGAGTCCGCCGAGTCTGCGGCGAGTCCAGCAAAGTCCGCAAACTATGGTCAAAACCATCATAACCAAATGAGAGCCAAAAAGTAGATTAAATAGAAGTGGAGGGAGAAATTAGGGCAACCCCCCATTTGAATCATTTTCCCTCCAAAAAAATTTTAATATATTTGCTTTATACTTTAGAACATAATCAAATATTCTTCAAAGGGGCGTCCTGCTCAAAAGGAAACTATTTTACTTTATTCAGCCTTCTAAAACAACGTTAAGTTATCTCATTAGGCACCAAGGTACTTTTTGATGACCACTTACCTGCTCACTTAAGTTATAAAGTTATTTTATTAAAATAACTTAAGTGACTAATTAAAAGCCAATATTACATAATTCAACCTTAGGCTCACCAATGCCACCATAGAAATAACACTGCTGAGGACACTAAGAGTCTGAGACCAATTTCCTGAAATAGACTTACTATAAGTAGCAACTGCTAAAAATAGTAAGTGCTCACCAAATAACAAACTAGCCAAAACATTAAAGCTCGGCAGAGAACTCCAACATACTGTCCAAACAAGAAACCCTACACTGCACTACTGCCTGGACCAATTACTAAAAATACTAAGTGAGTTAGAACCACACTAGCCCAAAGGAGGACATCGAAAATGGGGACATTACAAAGAGTTTCAAGAACAACAAGGCATTCACTAGAACTTTTAATCAACCCAAACCAAATCCTCCTAAGATAGATTTTGAGAGCAAGAATGAATTGCATAGGAAGAAACTATGTTTCTCTTGCAAGAAGCTATGGGAGCCTGGTCATCGATGCCTTGGGAAAGGCAAGGCACATTATATAGAGGTCACTTCTGATGTGGAGGAGGAGATAGTTGATACTAGTTCAAAAAGTGAACATGAGCAGCAAATGGAGCATCACAATTCCACAAGAGATGAGACCCATGGTGCTATTGCTACATTATCGGGTGTGCCTAAGTATCACCCTTTTTGAGTAAGGGGAGTTATTAATGGGCAACGAGTGACTTGTTTGATTGACAGTGGAGCCACGCACAATTTTACTGACGAGGGCTATGTAGCTAGGAGGAGATTACAGGTGGACTTTTCTGGTTTTACTGTCACAGTAGCAAATGGTTTCAAGATGGGATGCACTACAATGGTCCCACAACTGAGCATTCAGATGGGGGATTATATAGTCACAGATGATTTCTATGTGGTTGGTATTGGTGACATTGATATAGTTTTGGGAGTTCAGTGGCTACACTCTCTTGGAAAATACAGCCAGGACTTTCAGAAGATGGAGCTAGAGTTTACATTAGGTGGTAAGAATATTTTTTTGAGGGCGTTATCAGATGGTACTCCTAAGATAGTTTCAGGCTCTTTCAGCTAAGCATATGGAGGCTTTGTTCAGACATGGAGAGGTTGCTTGGGCAGCCCAATGTTTTGTGTCCTCTAAATCTTCTACCGCGAAAGATACAAATTATCCAATAGATGTGCAAACCATATTAGATAAGTGTTGCATGGTGTTTGGAGATATTCCTCCTAGTAGACCTCTGGATCGTGGATTCGAGCATGTGATAGAATTGGAGGAGTGTGCAAAGTTCAGGCAATACCTTGTCGGTGGGAAATTCGTGGTTAAAACAAACCACAACAGTTTGAGATATTTCCTTGAGCAGAAGGATTTGAATGAGCATCAGCAAAAGTGGGTAAGCAAAATTCAAGCTTACGATTTTAATATTGAATATGTTAAGGGTAAAAAGAATGTGGTAGTTGATGCTTTATCTAGGAGACCAACACTCTACTCCTTATCTGAGATTTCAGCTGATTGGAAATCTCAAGTGTTGGTTGAATATTCCAAGAATACTTTTGTGTGTGACCTCATTGATGGGAAATTGCAGGATGACAGATATCAGGTGATTGATGATTTGCTCTTTTATAAGAATGGGATATTTTTGGTACCCGAGTCTAAAATGAAGAGTAAGATCATGCGGGCTATACATGATACCCTCTGGCAGGCCATCCAGGATTCTTCAAAACATATAGATAGATTCGGGAGAGATTCTCATGGAAGGGTCTCAAGAGTGATGTTTTGCAATATGTCAGGGAGTGTATGACTTGTCAGCAAAACAAGTCGGAGCATACATTGCTAGCAAGATTATTGCAGCCTTTACCCATTCCTGATCAAAAATGGGAGAGCATATCAATGGACTTCATCACTGGTCTGCCACAATTTCAAAATAGAGATTGCATATTTGTTGTGGTTGACAGGTTGACAAAATATGCACCTTTCTTTGCTATTTCCACCGAGTCTAAGGCGCCACAAATAGCAGAATTATTTTTTAGAGAGATATTTCAATTACATGGGCTCCCAAGGAATATCGTGAGTGATCAAGACAGCAAGTTCCTCAGCATATTTTGGCAAGAATTGTTCAAGTTGGCAAGAACTGAGTTGTCTCCTAGTACGAGCTACCATCCTCAATCCGACAGGCAGATTGAGATCATCAACAAGTGGGTAGAAGGATATTTGTGTAATTATGTGTCAGGACAACAAAAGGCATGGGTTTGATGGCTACATTTGGGTGAACATTGTTACAATACTACATACCATATGTCAATAGGTATGACACCCTTCAGAGCTCTATATGGATATGGTGATATGCCTTTCGTAGATTTGGCTTTTGATGATAGCAAAGTACCCAAAGCAAAGGAGTTAGTGCAAGACAGTCATGATATCCTTAGGGCGCTTAAGGAAAATTTACATTGAGCTCAAAATCAGCAAAAACTTTATACAGATAAACACAAGATTGAAAGGGTTTTTGAGGTTGGTGATATGGTGTTTTTGCGCCTTCAACCATAAAGGCAATCTACTTTGAAATGGAGTGGCACGGAAAAGCTTCAACCACGGTTTTATGGGCCATATCAAATCAAAAGGCGGGTAGGCGAAGTGGCGTATGAATTGGAGCTGCCTTTAGGTAGAAAAATTCATAATGTATTTCATGTCTTGTGTCTTAAAAAGGAAGTTGAGCAGCATACTACATCTCCTAAGCTTCCTCCATTGGATGAGGAAGGAAAATTCATTTTGGTGCCTAAATCTATTCTGGATGTGAGAGAACGTAGGTTGCGAAACAGGACAATTAAAGAATATTTGATCAGATGTAAGGATTTACTTGTCGAGGATGTCACATGGGAAGGCGAACAGTTATTGTTGTGTTCGGGCTTGCAATTGCTTGAGGGCAAGCAACGTCAGGCAGGGAGGACTGTGATGTCCCCATCTTTTCAATGAAGCCAAAACAAAATTAGAATTAATTAATTAAATATTTAAATGGTCTTTATTTATCTTTTAAGACTTTTTAATTATTTAATTAATTAAGCATTTGATAAATGGATAGTTATATTTTAATTTTTGTAGGATTTGGTTCATGTGTTTATTAATCATCTCAAGATGACCTCCATGAGTAATCATTACACCAATGACACTTTTCCTCATTTATGTTTGTAATAGTTACAAGGCAATGGGATTGACTTAGCACACAAGCACCTTTAAGCATACGCTAGTAGGGGGGAAGAACAGTAAGTAGAAGCCACCAGTTTGGGCTTTGATGGTGACATGATTTATTAGATATATACAGATTTGTTGAATATATTTCTTTCTTCATGGGAATCTTGTACTTTATTCATGTGTTACTGACATGTTTTGATAGTTAATGAATAAATAGTTAGATTTTAATCTTTGATGGATTTTAACCATGTGTGTTTTACTTATGTCAAGATGACTTCCATATGTAGTCATTAAACTAAAGACACTTTTCCTCATCTATGTCGGTAACAATTGCAAGACTAGAGGACTTGTTGGGTACTCTAAGCTCTCAACTCTGGACACCTAGATTTGTCAATAGGATGCCCCAACATCATAATTATAATGATTTTTACAAAGAAAAATCATATTTAAGCCCTAAACAAGAGAGGGTCTCCTTTTATATGCTTCTGCATCTGCTAGGCCATGGGGGGTGTCAACTTTTCCCTAAAGTTGACAGAAGGATGAAATAACTTTGAAGTTGTAGAAATCTGCATGTAAACTAGAGTCTAGACCCTATCAGCATAAGGATACCCAATTTTCTATCATTAGGATGCCTCAGCATCAATTTACCTTAGAATGTAGATTGGAACCTTATTATTGAAGGCAAACACATATCCAGTATTGCCATATTCATAATAGCAAGCTTTATGATTTTCAATGGATAGATTCCCAAACTATGGCATCCCAGAGATGAATGCATTTTTACTTGAGTAATTTAATGGATTTAAGTTGATTTAAATAGAATTGTTATGAAACAATTATCATGTGAGAAAGAAATATTTCATGCAAAGATTGATCAATTTCTTGTTAACTGGACCAGTGCCTGATTTTAGTGGGCAAATAATTGACAAAGATGCATATATGATAGTTAAGTAATTTGCAGATTAGAACCTCATTATTGTTAAATTTGCATCATACCACAACATTCAGATCGCTATGAAATTGATAAGCATACTACTAGCAGTCTAGCTGTCATCCATATTCATAGCATTTCAGATAATCAAAAGCATCGTGGCAAAATAAAAGCTCTTCCAGACAAAAGCTGATCCATATGATACAGTATTATCAATGTGAAAAGATTCTACAATGCATTTCACGAACGTTCCCCCTGGTGTCCATCCTCACAGAATGTATAACTAATCACAAGCGAATATATGATTAACAAAATGACTCATGTTTAATGACAACTAACCCTGCCTGTAACACTCACTAGCTCATGCAGTTTTACTGACAGTATGCCTTCAACTTGAATACATAGATCTATATTTCTGCAAACACTAACTCCTTTGAATTCTTTACTAGACACAACATACCTTTGGCATCCAAACCGAGAATAGCAGATAAAGATCCTCAGCAAGGGAGAAGAATTTGTAATTTATAGCGAAGAGTGCAGTGCTCACCCAATAGATGATTGAGAACTGTCCTTTTATTTCATTAACATGTTTTGTTTTCCCTCACAAACAAAACTAAAATGATACCAAGGTAAAAGGTGGGCACATGTTTTAACATTTGTTTTGTCCTAATCATGGGTACACATGCAACTTGCAAATGTAAACTTGAACACATTGTAGAATATTTACATAGTTTGCATAAATATTTAGCATGCCTATGCAAAGCACATGACCATCAAGAAGAATGGACACAACAAACAGAAGGAAAAGGAGGTGGAAAAATGAAAGAATTGCCAATGTGGAATCCAACTGGCCATGTCTCATGCAAAGTCTGCTACCAATTTTTCCCACTCTACCTCAATTGAGAAGTCTATGGCAAGGGCCTCTGACAACTACTTCAATGAGGACTCCCATGGTACATATGCTATGAAGGCTATTCATTTAATAACATCTTTGAATTAAGCCTGAGGGATATGATGTTCTCTAGACCACTATTCACTGTTGCAGAAGTGGACAAATCACTCTCAGTAATGCCTGGCCAAAAACATGGACCAAGGATTTAACATCTTACATCCAATCACCCTTATTTCTCGGAGCACCATTACCTCTGAATGGGGAGGGCAGACTAGTATTTACCAGTCCCTTAAGGATTGAAACTTTTTCTCATTGTATTTCCCACATAGATAATGTGGGTCTCCACTTTGCTCAAGATGCAACATGTGTTATCAAGGGCTTTCAATGTGTGCTTGAGTTTATCAGAAGACAAATACTCCTGTTGTATATCATCATCAATCTCCCACATGACTTTGTTTGAGATGGTTGACACCAATGGAGCTCATGGGGACTATTTATTCTTTGCTTCTAATATTTGTGGCAAGACATATCTCTCCTGATTGGAGGTCTTATTTGCCTTCCTAGCAGAATCCCACAGAATTAGCCAGTTCCTCAATCTCCCCAACTCTTGGTTTGAGAAAATCTATCATTATATTCTTGAAATTCTCCTTCAAAGACAACTTCTCAGCTTCCAATGTTTTGTTCTGGTCAATGAGAGTGATTCTCTCACTAGCAAGTTGATCGATTTGAGCTGCCATGTGCCTTATTTGATTCTGCAATCCCACAAGTTTTGGATAACTGATACTAAGTGCAGTAACTTGATCTGGCACTGGGGCAGTGGAGGGCCCTGATTCTGAATTAGAAGGAATATTGGAAACTTGCGGAGGAGGAAAAGGAATCAAAACTTAATGGTCATCTAAGCACTTGGGGGCTGTAGCTCCAACCTCTTGATTATCTCACCTTTTTTTCAAGGACAACCTTCATATCCATTTATTCTCTTCTTGATCTTATGTTCCCTTCCTCCAATGCCTTAATATCTGAAACTTTTCCTTTCACATAGTAGAAATTAAATTGGGCATAATCCATGTGTCACATCCCCGTAAAAGGGCCCTTTGACATCAGACCATGTGTGGTCAAAGAAGTAACGTGGGAGACAAACACCATTAAATAAGAATGGTGTAGCATGCAGGAAGGGGCATTTGTGCCATTATGAGGCATGGCATCCCAGTTCAAGAGCCTTCTAGATGGCAGGTTATGGGAAAAAAGGAAAAAGGAAAACCTTAAATTATCACGGCCTCCTTAGTTTCTCATTCAATTCCAAGTGGGAGAGTAGAGAGAGGGGTGAGAGAGCGCACACAGATTTGGTCAAAAAATGCAGAGAGAGAGAGAGAGAGAGAAAGCAGAAGGGGCGAATATTGTGTGAAATAGAGGAAACAAAATAAAGGCAGGGGACAGGTGAATGGAGGAGTCCAGGTAGGAGTAGAGTCGTATAGTTGTTGAGGGGCTTGCTTGGGAAGGAGAATGTGAGCAACAAAGATTAATAGGGAAGTAAAATTCAGAGGGAAGCAAGTTGCAGGGATGTTTCGGGTAAAGAGAGAGACATTTGGGGAGAATGGTGAAAAAAAAGGCATTTGGGAAAACTTTTAAACCCTCACGACCTCCCCATAACTGCTCAATCAAGTCCAAGATGGAGGAAATGAGTGTTGTGCAATAAGGGAAGAGTCTAGAACAGATAAGGCGTGAATAGAGGTGATTGGGGGGGAGTTGAATCGTAGGAGAGAGGGAAGGAGCAAAGAATTGCAAGGAAAAGAGAAAAAACATGTGAAAAGGTGGAAGACTAGGGCACGACAAGTTGGTAGGTAAACAAGAAAAGACTCCATGACCTTACTCAGCATCCTCCTTGCCTACGTTGAAAGGAGCCATTTCTACGTGAGCTCTTGAAAAGGAGAAAGGAGACATTTGGAGGAGAGTGAAGGGTATGGACATCCAACAAAGCATACAGATAGAGGAATATTAGATGCAAAGGTACCATAAAATGGGAGCTAAAGGAGCAGTGACATACCAGACAACAAGGGTAGATTTCAATGTCTACTTCAGAAGTACATCGATATCATCCCTTAGAGATGAGTACACTTCTTTACTATTACTATCTTGAATTAGCATTTATTTTTGCAATATCGACTCACGGCTGAAATAAATTTGATATAGTTGATTTGATCTTATGTGAGAAATGGAGGGTAATAATGTCGAGGTTTTTATCGACAATTCATGTGCCAAGACATGCTTTATCTCTTTTAAGAGATTTTGTTAGACAATTGAGTTATTTTGTGCATATCTTTACTTTACATTATGTATTTTAGGGGTTGGATCATGTTCATGCTACTTTAAATGATGGGATAGTAAGGATATTAAGTATCTTCTTCATGTATAGGTTATAAGTATGGATGGATATGGACTTACATGTAGGGAGTTGCATCGGTATTCCTTAATGATCGACTAAGCTCTCTTAATTTGAAATATCACTAATGTCGGTTTCTAGGGACATTGTAATATGAGTTGTAAACCCCTATTGAGAGCAACATGACCATATTAATGGAAATAAGTGGAAGTTGACAAAAGAAATTTGAATATAAACATGTATCTAACTCTTAAGGTAAACTAGAGATATGATAGGAGCTTTAATTTATGGTTGCATAATAATATAAATGATAAGGCTTCATTTAATGGCACTAGAACCACAATACATTGAACAAATTCTTAATGCCGCAAAGGTAACCCACTTTAAGATTCCAGGGTAGGATATTTATATGATTGCATGTTGTTCATTGACTTTTCAAGTATAAGAACCCTCATACGAGAATATTATATTTTGTGATTAGAGAAGGGAAATGAGGTGGTATTAGGTAAGGGTATGGGTACCTATGAATCGAAAGATAATTATCATTTAATTTGACTGTGTCTTTAAGATTGAGTTAAGAGACAAACTACGTGGAATCCTACTATATATCATCTTTTGGTATCTTATTGCTTACCAATAAGGTTAGCTATATGTTGCAAGAGTGAATATTATATTTTGTGATTATGACTAATTTATAAGTATGGGGTTTCTCCAAAAGGTAAAGAGATTGAGAATATGTTATTACTGAAAGTATATCTTCGGATGTTGAACCAATGGATATAGTGTTGTCAGCCATCTAGAGTTGACTTGTGCGTTGACTTGGCTTAGAGAAAATTTATAACCATGGTGTTATGTCTTTCAAAGTTTTAATAATGCATGTATGGCCTTATAGAGACAAGACATTTTAATTAAAATGATCATGATGAGTGACCATATTAACATAATATCATATTGTGATTAGATCTTGAGTATTTCTCCCTTAGTACTAGGAAATTTATGGTTATGTTTATTCTATTGGGTTATTCTCATACATGAATGTTTAAGAGGTTTATTGTTAGTATAATGAAGAGGTTCAAGATATCAAAAACCATCACTTGTTATATATATAAGATTACTAAATTACGTTGTAAGTTATCCCATTCTAATCCTAAACAAAACCCTATAGTATAAATTATCATCAAGGTACCAAATGTTGAATGATATCCTTGATAGGTGATTGTAAGAGATTCTTTTGTTGGATCATGAATAGATAAGGCAGTGATGTCTAAATTGAGATCTTGATGTCCTTAGATGGAAATGATTCCTATGGGTTAGTGTGAACCAAGATAGTTTGGTATTAAGTAATAAGCCTAGTCAGGCTAGATCAATGAGATGAAAATATAAGAGTCAGGATGTTCAACAAGATTATAAATAAACTGGGTGGAGTTTGATCCAAGACCTCGATATACTTAAGGGGAAGGGAAACCTTGATTATGGGGAAAATTGTGTCTAGGTCCTTTGAGAGACCTTGTGAGGAGAACTACGTGACTTTGATCCGTTTGGAAGCGGAAACGTAGGCAATCCTTGGGCGAAGGATGTCCCTGTGACCTCAAGTCCATAGAGGGAGGGTCTAGTGGGGGGGTTAACTCCCAAATGTGCGGATTGTTCCTACATGATTTGACCTTTCCTCCTCCGTAAGCTTCAGTATGAGGCTAAAATGGGTATTGAATGGGTATTATCAAGTTAAAGAAATTTAATAACTTATGTTTAATACATAATAGGCTTCTATTAAATAGAATGAAGTAAGGGATTTAACTACTTTATAACGAGTATTTGATTATATGTATATGTTGGGAAAAGCCCATCTCATGTTGGTTCCATGTGACTTTATGTGTTGTGAAAACTGACTCCATATCTAGAGGTCTCCATGTATAGGCCCATATATATGTCGACTATGATTGTGTTTCACGTTATGTATGACCCACTCAAGTGTCAACCTCTGGGATATTTGAGCAGTGACAGGCAGTCATTGGACTGTGACAATGATTGATGTCTGGGCTACTGTTAGGGATTAGTCAGCATTCACTTGGTTCATGGAGTTGAAGGTAGCAGGCTACCTTTGTTATAATTAAGATATGGTAATGGTTGCACAGGTAGGGACCCATCCGTGCGGGTAACGGTAATCCGGGGCTAACCGTTGTATCGAGGGGGTTCACTGGTTATCACTGAGGGCACGGAAGTGACTAAGGCTAGTGTTACCCGGGATTGTGAAGAAGATAGCTGACAATACCACTATGGTCACAAGGTGGTATATGTCGAGAGCTACTTCTTCCTGGGTGGACAGACTTTTCGTCGATGGCCTATAGGCGATTGAAGTCGGAATCCTCCGAGTTTGGTAGGTTCACTACTTGAGGAACCCTTGGGATGGTGGACAGACCCGCTGTGTAGTATGGATGCACCAAATCCCCTTCCTAGTTGCTAGACTGTATACCTAGCCTTGTGGGGTTAAGGACGGACCCACAATGTAGTATGGGATACACTGAATCCTCTTCTCATTTGTCCAATGGTACAAAAGACCGGAGGAAGGAATAGGACCTACGGTGTAGTGCACAATGCACCGATATTATTTCTATTTGGAATGCATTATGGATAGGTGTTAACCATTGTGATGTGTTAATCAGTCATTGTGTATGTGAAGTATGATGGAGCTTGTCACTATGTATTTTTGATATATGTTGGAACCAATCACTAATGATATGCATATGAGACAATCATTGTGTACTTGTGATGTGCAAATGTGGCAGTCACGGTTGCAGTTGTGATGTACATATGAGCTAATCACCATTATACTCGTGATCTATGTATGATCCAGTCACTATTACACTCATGATCTGTGTATGATCCAGTCACTATTGCACTTGTAATCTGTGTATGATCCAGCCATTGTTATACTCGTACTATGTTTGAGCTAATCAGCTTGTGAATATGGAGGTATGCTCGTGATAATCATTATATATGATCTTTTGGATTATGTTATGATATGCCCCAAGTGATTATTGTGAATGTTTGTAACATTTGGTAATGATTGGCATGGACCCAACACTTGATGGCAAAAATTATTATCATTATATTATAATTGACTATGTTAATTGCTTACATGTACTAAATTAATAGTTATGTGATAAAAGTGAGATAATAGATCTCATTCAAGAGGAGAGACTGAACTCCCTCTATCATTGTGGGGTGAACTACGAAGCCTCTGATTTCCCATGAGGGGATACGTAGGCAGAGTCATCACGAACCCTAGAGGCTTAGGTTGTATGTCTAAGAATGACTCTAGTTGTAGGAGTTTAACACTTATAAGTTTAAGCATATAAGTTGTGATGCTGATTTGTTATCATAATGATGAATGAAAAACTTTTGATATTAACACTTCAAATTTAGATGAAGGATGCTTGGTCGGTTAAGTTGGTAGATGGGTGCTAAATGGATTTTTTTATTTATTTTTAATTGTTGAGCCCAAGATGGGATTTTACACCATGATAGCTTTAGATGACACATCTATATCCACCTCACCAACCTTTTGTATGGGCAATTGTCCTTTGAATGCTTCAGGGGTTAATTGGTTCTAGGCATATTGCGAGAGGGAGCCATAACCCAAGATGCTAGAATTTGTTTATTGACATTGAACTCAATTTCATGGAAATATTGAGTTGTCTAAGCTGAATCAAATCTCTAGCCAAAGATTTGGCTCTTACCATATCGGCCCATCATCTCATGTAATACCATGGCCTGACTAATGTTGTAGCCAAAGAGAAGCATACACCCACAATTCCTTACCATTTCTCTTCCTTGATCTGGAGTTTTGTTTCCAATCTATCTCATCAACTGAGGAAGGTGGCATAAAACTAGTGTTGGACGTGTCTTGTTCTTCTTCTACAACTTCCTTGGTAATCCCTACCCCCCTCTCTTGCTCTTCGTGCAAACAATATGCCAACACAAACGGTTTGAACTCCCTGGACTTAACAAAGTCAATCACTCAAGAAAGCTTGATGTTTCGCAATTCTCTTATCTTGGATTTCCTCAAGATCTAGAGCTCTCCTTGTGGTTCTTATAGCATGGTTCGTTCTTTAGCATAGGGGTAGACTCTTTCAGCCATATCTTCTACCTTTGTCCCAAAGTGCTCTTCTACTTCTCTCCAGTACTCATTCTTCCCCCACTAAAGCAATAATATCTCTTGCTATCATGATAGAATCCTCTTCACTTCCTTCTCTAATTTCCTCAACCAGCATTTTTTCCTCCTTCCCAGTGAGATTCATATATTTGTATAGGTCACTAATCAACCTATCAACTCTCTGAAATGAGTCCTTTATCTCTACAGCAGCCCCTTTCTAATTGGGGATTTCTTCATTTTTTCTCACTCCTGCAATCCAAATATTGTTCCAATTTGATTTCCTCTCTACAAAACCAATATGATCCACACAATTCCTAGTGGCATCTCCTAGTTCCCAGTCGTCATGGTGGTAGCCACTTGCCTTGCCAGTAAGTAGCATTTGGCTCCTACAGTCCAATTATTGCTCCAATTTGATTTCCTCTCTACAAAATCGACATGATCCACACAATTCCTAGTGGCATCTTCTAGTTCCCAGCAATCATGATGGTAGCCACTTTCCCTGCAAGTATGTATCATCTGGATGTTGATAAAACATTCAAGATTGTATCTTTTGTGGTTTCTGTGTTTGTACAAAACTCGTTTAAGAACATATCAGCACACTTGATGGATGATCTTGCTCAAAAGAAATAACATTAATACTCAAGGAAAGTTTCAATAGCACTCAAGGAAAATTTCAATAGTGCTATTTTCCCAATCACCCCAAACTCTTCATCAGTTGATCCCAACTGTCAAACCAACTCCAAAGCCACCAACCTAATTAGGACGTGAAGAAGCAACATGTACAGGGGTATGCATGCATTTGGTATTCAACCACCAATCTGCTCAATATGATATGGGCTTCTAGGAGTGAGCATTGATGTGGCTCAACATCTTCATTGTAGCCAGATCCATTCTAGCCATATAATTACAGAAGATAAGCTTGTATACTCCAACAAAAATGTCTTCAAACTTTGAATAATTAGCTCTATAATGGTGTTATCCATATGGATACACCATAGTTGCACAGGTCTTGTGAAAACTTTGTTGGTTGTGGCAACCCTGGCATACAACCGTCACCCTATATTATAACACCATTTTGTGTCATGCCTGTGGAGATACATGAAACACAAGAGAGAGTAATGCTTGAAAGTGTTTGGCCCTTGTTTCTTCTTTATGTACTCAATCAATTCCTTTTCCAAAACATTTGAAAGTAACCCAGCATAATTATATAAGATAGGATTATAAGCATGCAATGCATCACACAGGAAAACTACAATGGCTCATCAACTATTTTATCGATCCCCGATACTTGGTAGAAGCAGGATAATGTAGTTCCTAAACATGATGACATCAAAGGGCTTTGTTACATTATCCACCATAATTCTACTAATATATGGCACATTGGTAGCAAATTAAACATTTGCAGCTGAACATTCCAATACAAATGTCTATCCTTTTTGTACCTAATCCTTGAAATCTCTTGCTTTATGCTCTTCAGGTTAGCACTTCTTAGACCAAAAGTTTCTTTGATAGCCTTCTCATTCAAATCTAGAATCACTTTTCCCACGTTCTTCTTCATAGTTCCAAACTTGTCGTCATAATGCTTGATGATACATGTGATGATATTGGGATTCTTGAAGCAGTTTGGAACTACCCCTTTACCCAAATCATAGACCCAGATATTATATGGAGCTTACATTTAACTTCTCTTCCGATCTTTGGTCCTTGAAAAACTTCCATGGATTCTATTCTTTATCATCTCCCAAAACTAAATTGGCCTCCATGGTAGAGACAATCAATGTCTCTAGCTTATCAATCACAATGGTGTCTTGAGGTTCCCACTTGGGTTCCATATCAAACAAGATTTTCACAAATTCATTAAGTATGGATTTACAGCTCAAATCCACCAATAGTTTGAAAATTTGAATAGAATTGGGTACGAACTAAAATAATCTTGCCACAAGGAAATTCAACTAGTACAAGCTAAAAAACTAAACCTTTCCCAAATGATTAAAAAAATTTAACTAACAAACTTTAGCTAGGGTGCCAAATACAATTGGGATTTTACTTGCAAATTAAAAATATTCAAATAAGTCCTACTCCCAACAACCCAAACCGCTAGCAACTGAATTTTACCCCAACAATTATGAGGGAATTTCCCAACTTGTCATACAAGATATAATCAAGACAAGAATAAACCTTCAAGCCAACCCTAGACCTTTTTAACCACTAAAACCAAGTGTAGAATGAGAACTCGCCACTACAACACTTGGAAATCCAATTCTCTAAAATCTCATACGCTTGTAAAAACTAATTCGCCTAGTTTAATCACTCTCTAGTTCACCAAATCCTTCTAGATACTCAAGTAATTTGCAAATGGTGTGAAAAAATATGAATTTTCTTTGAATATATTGAATGTTGAATGGCACAAAGCATTAATGGCAGAACTACTAATTCGAACAAGACACATTGGCACTAACCATTGGATTTGAAACTCCTTTGCCTTTGAAACATTCAACTTTGTTTGCTTTGATGAGTTCCCAAACATTCAATCACACCATGTGGAACTGATTGGTAGAGGTGGAAAAATTTGGCTTATTGGATCAGAAGGCATTGATAATATTTGCAGATTTAGATTAAACCTCAAGGCACTTTTTGCTAACAATGAATAGTTGATCAAAGAAACTAAAAATTATTTATTTGCTTATTTGGAGATTCACATACCATAGGCTTAGATGGAAACAAAAACAAATAATCAAGTGACATCTCATCCTTGATAGGGCTTAGTGATAACCCATGGTAGGTAGCATCTAAGTCACTCAAACCAAGAAAATCAACAATAGGTGGCGATTCAGTTATAAATAATTTTACTTTTTCAAATCCCCAAACACTTGACCAAAGTGAATGGATTCCCTTTGTTCATTCATTTGCCCATCAACCTTGTTTTACATTTTTGTTGAGCATGAATAAGCGATGAAACAAACTTGTTGTTTGGAGTGGGACTTGCCATCATATGTAGCCCCCTATCAATTGCCCAATCAATACCAATCAATGGTCCTTGTTGATTCACTTTCCTAGATTGTTTTACATTTTAGGAAAGTGTGAATAGTCGATCAAAGAACCTCTTGACTCTCAGTGGGGTCCACCTTTAATGATGTGTCTTGATCTAATCCATCCAATTGTAGCAAGATCAACAGCCCAAATGTGCCAACTCAACAAGTGGGTCTACTTTAGAAAAATGCTTTTCCTTTGATCAAATATTCAAGCTTAGCTTTATCACCAGCTAACCCATTCTATGAATGTCCAACAACCCATTTTTGGTTACCGTTCCCTTTGAATGCACATTCAGCATTAGCAAGATCACCGGTCAAACCAATCCACGAATGCATGAACGAAGAAGTTCAAAATATTTGGTGAACATTTTTTCATTACTCATTCAAGGATTCAAACTTCTACAAGAAAATCTAAGCTTGAAAGAGTGAATGTTAACCAAAACAATGGAAAGCTTATACATAGCCGACTTTAGATGACTTCAAACAAAAATAATAACCAAATTGTGATGAACCATACCAAGATAGACTTGTAAATTTTATAGGGGGGATGAAAAACCTTAAAATTCCTAGTCGCTAGATATAAAACCTAGAAATTCAACTAGGACATTTTCAAAGGACCAACAAGACCCACTTGGCACACAAGCACCTTTAAGCATTTGTTAGTAGAGGGGAGGCAGAGTGAATGTATCCATCATTCTTGTTTTTTAATTCTCTTGCCTCTATCCACATTGGCAAATCTTTTGGAGCATGTAATGCCTTATAAGCCACCCTTGTCACAAAGTTCTTACTGGTGTGAGATTAACCCAATTAGAACCCAATCATTTATTTGTATTAAGTCAATATTTTCACAAGCATTTTAAAGTAGATTTTAATTATTGTGGGAAATGACCAATGTGTCTTTTAGTTAATTCAAGATGATTTCCATGAGTTGTCATTACACTAATAACATTTTTCCTTATTTATGTTGGTAATAGTTAGCACACAAGTACCTTTAAGCAATCATTAGTTGGACGAAGGAACAATTAATGTAATCCACTGCTCTAGGCTTTTCACCTTCCAGCCTCTTTCCCCATTGGCAAAGCTTTTGGTCCATGTAATTCCTTATAACTCACCTTTGTCTCAAACTTCTTGTCGATTGGCTCAATTGATGCAAAGATACTAACAATTACTCGCAAATGGAGATGTCAAAATGCTTACAAGTGAATATTGTAGGATGGATGATTTTGCTTCTACATATACAATCACCTCATAGGATGCAATATACAACTCACTTTGAGATGATCATGTAGGAGTTCTTTGATGGGCTTGTGATTTTGTATATGTTCTAGAGTTTTTCACCAACCACAAAGTGTGAGTTGAGTAGATTGGACAAGGGGGGAGGAACATTAAATCCACATCCTAGCTTGTTAATCAATGTAGATAATTTTTTCAACACATGATCCTAATACATCAATTTGATACCCATTGAATCTTTCTCTTGGGGTTTTAGAGTTTGTTGATTTGCACTTCATCAATTGTACAATTGGTTCATGTTTATGGGAGGGGGAGGCTAGCTTCCATATACCTAGTTCATTCTACTTGTGCATTTAATTCTTTCTCTTGAGCTATTAAATCTTTTTGATGTGTACAAAACCATTGTACATTTTTTTCTTCTCTTTAGGCAGTTGGCACTTGCTTATATGTATCCGGCTCTTTCATGCACTTGTCCTTGCCTATAGGAAATTGAGTCTTGCTTAATTATGTACACTCCACAAATTGTCCATTTAGTTCTCATCTCTGAAAGCTTCAGAAATGCCAATATGCACTTGGCTCTTTTTTATGCTCGTTATTATTGTCCCTATGAGAATAAAACTTTCTTATGTGCATTCCTATGGCATGGATTGCACAAGTATGAAGTTCTTCAATTGACTGCCTTGATGGAGATCATTTTTGTGGATTACAATGCCATAGCTGACCTACCTAGTTTCAGATTTGATATCACTGGATTATTATGAGGTTAAGGAAGTCTTATTGGCTCATGAGTTGAGATGCCTTTTGGTTCATGCTGGATATGAGTTCCCTAGTTGGACTCTTACGATTAATGGTTATTGTCTCAAGATTTTACTCATGGAATGTTTTGCAGATATTTTAACTTTTTCCTAATGTGGCAATTTCATGTTACTCATCTTAGAGAGTTGAGGCTCTAATCTTATATGATTGAGTCAAATAGAGATGTTATGATATTGTTCTCCAAAGCATTGATGATCATTTGGCTCTAGGAGATTTGAATGTTGATCAAGTTTTTGGGGGACTTTGATGTTGTACCAAGTGGTCATTGGCTACAGAGTGTTGAGAACTATTCTTTCCTAACTTCTTCAAGATGTTTTGTGAATTGCCAGCTTCTTCATGACCTTCAAGCTTAGTTTAAGGGGGTGAAATATTCCAAGGCAATTTTCAATGCAAAATTTTTTCTCTTTCACCAACTTATGTGAATAGGCATTTCATCAAACATTTGTCACACTGTTATTCTGAACTTGTTTCCAGTTGTTTCCAATTAGGTACAATGTTTAATGCAATTCGCACATTGAGTTTGCATACAATTTATACTCAAATTTAAACCAGCTCAACAGATATATAAATAAACGTACACAAAATGCTAATATTGAATATTTTACAAAGTGCTATTACAAATATTTTAACTCAAAAATTACACAGTATGTAAGACCAAAATATTCATAAGCATCAACAATTACAAATTTTGACTGAAGACCTCATGTAATGACATTCCATATTCATCGCTTCTTTTCCTTAGTACAATTCCTTCCCAATTTGCAACAATAGACCTCGACTTGTACGACAGCCAAGAAATAAAGGTACAGCTGACCAAAAATACCCATAAGAATTGCTAAAGAGGAGTCGATCTCAACTTTCACTACTTTGACTCCAGTTACTTCCCACATTGCCCTCCTCGTCGGCCTTCATTTTGTACGACACTATTGAAAGGTGTGCTAAATGATATTGAAGGCTACGAATGGTCAAAAGGCCAAGCGGTAGCTAAGAAAAAGTCTCATATTTCCTTTGAAAGTCTCCACCAACTTAATCTATATTTTTAAAAATGGTTTGACAACCATGAGAATACTCTACATTTTGGTAATAATAAATTAGATATTCACCTGTTTCCTTGACAACACAAAATCAAACAACTCTGACATTTGTCTTTGTAAGAGACTTAACAAATTTTGATCTTTTCCCCTAAAATCACTGTGAGAAATCTAAGCAAGTCCTCCAACAAATTGGTTAGGGTAGAATTGTTGCACGTCTTAATCCAATTACCCGTTAGGTTTTCGTCCTAGGGTTTCGAACTCGAAGAAGTTTCCAAAGACCACACAATAGAAATTATCCAAGCATAGTGAAAATGAACCTTGAAAAGCACTTTTGTATCCGACTCCACAATGACTTTTCAAATTCTTGCTTTTGATACACAATGATGCGTCTCCTGCCCTTTTGCCCCCCGTACCCATTCCCGAGACGTTTCGAGGACGGGGGACGCCTTGGGGACGTTTCCTAGGCATCCCCAAAAAGTTTCCTTTTTTTTGGAATGTCCCCGATTGGAGGAAACGTACTAGGGACGGCTAGGGGACGGTTAGTCGTCCCCTATTTTCTAGCAGCATTTAAACATAAAAAGAAAACTCAAAATTTAAAAAAAAAAAATTATTGGTTTTCTATGTGAACCCCATGCCCTCCCAACCCTAATATGGCAACTTAAAACTTCATTTGAAAGTCATTTGACCTCATTTTAACTTGCCCAAAAAAAATTGCAGCCAAGAGCAAAGTGAGAAGAGAAAGAGGAGGGTTTGAAAGAGCTGTTGGAGAAGAAAAACCAGCATCCAAAAGGCAAAAAGGAGAGCATTAAGGTAGCAACCAGCAAGAGAAGTGAAAGAGGTGAGTTATTCTTCCATTATTTTTCTTTTTTTCCATTTTTTTCTAAGTTTAAATGATGAAATGTATGATTTTTTGTATTTTTTTTAATTTTCAGTTTGCAAAAACCAAAACAAAACAAAATGAGCAATAGTAGTGAAGGTAGTGGGCATGTTGAGAGGGGAAAAGAAACCCAGTTGATTGAAAGGAGGAAGCCTCAAACAAACCCATATGAAATCCCTTCTGAAGATCTGAAAAAATATGCAAAAGGCCCTTTTAATCCTAAAAACCCTCTTCTTCAGTTAGCATCACGTATAGACCAAGGCAAAGGGAAAAACACGGGGGGTAGTAGATTGTGGCAATGTCACATTTGTAAAGATAAATTGTATGGGAGCTACACAAGAGTCTATTCTCATCTATTGGGTTTTGCAGGCCATGGGGTCAAGGTTTGTGAAGACATAAAAGATTTTGAGAGGGTAGAGTGTTATAGATTGCACATGGAGGTCGAAGGAAGGCCTATGGGGCAGCCAATGCAAACTCAATTTGCACATTCAACTTCACCTATGCCCTCTATGCTTGGTAGTCCTAGTGTTGGTAGTGGTAGTAGTGGTGCGGGTGGTGTTCATGTTTCCACAAGAGGGAAGAGGAAGGCTAGTACTTCTAGTGAGTAGCAAAATACACTTGCAAGTATATTCAATGTGCAAGCACGAGATGTGGCAGAGACCTCCATTGCCAATTTTTTCTATGCCCATGCCATCCCATTCCATGTGCCCTACTTCAAACAAATGTTAAAGATGTGGCAATTATTGGTACCTTATTCACCCCCCTAGAGAAAATAAATTACGCACTACACTCCTTGACAAAGAATATTCTAAGGTGAGTGTGGTGACGGAGGACATGAGACAGTATTGGATTAGGATGGGCTGCTCTATTATCATGGATGGGTGGACCGATATTAGACATCAGCCACTTATCAACATCAAAGTCACATGTTCAGCTGGTTCATATTTCCTTAGAGCCAATGATTGTTCAGGGAAGCGCAAGAATGCAGAATTCCAATTTAATATTTTGAGAGATGCTATAGAGGAGGTTGGGGCAGCCAATGTTGTGCAGGTGGTTATTGATTTAGCACGTGTGTGCAAATTAGCAAGTTTGATGGTTGAGAGTGCTTGCAAGCACATCTTTTGGACCCCTTGTTTTCATGCATTGAACAACACATTGAAAGACATAGGGAAGATAGATTGGGTGCACCAAGTGGTTGTAGAGGCTAGAGACATTCAGATGTTTATTTGCAACCACCACACCTCACTTACTCTCTTTAGGACATTTTCGAAAAAGGAATTTCTCAAGCCTGTAGAGACAAGGTATGCCAGCTATTTTGTTAGAGAGGATGCTTGAGGTGCATGAGGCTCTATAGTTGATGATGGTTAATTCAAAGTGGAATAGATGGTCTATGGCAAGCACTGCAGAAGGGAGAAGCATTAAACAAAAAATTCTTGATGATACTTGGTGGTCCAATGTGAAGTAAAAAAATTGTTAATTTGTTATTGATTGCTGATTTCATATAAAAAAAAAATTAAATATGATTTTACTATTAATATTTTTTGATTTTCTAAGTTCTAACTTGTCTTTTTTCAAATTTTTGTTTGCAAATATATTTGCTCCATCATTTCACCAGTTGTGGATGTCATAAGATATGCTAATACAGACTCTCCAAGTCTTGGAGAGATTTATGAAACATTTGACTCCATGCTTGGAAGAATGAAGAAAGCAATTTATGATAGGGATCCTAATTCGGGATTATATGAGCAAGAAATTAATCCCATTGTGATGCGGCGGTGGAACACTATGAACACCCCACTTCATATGGCAGCCTTTGCTCTTAATCCCAAATGGTATGTACCAAGAGCTGGTAGGATGCCTCCTTGTGATGATGATGAGGTGAAAGATGGGTTTATGAGGGCCTTTGCAAAAATGTATTCAGTTGAGGAGGCAGGTCTACTTCATACACAATGGACTGACTTTTATAATCTGCATGGTACAACATTCGGAAAACCAGAGGCCAAGGTAGATAGAACTACAGTAGCTCAAAGGGATCCTAATGGATGGTGGTCATGGCATGGGAAGGATGCACCACAATTGAGGGAGCTTGCTATTAGCCTCCTATCACAGGTAATACATTAACATAATTTGATTTAGATTAGTGTTGAACATTTATATACTCATAATTGAATGTCCTAATTAGTAAATTACTAATTTAGTTTTTGTCTCCTCTCACAGGTTGCTAGTTCCTCTTGTTGATGATTGTAGCTACGGGCTACATGCTTCCGTCTTATTGGGAATAATAAATTCATATAGCCTAACGGCTATTCATTTATTGAGTTAATCAAAGTGAAGAGGCGCTTCACTTGATAACAATATTATCTTCTAATTGGGCCGACCTTCCTTGGAATTCGCATCATTTAATTGTAATTATATTTCTTATATTGTGGCCGACCTTGTTCTTGAAGAGGTGTGACCTCTCCCACAAATTGTATTTATACAAGGTCATTTCCATCCATTTGAGATGATCAAGTTCATTCATCATATTCGCATACCTTGAAGAAGTTCGCACCTGAGCAGCAGATCATCATCTTGAGCAGTAGATCATCATATTGTTGCAACGAATATATTTCAAGGAGAAATATATTCTTTCTATATCTTTGCATCTAGGAGAGGTGATATTATTCATTGTATCAAATTCGGCCTTGTGTTGGGCCTGAGTTGTAAGCAGATTTCTACTCTTATTCCAGAATATATAAGCAATTTATTTGTTGGGTTTTTCCTCTCAAGTTGGAGGGTTTTCGTAGGGTGTCTTGTGGTGTTCATTGTCTATGTGTTGCATTTTCTGACTGGTTTCATTTCTGATCCTAAAACTAACACCTCTACTGTAGAGAGGAATTGGTCAACATACAACTTTATTCACTCTATCAAGAGGAATAGGCTGACCTATAGACGGGCAGAGAAATTAGTGGTTGTGCATAGTGCTTTGCGACTCCAAGATCGTCAGACTCCTGATTATCGACAAACTCCAGCATTACGGTGGGATGTTGATCCAGAGGACGTCGCACAAATTGATGAGGAGGAGATACGGGAGGGATTGGTTGGAGTTCCATTAGATAAGCCAACCTCTCATACTCATAGTGCCAGTGACTCAGACTCTGGGTCTGATTTTGATGCAATGTTGGCAAATGTCGAGTAGAGGCAGCCATCATACTTTCTATACTATGTTTTGGACACTTGTGACTTTGTCATTTTGACATTTGTAGTGCAAACTTGTAGCCTTTGGGCATTTTATTATTTTATATCATATGCACATTGACTGTTTGACATGAATTATGGTCCATGGAAGCAATTAAGTAGTTGTAGTATTAATTTGTTTTGACTCTATAATGCATATGTCAATATGATTGGTGATTACATTTGCAACTTTATCAATGTTCATTGTTATGATTATCATTACTCATATGACTGAAATTTCCCTATATTTTCAATCTCTCTCTCTCTCTCTCTCTCTCTCTCTCTCTCTCTCTCTATATATATATATATATATAGTCGTCCCCCCGTCCCCAAAAATCCCCTAGAAAAATGTCCCAAAATGCGTTTCGTCGTCCCCCCGTACCGAAAACTTGGTGGAACATAGGAATAAAATGACTTTATTAATTTAATTAAAAAGCATTACCCTTAAAATATGTTGGTATGGATAATATTAAATTATTTAATTTAAATATCCCCTTATCTCCAACATCAACCCACACGAATAAAATAGACTAATTAATCACTCCAGCTTAGGCATCGAAAGGGGACATTACAGTCCTCCCTTCCCAAAATTGCTTGTCCTCGAGCAATTGCAAATTAGGATGTTGAAGAGTTTGCTCTCCTTCCCATGTGGCATCCTTTACAGGTAAATCCCTCCACCTGATCAAGTACTCCTTGACTACTTTGTTCCTCAATCTCCTCTCTTTGGTATCCACAATTTCCTCAAGAACCAAAACAAATTTGCCCTCCTCATCTAGGGGTGGAAGCTTCGGTGAAGATGTAAGGCATTGTCCTAGTGCCTTCTTGAGGCACAATACATGAAACACATTGTGGATCCTACTACTCTTTGGCAACTCAAGCTCATATGCCACTTCCCCCACTTTGTGAGCCACCCTATAAGGACCATAGAAGCAACATTTTAACTTTTTTGCACCACTTTTCTTCAAGGAAGACTGTCTCTAGGGTTATAGGCCCAAGAAAACCAAGTCCCCTACTTCTAAGCTTCTCTCTATCCTATGCTCGTTTGCATAGATTTTCTGCTAATTTTGGGCACTTTGAAGGTTATCCTTAAGCGACTTAAGGATATCTAGACTCTCTTGGATCAAATCCTTGGCTTTGGGAGCCTTGCTAAACCTGAATGCTAAGTCCAAGAATGATGGAGCATCATAACCATATAATGCTCAAAAAGGATTCATCTCGATTGCCATATGATAGGTGGTGTTATAACAGTGTTCACCCAAGTGTAAGCACCTGATCCAAGCCCTTTGCTGCCCTAACACATAGTTACACAAGTATCCCTCAACCCATTTGTTCACGATCTCTACCTGACCATATTTCTGAGGGTGGTAACTCGTGTTGGGAGTTAATTTTGTGTCAGCTAACCTAAATAGCTCCTACCAAAAAGCACTAAGGAACCTGCTATCCCTATCGCTGACTATATTCTTCGACCTCCCATGGAGCCTAAACACCTCTCTAAAAAACAGCTCTGTTATCTAAGGTCCCTTATACTTCATAGAGATGGTGAAGAAATGAGCAAACTTGGTCAACCGATCAACAACTGCAAAGATGCGATCTTTTCCTTGTACCTTCGGTAGACTAGTAATGAAATCCATAAACACACTTTCCCATTTTTGCTCTAGAATGGGCAATGACTGAAGTAATACAGCTGGAAAAGTGTGCTCTAACTTGTTCTGCTAACAAATCATACACTCTCTCACATGTCACAAGACATTTTCCTTAAGGCCTTTCCATGAGAACCATTCCTTGACTTGCCTGTAAGACTTAGAGTACCCAGGATGTCCTACCAATGGTGTATCATGGATGGATCTCAAAATTTTCTCCTAAAGCTTTGACTCGGGAACAAAGTAAATTTTTCCCTTGTAGTAAATGATATCATCTACTATTTTACATCTATCATCCTGTGTCTTCCCATCCAAGATCTCACATGCACTTTTGCTTTGGAATACTCCACCAAAATGTGAGCCTTCCAATCAACTTAGATTTCCACTAGAGAGCAAACAACGGGTTTCCTAGAGAAAGCATCAGCAACCACATTATCCTTCCCCTTGATATATTTTATGTCAAAATCATAAGCCTACACCTTGCTGACCCACTTTTGTTGCCTTTCATTTAAATCTCTTTGCTCCAAAAAATACCTCAAGCTATTATGGTCAGTCCTAACCACAAATCTCCCACCTACTAGATATTGTCTGAACTTCGCCAATGCATGCATTATGGCTAGCATCTCCTTGTCATAGATGGAATAGAACCTCTAATTACTCCTAATTTTCCAACTCTCATATGAATGGGGTGCCTATTCTACATTAAGATTGCTCCAATGCCCTCCCTTGATGCAGAAACACTCAAGAATGAAGGGCTGAGTGAAATACAGTAATGCCAACACGGGACAAGAGCTCATCACCTCCTTGAGCGTATCAAATGCTTGCTAGGCCTCATTGACCATCCAAAAGCCCCCTTCTTCGTAAGGTCTGTTAGGGGTGCACCTAGCTGTGAGAACCCTTTTACAGACCCCCTGTAGTAGCTGCATAATCCAAAGAACCCCTGAAGCTCTGTCAATGACCTCGGTGGTTGCCAACCAATAATTGCCTATATCTTCCCCCAGTGAACCTGAATCCCCTTAGCACTAATCGCATGACCCAAGTAGAGGATCTCGGTCATCCTGAACTCACACTTAGATGCCTTCGCATACAATGATTGAGCCTCCATTATACTCAACACTTCATAGAGGTGTTTCAAGTGCTCCTCTGAAGTCTTTCTATAGATGAGTATGTCATTGAAAAACACCAATAAAAACTTTCTCAACTGTTTATTAAATATGTGGTTCATACAGGACTAAAAGGTAGTAGGTGCATTGGTTATCCCAAAGGGCATAACCAGAAACTCATAGTGCCCATAATGACATTTGAATGCAATCTTGTGGATATCCTACTCTCTCACCTTGATCTGGTGATACTCTGATCGAAGATCAATCTTTGAGAAGTATATTGCTCCATGCAACTCATTGATCTGAGGATGTAATGGTCTACCCCAGTTGTTGATTCAGTTTTTTCCAATACTCATAAAGGATGTGTTGTTTAGGAAATGAAATTTCAGTGGATATGGATCATTTTGCTTGAATATTGAATAAATGCAAATACAACCAGAATATTCATGAACAAGTACAGAGAACAATAATTTATAGCATAAATTACCAGAACTGTATTCAAGCCTTTTCAAAGTTAACAGTGGACACGTGTACATGTGATGAACATTATGAATACCAAAAAAATTAACATTAAACCTAGATTCAAGATTTTTTATGCGAAGGGAAGATACGTAAGTATGCAGAGTGGATTACTCACTGCTTTTTTCCAAGCCTAGCAACAAGTGTTGGTAATGAATTGATGCCATGTGAGGTCTCTTCCAAGAATTTCTAGACCACCCAGAAAATCGTAACTAATGCCTCAAAGGATTGACGTTGCACAACAATAGAGATTCTCAATTTTTTTATTTGAAGCGCTACAAGCACCAACTCTCACGCCAACGCTTTTCATATAATCTTCTGTAGAAGTGGCCGCTTCTTGAATATTTCCAATCTTTGCTTATTACGAAAACACCAACGATCCAAGAAATCATTAAATGAGCCTGATCCGAGAAATCTCGACTGCTCTGAATTCTTGTCTCCCTTAGATTTAAGCCAACGCCACCAACCGTCTCAAGAATGGATTATTTGCCAATTTATATCTGTAAATCCATACCACCTTCACCGCAGCTCTGTTACTCCATTATATTTTCGGTAGCAGGATTGTCTTCATTCCTAGTTCGACAAAACTCTCGTCTCCCGTTAATGTTATCAAATAGACAAACCAACCACATATTTCATCTCGACTAGATACTAGCTCCCATATTGACTTCGATATATTATTTTGAAGCTATACGCCAAATAAACACCATTCACTCTGTCTGTGTTCACTCCCAAGGAATGGACCAACGTCCATTAAGATTTTCGATGTCCTCTATTTATTGCGCCGGCAGGAGTATTCATTCGTTCTTCCCAAACAACGAAAGTATTGAGCAATAGTTGATAACCAATCGCATAATCTTTCAAAGCTCCAAATTACTCAAATGAGACCAAAACGACTACCTAGGGGGTCTCTTTCAACCACGTAGGTAATACTAATCTGCCCAGGATGTCTCTCTCAACATCACAAGAAATGGATTCATCAGAAATTCCATCTCCATAGATTTTCCCTTCAGGAAAAGATTATTGCAATCCCAAAAATTCACGCACAAAAACCCAATACCCCCAAAACAATTCCTTTTCTCCTCCAAAACGTAACTATTGAATCCCCATTCTTGAAAACGCCTTCTCAAGAAACTTTATTTTCAAAATAACAAAAATTAAAACATTTAACATCTACACAAGCGCACCAAATAAAACATTAGATTTTCATACCTTTTTTAAAAAGACTCCTTATAACCCCTTTTAATAATAATAATTAAAGTATTTTTTCCAAAACATTAAATCCAAGCATTGAGATATTTTTCTCTTTATAACAACTCTCTTCTATCTTCTTTGCAATTCTGTGGCAGTGAGCCCTCATTGGACAGTGTGTCTTGTCTTGGTAGTGAGCCTTTGTGTTCAGTTTTGGAATTCTTTATATTGTGAGCTAATCTTCATCGTGGTTTTTCCCTCATTGGGTTTTCCACGTAAATCTGGTGTTCTTGTGTGCATGGTTTTACCACTTCGAGTTTCTATTTCTTCTTTTAATGATTAATCACACTAGTAGTGCAAAGGTTATATGAATGCTTATATATCTAACTTTTGTTGAGGGTTTTACAACTGATTCAGCCCCCCCTCTCAGTTGTCTTGTTCAACACTACTATACATTAAAAATATTAGGAAATATGTATATTGTCTAATATTCTTGATTTTAGGCTATAAATATGTATATATTTATTATTTTTATATGTTTTTGTATGTGCAAACCCAAAACGAACCCAACCCCAAATTCATTCTTGGCTGAATTTGCGAATTGAACTAGAAAACTTGAATCCAAACGATTACCAGGATTGGTCACTTAGATTGGAACTGGAAGCTAAAAATATTAGGGTGGTAGATACATGCTTTTTTAAAGAAACATTCTGCCATTTTTTTCATGGCATTAGATTTCAAATCAATATCATGATGTTGAAGGAGATGTTTGGGCATCCTACACTGTAAGAACCCTAAGTTCTCCCAACTGTATTTCTCTGAAACTTCTAAGTGAAACCACTGTCTGCTGTTTTTGTTTTGTTTGGTTTTATGAGTTTTTTGCTTTTTTCCAATGATAATGCCAAGCATGAAAATAAACTAAAGAAATTTTAAAGCAACTACCGAAAATAAACTGCAACAAAGAGAGCTATTTTATTTATTGATGTTCTTGAAAGCTTTTACAACAATCATACCCGAAATATAAGAAGAGCAAAAATATCGAAGTTGGAGTGATTGGCAGCCATGGCTGTAATTGATAAGTGAATCGATTTGCTGCAAAGATTGAAGTCTCCTCCCTCAAACCCACGCCAAGGTGCTGCATTGAGATAGATGCCTCAAATAGTGAAGAAAAGGGCCTCAAAACCAAGGCAATTTGCTCTAAGTAAACCATGCCTCACTCCATAGGTGGTATGATTGCAAGATAGCCCAGCTAGTACGGCCTTGGGAAATGTGCCAATGAAAAGATTAGCCATCCCTCTGATGTTTGATCCTCACTATCAAAATATGCTTAAAAACCTTGAATATATCTCACCAATCAGCACAATACTTGACTCTTGGATGAAGCCAACTGAAGAGCAACTTCAATTGATAGTCTCACAGCCTTAGACTGCTGATACACTGAAGGAGCTACGCTCTCCAATGACGATACGCTCAAGAATTGCAGAAACTCTCGTCCCTGTTCTCCTAACGCTAATAGAAGTCATGAAGAAAAGTTTTCAAATGCTCAAAGATTGAAATCGATTTTCTCTTGGTTGCATATATATTTCCCTCAAAGAGGTTAACCCCCTTTTTGCCTTTTAATATCATTTAAAATAATCTCCATTCGCACTTTAGAAATATTAAAATAATTGTCTAGGAATTGGTGTCCAAGACATTGGTTATAAACTGGCCCCCTTTTTATGTATCAATGACCCCTCAAATATAAAGTGCAAATATAACGTTAAAATATAACATTTAAAATATTAATTATTATTAAAGTGACCTTTAACAATAATTAAACATCATAACTTAGGCAAAATACCTTATTTCTCTAAACCACTGAGTACTGGGATCGACACTACCAATATACCCCAATCAGGTGCCCTGCTATAAATAGTAACCTTGCCAGAATGACTTACTATAAATAATAAGTATGCGAAACTGAGCTCTAAATGCTCTGCAAAGGCCAATCCTGAACCTCTCTGAACTCTGGTGAAGAACAAAACCATCAAATGATCAAGTTTCTACCAGAAGGACCCGCTATCCAATCCCATTAGCCTACGAGGGTCGACTGATAGCTAATCCCACTGAAATACTAGAGTCTAGATAGAAGGGGACATTACAGTCTGCCCTCCTTAAAATTGCTTGTCCCCAAGCAATCTCAAGTCCGGATGCTGCAGAATCTCCTCGCTCTCCCATGTAGCATCCTCAACCGGGAAGTCCTTCCATTTAATCAAATATTCCCTGATGACCTGTCTCCGCAACTGTCTCTCTCTTACATCCAAGATGGCCTTAGGCACTAGAATCAATTTCCCCTCATCATCCAAGGGTGGTAAATTTGTGGAAGGAACAACACGATGTCCTAACGCCTTCTTGAGCCGTGACACATGATACATTGTGTACCCTGCTATCTGCCGATAACTCCAACTCATAAGCCACCTCGCCTACCCGCCTAATGATCTTGAAAGGGCCATAGTATTGTGGCTTTAGCTTCTTTGTGCCACTCTTCTTAAGAGTGGACTGGTGATAGGGTTGCAACATCAGATACACCATATCCCCAACCTCGAAAGATCGCTCAACTCTCTTTTGATCTACATACTGCTTCTACTGATTTTGTGCCTTTTGAATATTCTCACGAAGAGCCCTCATAATATTTTGGTTCTCCTGCAACAGATCCCCAACACTAGGCACTCTACTTTCACTCAGCAGCAAGTCAAGAAAGCTAAGCGCCTCATAACCATACAAGGCCATAAATGGTGTCATTTGGATCGACAAATGGTAAGTGGTGTTATAGCATTATTCACAGAGATGAATCCACTTCACCCAAGCCCTTTGCTGCCCTGCAATATAGTTCCTGAGATATCCCTCCACCCATTTGTTTACAATCTCTGTCTGGCCATCCATCTATGGGTGGTAGTTGGTGCTCAGAGTAAGCTCGGTCCCACACAGTCTAAATAGCTCCTGCTAGAAATTACTCAAGAACCGACTATCCCTGTCACTGAAAATGCTCCGAGGTAACCCATGCAATTTGAATATCTCACGGAAAAATAACTTTGC
This sequence comes from Sequoiadendron giganteum, assembly GCA_007115665.2. Classification (NCBI taxonomy): domain Eukaryota; kingdom Viridiplantae; phylum Streptophyta; class Pinopsida; order Cupressales; family Cupressaceae; genus Sequoiadendron; species Sequoiadendron giganteum. The sequence continues at coordinate 460,603,179 of CM021108.1, forward strand.
TACCTATGTAGTTGAATATGTAGCTGTTATAGGAAAAAAATGAGCATACTTTGTGAGGCAATCAACAACTACATAGATATAGTCTCTACCCTGAGCTTTCGGCAAGCCTGTAATGAAATCCATCAACAAGCATTCCCACTTCCTGTCAGGAATTGGAAGTGGCTGAAGTAACCCTGCAGGATAGGAGTGTTCTTGTTTATTCTGTTGACAAATAGGACACTCTCTGACATACCGAAGAACATCTGACTTGAGTCCTTTCCAAGTGAAACAATGCCGAACTTGCCTATAAGTTTTGAAATACCCGGGATGTCCTGCCGTGGGCACATCATGAAAGGCCTTCAATACTGTGCTCTTGATCTCTGATCTTGGGGTCAAAAAGATCCTCCCTTTGTAAATGATAAGATCATTTACAATTGAATATTTGTTGTCTTGCACTGAACCCTCAACTATGCCAGAAGCCCAAGAGTCTTTGGCATACTCTGTTGTAATAAGATGTCTCCAATCCTCTGAAATCTCAACCATGGAGCTCAAATGTGGTCGGCGAGACAAGGCATCAACAACAACATTCTGAGTCCCTTTGACATAGGTAATGTCAAATTCATATGACTGCAATTTACTAACCTACTTTTGCTAACTGTCATTGAGATCTCGCTGTCCTAGGAAATGTCTCAAGATGTTATGGTTTGTCTTAACACAAAATTTGTTGCCCACAAGGTATTGCCTGAATTTGGCCAACGCATGCATGATGGCTAACATCTCCTTGTCATAAATGTTGTAGCTCCCCTCTGGTTCTCTTATCTTTCTGCTCTTGAAAGCTATCGGATGCTTGTCCTGATAAGGATTGCGCCAATCCCTTCACCCGAGGCATCACATTGAAGCTTGAAGGGTCTAGTGAAATCTAGTAATGCAAGGACAAGACAAGAGGTCATCAACTGTTTAAACTTCTCAAAACACTCTTGTGCCTCCGAAGTCCAAACAAACGCCCCTTTCTTTGTCAAGTTAGTAAGTGGCGTTGCATGATGTGAATACCCACTAACAAATCTGCGGTAGAAGCCACACAAGCCCAAAAATCCTGTAAGCTGAGTAAGATTCTCAGGAGTAGGCCACTCAATAATAGCTTTGACCTTGTCAGGATCCATACACACACCCTTTGCACTAATAATATGGCCTAAATACAACAACTCCTTCATACCTAGATCACATTTGGACTCCTTTGGCATACAAGGACTCCCTATCAAAAATACCCAACACTGTATCCAAATGGGCAATATGCTCCTCCCAAGTTTTGTTGTACACCAAGATATCATCAAAGAAGACAAGTACAAACCTCCTCAGCTATGATTGAAAGGCCCTATTCATGGTGGACTGAAATGTAGCCGGAGCATTGGTTAGCCCAAATGGCATAACCACAAATTCAAAGTGTCCACAATGACACCTGAATGCTGTCTTCTTGATGTCCTGCTCTCTAACCCTGATCTGGTGATAACCTGACCTCAAATCTATTTTTGAGAAGTAACAAGCACCATGAAGTTCATCAATCAACTCAATTCGAGGGATGGGGTACCTATTCTTAATTGTCCTCTTATTCAGAACCCTGTAGTCAATGCACATCCGAAGGGTATCGTCCTTTTTCTTCACCAAGACCACAAATGAAGCAAAAGGGGTTTTGTTGGGTCTAATGTGCCCCATAGCAAGCAACTCCTTTATTGTTTTCTCAATCTCATCTTTTAGCCGCTTGGGGTGTCTGTAAGGAGTGATAATCACAGGTTTGGCACCCTCCAATTATATTATGTGCTCAATCCCTCTGTCTGGGAGTGTACCAGGTGGAATGTCACTGAACACCTTTCCGTGTTTAATCCTCAACTCTTGTATATCTGGATGATAATCTGATCTTTGCTGCCCCTCCTGTAATGGCATCATCATACACTTTGCTGCCCACTCAATCATGTCGTGGCGCATGAGTCTCTGCATTCTCCTAAATGATATCATCCTGAAACTGCTATCTCTAATGGCTTTTAACACGTGAGTCTTCCCGTCCACTTTGAACCTCATCTCCATATCATGAAGGTTAAGGGTGAACTCCCTTATGTCATGAAGCCATTTCATCCCTAAAGCCATGTTAGTGTCTCCCATATTCACCACCTAAAAATCTGCCTTAAAATCAAAATTATTTACGCGCATAGGGAGGTCTGAAATCATCCTATCACACTTAAGAGTGTAGCCATCTGCAACCTTCACTCTTATACCTTCGAATTTCTCACTTCGAATCCCACGCCTCTCAACCAACCTAGCATCAATAAAGTTATGTGTGGCGTCTGTATCAAGCAAGGTGATAATCTTTTGTCTAGCTAAGACCCCATGCATCTTGAATGAGCCCTCTTGTTGTATGCTAGTGAGACGTGCCTCTTGAAGCTTCACTTCTGTTTCATGTTCAACCTCAATTTCAAACTTTTCTACCTCATGTTCAAGCTTTTCTTCCTCAGATTCCTCTTGTTCAGTTTGCTGGTCTGATTTTTCAAATTCAAAATCCTCATAGAACACCCACATTATCCGGTTAGCCTTCCCCTTAGGCCTCAATGGACAGTCATTGTTTGCATCATAGGGCCCCTTGTAGTAGAAAGATAACTTTTTCTTGCGCAAATCATTGAGTGTTTCTCGGTCTAAGGGTGCTGCTGATTTCCCTTTTGAATCTGATTTTTCCTTTTTCTTGGAAAATGACTTGCTATCCCTATATGTAGAAGATCCCTTATATGAGAACTTGCTTTGTGGGGCTGCAAGTTCCATGCTTCTAGCCTTTTTCATTGCCTCCTACAGTGTCAGGGGATCAAAAGCTTTTATCCACCCTCTCAACGGTTCCAATAGGCCTTCAATAAATAGCACAACTAATCTTCTCTCGGATATATTAGGAAGTAGGAACCATAACTAACAATTTCTGAAAATCTCCAATATAACCCTCCAAACTCCCAACCTGCTTGAGTTGAGCCAAGTCCTTGAAATATTTTTCTGGATCCTTCTTATTTAAAGTGTTCAATCAAACTATCAACGAACTCCTGGTAAGAAGTGATGGGGTTATGCTGCAACATGACCATCCCATGGTACCACCAATCATGGGCTACTCCCTCCAAGTGTAAAGTGGCATATTTTATTTCATCCTCCTCTGCTATGGGTCTAAGTGTCAAGAAGGTATCTAGCTTGTGAACCCAAGCCTGAGCTGTAACCTTCCCACTACCATCAAATGTAGGTAATGTGAGTTTGCTGGTGGCATGTTTCAGGTCACTGTTTTGGTCTCTTGGTCTCCGATCTTGTCTTGCTCTGTAATGTTCTCTCCTTTGACTTACAAATCTGTCAAAGCTTACGCGCTCCCTAACTTGTGGTGTCAACAACTCCCATTCATCATTTGCTGCCATAAGATTATCTGCAAACATTGCCTCTCCCTCTCCTTCCGCATTACCTTCTTCCGGTTCATTTCTCAAAAAGGTAGGGCATGTAGGCCTATCAATGGTATGGGTGGGTGCTCTATGCGCCCTGGGGGTCCCAACCACACTCCTATTGTCATCTGGTTCATGATTCTGTCTTCCATGAGGGTTCATTTGTTGCAACATTGTTGTAAGTGCCTACAAAGCATCTGCAAACTGCTGCTGCCCTGTTGCCATGTGTCTAAAAATTTCTCGTGCCTCTCTTTCTTCATTGTTTCCCCCCAATTCTAGCTTCATTTCCAAGCTCATTCTTGGGTGGGCTACCACCACCTCTTTCACCCATTGTGTTGGTTGAACCAATCTCAGTACCTCGATGTCTTGCTACTATTGCAATTGAAAAGGTGTCTTGTTCAGGATAAGGCTGTAACCATTGTTTTTGCTTTCTGTCTTCCCTCGCAATATACCTTTTGTACTTGTCACTTTGTTGCATCAACCAAGCTAGATTCAAACCCTAAGGCTGGCAGGAAACCGCTCTGATACCACTGTAAGAACCCTTAGTTCTCCCAATTGTATTTCTTTGAAACTTCTGAGTGAAACAACTGTCTGCTGTTTTTGTTTTGTTTGGTTTTATGATTTTTTGTGTTTTTCCAATGATAATGCCAGGCATGAAAATAAACTAAAGAAATTTTAAAGCAACTACTGAAAATCAATTGCAACAAAGAGAGCTATTTTATTTATTGATGTTCTTGAAAGCTTTTACAACAATCATACTTGAAATATAAGAAGAGCAAAAATATCAAAGCTAGAGCTACTGACATCCATGGTTGAAACTGATAAGTGAATCGATTTGCTGCAAAGACTGAAGTCTCCTCCCTCAAACCCACGCCAAGGTGCTGCACTGAGATAGATGCCTCAAATAGTGAAGAAAAAGGCCTCAAAACCAAGGCGATTTGCTCTAGGTAAACCACACCTCACTCCACAGGTGGTATAGTTGCAAGATAACCCAACTGGTACGACCTTGGGAAATGTGCTATTCAAAAGATGAGCCACCCCTCTGATGTTTGATCCTCACTATCAAAATATGCTTAAAAACCCTGAATATACCTCACCAATCAGCACAATACTTGACTCCTGGATGAAGCCAATTGTAGAGCAACTTTAGCTGATAGTCTCACAGCCTTAGATTGCCGATACACTAAAGGAGCTATGCTCTCCAATGCCGATACGCTCAGGAATTGCAGAAACTCTCGTCCCTGTTCTCCAAACGCCAATAGAAGTCATGAAGAAAAGTTTTCAAATCCTCAAAGGATGAAATCGATTTTCTCCTGGCTGCATATATATTTCCCTCAAAGAGGTCGACCCCCTTTTTGTTTTTTAATATCGTTTAAAATAATCTCCATTCACACTTTAGAAATATTAAAATAATTGTCTAGGAATTGGTGTCCAAGACATTAGTTATAAACTGGCCCCCTTTTTATGTATCAATGACCCCTCAAATATAAAGTGCAAATATAATGTTAAAATTTAACATTTAAAATATTAATTATTATTAAAGTGACCTTTAATAATAATTAATCATAACTTAGGCAAAATACCTTATTTCTCCAAACCACTGAGTACCAGGATCGACACTGTCAATATACCCCAATTAGGTGCCCTGCTATGAATAGTAACCTTGCCGAAAGGACTTACTATAAATAGTAAGTATAATTTTCTCACACATTTGCAGACATGCTTGAAAGATAGAGTACACCTTCAACTCATAGCCTTCAGGAACTCAACACTTGAAATTCACATTGATCTTCTCGAACTCACATCACACACACATATCTCACATCCCTCTATGTCTCTTACAAACATTTCAACTCATCCTTAAACCTTGAAACCCTCTCAAGGTCGGCCATACACAATTTGCATTTACAAATTCAAATTAGGTTGGCGCCAAAGCATTCCCGCGATGGAAGAGAATGAGGGCGACCTATACATATACTTAATGAGGACCTAAAATGAGTCCCAACATGCCTCAACACGCTTCTATGAACTTTGCAAGTAGTGCTTAACACAAGGTCAACCAACACCCGTGCAAACACATAAAACAATTAAGCACACGCATCCTTAACTCAATCCAATCTTTTCAGACAACAAAATTCACTTGAGCACGATTTGGAGTATGTAATAAACACATATAAATTCATCCAGAAGCCTTGCAACAAACTTCACCTGAAGAGTGAATATTTTGTATATTTGAATAACCCTGTCGACCACTAGAATACATTGTAACTCAGAAACTCATCAACAACAACACCAAATCTCAAATCCTCTTGAACCAAGTAAGAGAGCAACATTATCAACATATTCTCAAAGCCACAAGTCCTGAAACCAATATGCAGAGAAATGCGGAGCAAACACATTGCTCCCCGACCACAACCAAACCACTGAAATGCACAATTCACATATTGGTGAAAATATCTCGCACTGTACAACGATCCAAAAGCCCAAATTATGGATATAGCAACTACCAACAGCCATGAACAATACCTCAGATCTGCACAAGCATAGCATCAACCAAGAAGAAACGCGAAGCACATCCTAGAGCAAACACTCAATACCTGCATAACACTGTATTCACTATTTATCAAATTTTCTCAAAAGCACTTGGAAACCAAGTACCAGAGACATCAGTTCAGCACATTACTTCACTCTAACACTTTTCAAGACATAGCAACATAAGGATAACTCCATGTACTCATACCACTTCTTTAGCATCTCAACTATACATGCACAAATTGCAAACCTTCTTTATTACAACTTTCTCAATATCCTCGACATATACATCCAATAACTAGCTTCCATACACATAGTTGACATCAATGACAACACCTTCATACTTGCAACAACCTCCCTCTTTTTCATTGATGGCAACACATGATGTGAAAAACCATCAAAGACAACACAACAGCTCTGAACCACTTTCTCATGATTTTTTTTACTTTCTCTCCCCCTGTGTAGATAATTTTTTTCACATGATGCTTTCTCTCCCCCTTTGACATCAATGGCAAAGACAAAAGATGTTTTGCAATGTTTACTTATTTTGACATTGAACCAAGATTTGTACCAACACTGAATACTCCCCCTTAGGAGTACACCTAATCAACTGCATAATGACAACACAAGACAATACCTACTCCCCCTAAGAGGTGGCCACCAAACATCAGTCCAAAAGGAAGATAGATCCATAGATCCACTGGACTAATGCATCTCCACATGCATCTAGTTCAAGAAAGGAGGAGCAATAACCCCTAACTTCTCCCAGAGATGCTTAAAAGTATCTTTGGGAAGAGCCTTAGTAAATATGTCAGTAATTTGATCCTTTGTAGGTATATACTCAAGCTTTACTTCATTTTCCATAACCTTCTCTCTCAAAAAGTGATACCTAATAGATATATGTTTTGTTCTTGAATGCATCACTAAATTCTTTGATATATTAATTGCACTTGTATTATCACAGAAAATAGAGATGGGATCATCATACATTACTCTGATATCTTTCAATGTCTGTCTCATCCACAAAACTTGTGTGCAGCAAGATGTTGCAGCAATATACTCAACCTTTGTAGTGGATAAGGAAACTGAATCTTACTTTTTGCTTAACCATGATACCAATCTACATCCAAGAAAGAATGCACCACCACTTGTACTTTTTCTATCATCAATACAACCTGCCCAATCTGCATATGTATAAGCACTTAGTGTAAAATCAATATCCCTAGGATACCATAAGCTATAATCCGGAGTGCCTTTTAGATATCTGAATATCCTCTTGACAGCTACAACATGTGTTTCTTTGGGATCCTCTTGAAATCTAACCATAAGACAGACTGCATGCATGATATCCGATCTGGTAGTAGTTAGATACAACAATCCTCCAATTATTGATCTAGCAGCTTCTTGAATTGTCCTATTCTTTCTTTCAGCAACTCCATTCTGCTGAGGAGTTCTAGGGGCAGACAATTGTCTTCTTATTCCGTGGGTTTCACAAAACATGTTAAACTAATTGGAGGTGAATTCACCACCTCTGTCAGACCTCAAACATTATATTGTCAAATATATTTCATTCTCAACCATTGCCTTAAATGCCTTGAATTTGTCTAATGCATCAGATTTCTCTCTAAGAAAAGTAACCCATGTCATTCTAGAGTAATCATCAATCAAAAGCATAAAATACTTGTCACCTTGTAGAATTTTCACCCTTGTAGGACCACAAAGATTTGTATGAATTAATTCCAATAGTCCAGTAGTAGATTGTTCCTTTGACCTAAAGTTGTTTCTAGCTTCCTTTCCAAATTGACAATCCTTGCAAACTGCATTAATAGGCTTTGTAATTCTTGGTAAATCTCTCACAGTTTGTACTGCACTAATTCTTACCGTGTCAAAATTCATATGACACATCCTTCGGTGCCATAGCCAACTATCATTAATCTGAGACATAAAACAATGCCCATCGGCACCTTTAAGTTGATAGATGTTTCCTTCAATCTTCTTCCCAGCAGCAATCACAGTTTTGGACCCTTTTCTAATTTCACATTTTTCATCCTTGAACACAAGATTATATCCCTTTTTACACATCTGTAGACCCTTAACATAGTAGACACCATCAGTATTATGCTTGCCATCAAATCTGATTGAACCTATCCAACAAATCTTAGCACCAGAATCATCTCCAAACTTAACTAAGCCTCTATCATATTTTTCAAGTTTAACAAACTTTTGTCACCGGTCATGTGACTTGAGCAGCCACTATCAACAACACAGTAGTTCTCTTCTTGTTTAGCATGAAGAGCAGAGACCACAATACCTTCAACTTTCTCTAGAGTACTTTCCTTCACATGTTTTTCAAGAGTAGATTCATCTTTTAAAACCAGGAACAAGCATTCAATATCATCAAAATCTCCATAATCAGACTCATCATTAGAAATACCAGCATATTCATTGACATAATATGCTCTTTTGATCATCTTTCCTTTATTTTTTTTACCTTCTCTATGTTTATTTCTTTCAACTCTTTTTGGACATCTTGAAGCATAATGACCTATTCCTCCACAACTAAAACATTTGAATGGTAATTTACCTTGATACTTACCAGAGCCCTTTTTCATTCTTCTTACAAAATTTACTTCCACTTCATCAAGATTTTCTTCATCCAGATCTTCCACTTTTGCAGCCTTGAATGCAGTTTCTATCTTTGTTCCATTTTTCAAATCAAGTTTTCTCATTTCAAATGAAGTTAGAGTACCAATCAACTAATCTTTAGTATAAGTATTATAATCTACAATTTCCTCTATAGCAGATACCTTTTCACTGTATATATCAGGGAGAGTTCTAAGTACCTTCTTCACTATCCTAGATTCATCTATTTGTGCACCAAGTCCTCTCATTCCACCTACCAACTCATCTACTCTCTGCATGTAGGATTTGATGTTCTCATCTTCGCCCATTCGCAGGATCTCAAATTGTGCCTCCAAGTTCTGCAATTTTGCTTATTTAACCTTTTCATCTCCTTCATACATTTTTTCCAACTTATCCCAGACCTCTTTAGCAGTCTTCAAATTCATAACTTTAACTAATTCAGGATGTGAAAGACTATTTACAATAATAAACCTTGCCTTATTGTGGATTTCATATGCTTTGATCACATCAGCAATACTTGGACCATTTGTTGGAGCAACATATTGGTTCTTAATAGACTTTTTGATCTCATATCCACAGTATGACAGATATCCTTCCATCTTCGTTTTCTAGAATGCATAGTCAGTGCCATCGAACCTAGGACACTCAATAGTGATCTTGTTCGCCATCCCGAACCTTCCTTAAGCAGTTAAGCTCTTCTCCAAGGAACCTCGCTCTGATACCAATTGTTGAACAAGACAACTAAGAGGGGGGAGTGAATTAGTTGTAGCAATTTTAAACTTCAAAACCCTCAACAAAAGTTAGATATATAAGCATTCATATAACCTTTGCACTACTAGTGTGATTAATCATTAAAAGCAGAAACAAAAACTCAAAGTGGTAAAACCATGCACATAAGAACACCAAATTTACGTGGAAAACCCAATGAGGGAAAAACCATGGTGAGGATTAGCTCACAATATAAAGAATTCCAAAACCGAATACAAAGGCTCACTGCCAAGACAGGACACACTGTCCAATGAGGGCTCACTGCCACAGAATTACAAAGAAGAGAGAAGAAAGTTGTTACAGAGAGAAAACTATCTCAATGCAACAGAGATTCCACCACAATTTGCTCACATATTTGTAGACATGCTTGAAAAATAGAGTACACCTTCAGCTCACTGCCTTCAGGAACTCAACACTTGAAATTCACACTGATCTGCTCGAACTCGCATCACACACACATATCTCGCATCTCTCTATGTCTCTTGCAAACATCTCAACTCATACTTATACCGCCTTCAACCTTGAAACCCTCTCAAGGTCAGCCATACACAATTTGCATTTACAAATTCAAATTAGGTCAGCGCCAAAGCATTCCCGCGGTGGAAGAGAATGAGGGTGACCTATACATATACTTAATGAGGACCTAAAATGAGTCCCAATACGTCTCAAAACGCTTCTATGGACTTCAAATTAGTGCTTAACACATTGTCGGCGAACACCCGTGCAAACACATAAAACAATTAAGCACACGCATCCTTAACTCAGTCCAATATTTCTGGACAACAAACTTCACTTGAACACGATCAAGAGTATGTAATAAACACATGTAAATTCATCTAGAAGTTTCGCAACAAAATTCACCTAAAGAGTATGAATATTTTGTACATTTGAATAACCATGTCAACCACTGGAATACACTGTAACTCAGAAACTCATCAACAACACCAAATCTCAAATCCTCTTGAACCAAGCAAGAGAGCAACCTTATCAACATATTCTCAGAACCGCAAGTCCTGAAACCAAGATGTAGAGAAATGTGAAGCAAACACATTTCTCCCAAACCACAACCAAACACACTGAAATGCACAATTCACATAGTGGTGAAAATATCTTGCACTATACAACAATCCAAAAGCCCAAATTCTAGATATAGCAACTACCAACAGCCATGAACAATACCGCAGATCCACACAAGCATAGCATCAACCAAGAAGAAATGCGGAGCACATCACGGAGCAAACACTGAATACCTGCATAACATTGTCTTCACTATTTAGTATCTATCAAATTTTCTCAAAAACACTTGGAAACCAAGTACCAGAGACATCAATTCAGCACATTACTTCACTCCACTCTTACAGACATAGCAACATAAGGATAACTCCATGTACTCATAGCACTTCTTCAGCATCTCAACTATACATGCACAAATTGCAAACCTTCTTTATTACAATTTTCTCAATATCCTCGACATATACAACCAATAACCAGCTTCCATATACATAGTTGACATCAATGACAATAGCAACCAATTGACATCAATGACAACACCTTCATACTTGCAACAAGTAATATTTATAAGCCTTATACAATATTGATAAAGTTAATATATGATAATAAAGTTATAAATAATACTTACCAAAAAAAAAAATTATAAATAAAGAATATTAATAAAACATTATAATATAATATAATATTGAAGAGTAGTACCTAGTGTATATAATATAAGTATAATAATAAAATTATAAACAAAGAATATTAATAAAATATTATAATATAATATAATACTGAAGACTAGCACCTAGTGTATATAATATAAGTATAATAATAAAATTATAAACAAAGAATATTAATAAAATATTATAATATAATATAATACTGAAGACTAGCAGCTAGTGTATATAATATAAGTATAATGACAAAATTATAAACAAAGAATATTAATAAAATATTATAATATAATATAATACAGAAGACTAGCACCTAGTGTATATAATATAATATAATAATAAAATTATAAATAAAAACTATTAACAAATATTGATTTATTATTAGTTTTAAAATTTAATTAACATATTCCATGATCATTATTTTTGGACACGCCTACTCTGAACTGGAATGATGACTGTAATCCGGAATGAATAAAGGTTCTCCAGCCAGCTATGTGCTCACTATACTCCATTGAGCTGACAACTACAAAGAAGAAAGGGCCCCAGCACACGTTACAAATAAATCAAAATTTGCATTGATCTCAATTGGTATGATCTCTCTGTGTGAGATGAGTTGGATCAATATTTTGAGTAGTCTTTCCCTATTTGACATCATATCCATATCTTTCTGGCTAGGCATGACTCAAACAGTAGAAAATAATTTAAAAAACGTAAAAAATATTAAAAGCCTGTTGGATTCATCATGGCAGGCAGAAAAGGTGTCAAAATTTGTCATGGGTTCACCCAGGTTTGTCCTAGACGAGCCCACAAGCATTTTTGAGAACCCTAGATGATGCAAAAGGTGGATCATTTCTGAATCCAGACTGGGTTCAAATCAGACCCAGATCCGGCTATGTTTACAACAAACCAGTATCATAGGTTTTAGAGACTTATATTCAATATGCATTTCAGTAATTTGCAATGTGTGCATACCTTGGTCCACTGGTGAGTTTGATGGAGTTTCAAGCCTCCCATCAAGGTCCCATTCCAGGCTCAATTTTCGTAAACAATTGGCATAAGAACAGAAAGGAATGATTCTAAGTCCAAGTCTGAAGAAAATTTCATAGAATAGTACCCCTATGACCTGGCATCCAAGACACAAAAAGGTCCTTGTTGATGCAATCACTTTGGGCTGTATTTTTCTAAGCTTCCAAAATCAGAAGAGAAAAACAAAATTGCAATGCTTCACTTCCTTGTGGCATGCATGTATGATGGCATGTTTAGGGTCTGTTGAGTAGAATAAAATTGCTTCATTGGTATGGTTGCGATGAATTTGTAATTGCTATTCATCAAAGCTAGGGATGCAAGAAAATCACTACCATTGTAACAAAGAAGAATTGCAGCTTCTTGATAATCGCTTTCCCTCTCTCAATGATCGTGTGCATCATTTCAATTTGTATTTCTTTTGAGTTGTTGAAAATCAATAGCATTTATCACATGAATTGATACTTTTCCTGAAATCTAGTGAAATAATAACAAACTTTGTATAGACAAATATTCAAGTATATAAGACCCAACCATTATATATTAGGCCCATAACATGTGCATTAAGAATTCTTCGACTTATATGGTAAAGGAATACTGAATCATTTACTTAATTTGTAGTAACCCGTAATAAATGCACAAATAACAGACACAAAACACTCCACAAACAGTTGTACTTTTTATAATTATTTTAATTTTCTGCTAACGATCTATATTCAAAGGGAAGTCCACCAGTTTAATACAACTTACTGCATACTCCCAGCTTACAAACTCTATACTATTACTAACAGATATGTACTGCTCTTGATGGTTTCCGTCCCCAAGATAATAGATTCACGCCTGAAGGATTTTGTCTCCAATGTGCCCAGATGCTGTAAAAATGCCACTAACACTGAAATGAGAGTTGAATGTTTGTTAATTTTTCAATGCCTTTTTTTCTTCCTTGTGCTCCGTTTTATAGACCCAGCTCCCAAAGACCCTCAATTATGGGAAGTCAGTCCACAAACTGTGGCAGCTAACTGACAAATAATTTCCTCAAATGTAAGCATCTAACTGAACAACACTCCCTTAAAATTGGCGATCCACAATCATAGGCAGTTACTCCTAAATTGGTGGCATTTAACTACTCAGTCCACCCCTGAATCAGTGGTGTTTAAGTGATAGGCACTGAAGACTTGACTGCTGCTTAACCTGAAGACACAAAAAACTCAGCCACTGCACAACTGGAGGACACAAGACTCAGCTGCCTTACTCATAAAATGCAGCATAACTTTATAACTAAAAACTGAAAATCTACCAGCTAATCTAATTGATAATCTTACGCTGACAGTCCATTCATTAAATAGCTGCAAATTGAAAATCGGAAAATGACATAATTTGACTCTGAAGTGCCATGCTCCCTAATTTGATTAATTTTTTTGAAACCGGGATAAACTCTAAGACTGCAAATAGCAGCAAAGCAAGCAAAGATTTTCAGTCAATCACAAATCCAAAGCCCAGAATCATCAGAGATGTCAAGCTTACTAAATGGATTAATTCTTTAAATTTAGAGTAACCATAAAACTGAATCGAACTTCCCAACAAAGAAGCATTGTATGTCAGAGTAAGTTTTCTAACCTCTTATCCTAAAACACATTCACAATTAATTCGGAGCTCCAGGAGAAAGCATTTGGATTCTTTTGCTGAATGACATCAGTTCCTTCAGATAATAAAATACTGATCTAAAACCTATACAATCACAATATGCACGTAAAAATATAATTCATCTACATGATCAAATATAAATGATCCATAAATGGAGGAAACACCAATCAACAAACTTTGTTCAAAGATCTATCCATGCTTCCAACATTTGCATTGTGTATGATTAAGTGGGCTTGGTCTAGAAGAAAAATCAACAAGACAATGAATCAACAATCACCTGGGAATAAGTCTACAAATATTTCACCCAGTTAATGAAGATGGGTGGGTTTCATCCATTTAGAGTTAAATTCATAGAGGCAGGATGCATTGATATGTGGAATTACATTTATTATTAATAAAGAATAAATTTCATTGTTATAGGTACAAAAAGGGCGTACCTTCCCTAGATGATGTTTTACCAAAAGAAGGTGCTTTCGGTACAGATCATTGAAATCGAGAACACCGTGAAGAGTTACATAACTATTCAGATACCAGAAATTGTTTATTTCATAGATAAGGGAGAGACAAGATGACCAACCTTGTTTCCTTCTATTCCGAAATGGAAAAGATTAATTCCATGATTCTGTATGAATTCCCTGTTGGCTTCTGGGCATGGCTCTGGGCAAAGATAGCTGAAACATAACACAAATTAATTAACTAAATAAATATTAAAATAGAGCAACACCAGACCACCCCATAGACCAACTAGTCTGATCCCATCCATTAAAATTTTAACTTTAAGGTCATACAACAATTACCCAGAAACTGTAAATACAAAAAAATAAATAAAATCAAGCCTAGAAAAAAGAATGCTATTCTATAATGAGACTCAAAAAAAACCACCAAATTGTCATCCAAACTCAAATCTTAAATTGTTTTTCTTTAGGCATGAAGAGAAATCAAAATGGATAAAGAGCACGTACATGATAGAACGAAGATGAAGGGTCTCCAGAAAGGGGAAGTTGATGGTGTTGGGGAATCCAGACCTGTAAACGCCATTGTCGACCATTGAAAAATTGAAAGGAGGAATTAAAAGCTCTTCTTCTTCATTCCCTCCCCCTTCTTCATGGTTGCACATATTTCTATCCTCCACTTGCTCCTGTAGTATCATATCTATCAACCCCGAAAATCAAAAACTCACTTCCAACAAATATACCAAGGATCACAACGCAATGGGCCCGCTTAAATCCATGGGATCATACGGAAATATCTTTACTAAGTGAATGAACAAAACAAAGAATTATGTGTAATATCAGTTCCAAAGGATCTTGCCAAACTTTTCAGGTATCTGTTTCTGGGTTTCCCTTGTGGGTCCTTAAGGATGGTAAATTCAAAGGAATATGAAGAGGTCAAGATGCCTATACATTGTCATTTTCAGATGAATTTAGGTTCTTTGCATTTTGAGATTCATTATAAAGAGAATTTGTGTTCGGTTTTGTCTGTGAAGGGATCAACGCACAGATTGTAACAGAGTCCCTACGTTGGCTCCCGTTAACTATTCCTGCTTCTTCCTATACAATACATTTTTTAATTTGTTAAAAATTAAATTTGAAATTTAAAATTTATATATAATGTTCAATTGTAACCAAATTAGGTCGATGGAGCTAAAGAAAAATACATTTTGTCTAAAAATTTGTTCATTTTGAAAGATTATAGCTATTGGAGACAATTTTTATAGCAAAAATAATATTTTTGAAAAGGAAAATAACACACCTTCATAAGATTACATAAAAAAAAATAGTAATAATAAGTAATTAATTTTAGTTGTTTGTAATTTAGGATTGATAATGTTATTGAAATAAATGTTTATAAATTAAATAAAAGTATTTAATTAGAAATTTAACAAAGATATGTTGCAATATATGTTATTAATTTATTTATTTGTTTGTTATATAAATATTTTTAAATCAATAAATATTTTGTTTGTTATTTTAAATCATTTTTACAATTACAAAATTGTCTCCTACAATTTCATATATGACTCTATATGTGGGTGTGAACTCTACTTAATTTGAAACTTAGAACTTGTTTGTCTTAATGTCTTTACTTCTATCTATAAAGGGGTAGTGTTGATAAACACTATTTGAGAGCTTGTTAGGCTAGAGTGTTCTCCTTTGGTCAAACCCTTGTTACCAATTTAACAATTTGGTGAAACATAACAAAGATAACAAACAAATATATAATTATGTCTAAGACACTAATGTGAGCAACTGATGCAAATTAGTGCTCTATGGTGATGATGCTCTCTATTGTTGGATGACTCTTTAGATGTGTAAAAATGATTTAAGATTTATCCTTTTAATACAATATCCTTGTACACAAGTTAATGAATTTTGCACTCAAGTCAACATAGAGGGAATTGGCAAGGGCAAAAATTTTAATTTAATTTTAAAATTTCAAAGGTGATTTCTATAGTCACAAAATTAAACTATTTATTTGCCAATTTTTATGCTAAAATGTATCACTTGTACACTAGTTATTACATAAATAACAACTAGGTCAAAATGGACTCAAAACGAATGGAATAATATAGAGTATGTAATTTTCACCATTACATTTTGGACCCACTTTAACTTGTATGTGAAAGCTACTATGAAGATGCATGCCAAAGTAAAACAAGCAACCAACATAAAAATGAATATTCAAACACTCATAAAAAGGATACAAACAAATATATTAATTTGGTACATTCTCCTTGCTTTGAGTACGCCATCTTGAAACCTACAAAATAAAAATAAAAATCAATGAGCACCATTTGTCAAAATTTTAAAATGGACAATAATGATAATTGCTTAAAATGTCAACAATCAAAAAAGAAAGTAAAAAGGATAAGTAATTTTGTCTCATATAGAAACAAAGCTCTACCTAGAAATAGAAAAAGTATTGTTTCATCTAAAATGGAAGGCTCGTGAGCTCATAAACATAACCATAATGCATAGAAAAATTGCACATTTCATAATTTTCTCACTTAACCTAAAACCTTTTACTAAGATGTTATACTTACCAAATGTTATTTGTGTATCATGTTCTTTTCTTTTCCTAGCATTTTAAAATTATGTCTTTATCTTGACACTAACATGATCATCATAGTGACAGTGACTTTGGTCAATAGTGCAATCACGATCTTAGTAGTGTTCATGCACGCAAATAAATTTTAAAACATACAAAATTTGATTCTCTTAGCCTTTTGTGTTTTTGAAATGGTTGACTCAACTCTAATTATATAACAATGCATATTAAGTCTTATTTGAACTTCTTCTTGGCTCTCTCGGTGGTTCAAATCACCAAGAGAACAATATAATAGAAGATAAGTTACAAATAAGGCATTATCGATGTTTCCTTGCAACTCTACTATTAATTGTTTATAATATCTTTTATGCTTAGGTTATGTTCTATATTATTCACATTTATTTGCAATTCTACTATTCCTCCATTATTGCAATGAAATAACTTGCACAAGAGAAAAATATAATAAAATATATGTTACAAAAACTTTAAAATATTTGATAATAATAAGCCACTTTGAGGGGCCAAACCTTCAAAATTCTTCAACAAGAATAGAATTCACAATATAATGATAAAAAGATAGCCTCTACCTCTTATATATGTCATACTTGTGTCATATATGACACATAGGCCAGCCTAACTACTTGTATAAAAATGTATTAATGATCAAATAACTTAATTAAGGGTTATCCTAGCCATAAGCCAACTACACATATCCCTAATCACACTATAGATTTAGGTCAAAGCACATGTAACATCCCGCTACGCAACCCCAAAGGTTAAGAGCAAATAGAAGACAAGATAAATAAAAAATTGAATAGGAAAAATAACATACACATAAAGTAATTACCGATTTGATAAAATGACAACAAACATGACCAAATATGACTTAAAGGGCATCCCAAAGGAGAGGACTAATCCACCCTCCAGAGAAAATTTGAATAGGAGCAAATCAGACAGCTCCAGAAATTTGCTTTGAAACTTGTTGCTCTGCTCCGAAACCTGACAGCAACACACAGGAACCTACTGCTCTAGAACCTGATGTTCCAGAGCTCGTTGCTCCGGAACCTTGTTGCTACACGCAAATCAGAAAACAAAAGGCGTCGGTGCTCCAGAACCTTTGCTGCAACACACAAGATAGCAACAGAAGGCGTCGGTGCTCCGGAACCTTTGCAGCCTATCGTAATGAGGAAACACACAGCCATGGATCTGATCTAAACATGAGGATTAATTGAAAGAAAGGCCATAAGGATTATCATACAACAAGCGAGTTTGATACCAACACCAAAACCTATAAACCAAAATAAACATCACATTTCTTCTTATTAAGTTATATAATTTCACATTATCTCAAGAGAGTACAATATACACAAAGGAATGTACATGAGATAGATCAACTCCAACCAATGCTCCAAAAACCTGTACGTCGGTCCACAATGGCGGTGGCAACGCCTCCCTACCATGTGGAATCTAGAGAGACCACCCCACCGTGCTCAGAGGTAGTCACAAGGCCCAAACAGAAACAACAAGGCAAGGGTGACATGTGGCCAACACACACACCAGACACAAAGCAAAAACAAGGTACAATGCATAAGGCCAATGTCACAACATGGAGATACTCATACCATACATGTTGGGAACTACTCACGACTACAAAATACAAGATCAAGAGAACAAAATGGATGGAGAGACTCAATCAAGCCCAAATCAATGCCTCAGAGACGGATAACTCAACACCCTGTAGGTGGATAGGCCTTTTCAAGTGCTCAAGGCTATGCACGAGGAGTCATTATCTTATAATTATTTCACTCCATCTCGTTTAACCAAACGAGGAATCCCAAACAAATATGAGACAATGAAAAAGCCATTAAAACCATCATTGAAACCATTTAACACAGCCAAGCAAACATTGTTGTGAAATCATTCAAACAATTGATCTCATACATACACCCACAAGCAAATAAAAAACATTCAAACATTCACCGTTAACTTCATAAAAGAAACCAATAATATAATCAATGATAACCTCATTAAATCTTCCCACAAAATCACTATTAAATCATATAAAATCTATCAAGTGGCAATGACACAAAACACGGTTTTAGCTGTTGTTCAAATGCATGAGAAAGAGGTATGGAAATTCCATAAAAGATAAAAGTGCCCAGATCTAAAATCGGGCAACAACCTAGTTTAGATTTTTATGTTTCTAGATAGATTCCATCTTTAATTTTCAATTTTATGACCCGAGATAAGGTGTTGTTTGGCAAAACGTCATTTTAAGCATGGCCAGGCAAGAATATGAAAAATGAGAGTGCCCGAATTAAAAATTGGATGAAGACCCAGTTGAGATATGGATGTTTCTAAACGTAATCCACCTTTATTTTTTGTTTAAAACAAGTGGTTTAAGAGCAGCAAAGAAAAATGTCATTTATCAAGTAGGCACAATTTGGCCAAAAATGAAAATGTCCAGAATGAAATTTTGACTTCGACCCAGTTGAGATATGGGGGTTTCTACATGGACTATATAATTATTTTATAAATTTATGACCAAGAACAAGGTGTTGTTTAAAAAATGTTTTTACCAGACCACAAATTTTGGGTCAAAAGAAAGCATTCAAAATTCATTTTGGACTTCAACTCAGTTGGGATTTGGACATTTTTTGGTGAATCTCACAGTTGGATTTGAGTTTAAACTAAGAGATTTATATAGATTTAGAAAAGTCTCAAACTTTTCCCAAAATAAATACAATAACCAGGCTGAAGGTAAAACTCAAAACTCAAAACTCAAAATACCATGACAACATCCGAAACAGCCAAGACTCCCAACAAATTTAATTACACGCATACATAAATTTCTAATTTAGAACTTCAAGAAATATACACAGAAAAATACCTCTAATTTCTGCCCAAATTTGAGATGGAGGAATGCTCAGCTTGCAAGGCACGGCTAGCTTCCAACATCGGACAACAAAGAGGAAATGGCATGTGGAAAACAACAAATAACTGCCCACAATTTTTTTCTCAGATAAACTCCCACAAATCTGCTGCCCAAATCTTGGGGTTTTCTCCTTTTTCAAAACAACCATTTTCCTCTCTCAAAAGATAACTCTCCAAAAACCTGATCCCCAAAAAGTTCAAAACAAAGAATAAATATCAAATACCAAGCTGTCCATTTTTATTTATTTTTAAATAAATCTTCCTTCCCAAATTATATACTCTCAAAATAATAAATAAAATAAATCATTTAATTAAATAAGCCATTAAAGCTCCCCAATCAATTAATTAAATCACTAAAATATACAACATTCCCAAATACCTATGAAAATAATAATTTAAATTCAACATTAAAATACACAAGCCCCCCCCAAAAGATTTAAATAAGACTATAAGAGCTCACGAAAAGGATTAATAAAACCATTTAAAAAATTCCAAGTGAAATATATCATTCTCTCGAATGATCAATAAAAATCATTTAAAAACAACATATTTAAAATCTCATGAATAAAACCATTCCAAATTTCGAATCACTTAAAAACAATGAAATACCATATATGAAACCACGAAAAGATGCCAATGAAAACACATCATAACACTGGCAACCAAAATATATAGCCACATAACAGATTCACGAAAACCAAGACAAAATACCTCAATGAGACATACTGGTAAACCACATACAACTCAAAGGTGCACCGGACATATGGCTGAAAGGTGCTCCGAACATTACCGCTAGGTAATCAGACAGTAAGACAACATAGAAACACTCCACTAACAGGGTACAATGGCTAGGGTGGGGGAAATTTGGCCCATATGACTACCTCCAATTACCACCATTGAGGAATAAGAGTACGTTCAGGCCTGTGAATCCAAGCGAAGTCGATACTCAGTACCTGCATCACTCCAATCACACATCAAGGTACATGTGCATATAACATATATCATATAGTTGAAACATCAATCATCGGGTAAAGGGTCATGATATCATAAGCCTCTCAGATATGAGTGTTATGACATCGTTCTTTTCCTATCCATAATCATACAAAAGTAATGATAACTAAGCATGTAATCCAGTATAATAACCAATCATGATAATCATCAATGTCTAATCTCATTATGATAACATTTATAATGCTAAATCAAAATTAAAATACCATCTTACCCAGGCTGGAGTTGGAGAGGTGTTACAGCATGCCCCACTTCATAGAACATTATCCTTGATGTTGATTGATGGTGGATGCTTCTACACAAAATCTTCATCTTTCCATATGGCATCTTCGACAAGCGAGTTCTTTCACCAAATGAGGGACTTTGTGATTATCCTAGTCCTCAACTTTTTTTTGCATGTTTAGATAATTAATTCTAGATCCAATATTATTCTTCCCTCTTCAACTAGCTCAAGTAACATTGTATTAGGGATCCATTGACTAATAACCTTCTTGAAACATGATACATGAAAATTTGGATGTATCTTTATTGTTTGAGGTAACTCAAGCTTGTATGCTACACTACCAATCTTCTAAAAAATCTAGTATAGACCATAATATTTAGGTGACTACTTATTATTCTTCTTTTGTTATTTTAGTGACATTTTCTTGCATGGTTTCAATCTCAAGAAAAGCCAATCACCCACTTCAAAACTCCTTTCACTATGATGTTGACAAGTTTGTTGTTTCATTCAATTGTGCATTCCACAACCTAAACTATTGGTTTTATATTTAACGATGATGTGATGGATGGGGGACGGTATCCATATAATACCATAAATAAGGAATTTGTTTTAGTACTATGGAACCTGAAGTGTTATACCACTATTATGCTAGTGGTAGTCGAGGCACTAATTGAGATGATTATCTAAAATAAAATGATGTAGATACCCCTCCAAGCACTTGTTGATAACCTTACTTTACCCATATGATTGGAGATGATATGAAGAGTTGTGATCTAATTGGGTACCCAAATAAGAGAATAAATCTATCCAAAATTTATTAATAAATATAAGATCACAATCATTGATAAAAACTTTGGTGTACCATGTAGCTTCTAATATTCTCCATAAATGTTTTTTGTCAATATAATTGTTATAAAATGATGGGATAGTACATAAAAATGTGCATCTTTGATTACTTAGTCCACTACTACTATGATGACAATATTACCTCGAAATTTGGAAGGCATGTGATGAAATCTATGGAAACATCTTCTCGACACTAACTAGGAATAACCAAAGGTTGCAAAAGACTAGTTTTCTTAATTATCTCACCTTTATTTCTTTGACATACCAAAAAAAAATCCACAAAATTTATAACATCCCCTTTAAGCCCTTTCCAAAAGAAATCATTATTGATTCATATGTATTTTCAAAAGTCTCAACTGAACCTAATCTAGAGAACCATGGAGCTCTTATAGAATCACATGTTTGAGGGTGGAATTCATGCATAGGTACAATCTCTTTTTATACCATAAGTATTATTCTTTCCAACCTAACTTATATGAACTACTCAAGGGTAAAATTACAAAGTTGTGTCACACTTTTGGCCAACTTATCAACACAAGTGAATTTAAGTATTTCTAATTAAAAATCAATTTTGGTCAAACATATCATCTTGTAGGATTCATTATAGCTAAGGTAAATACGTGTCCACAAATTTTCCAACTAAATTGTTCACTAAATGCATATTTAAAACCACATTGAGGCCAATTTACCAAAAAAATAAAATTATTTTAAAAACGTGATGTTTCAACAACTTCTACTTGTGTAAATTTTAAAAATATATATATAAAAATACCCTTTTGTAGATCCATAAGTTTAGTTTTCATAAATGTATATATTTTAATTATATAATTATTATTTATATTTTCCTTTTTATTTTTATTAAAAGTAGGTTATCAGCACAAAACATTAGGTTGAGTATCATGTCAAGGAAAATGGTAAAACTTATTAAAAAAAATTGAAAAAAATATGATGACTAGATAAAAGAATCTATATCAAGATGGTATAATTCTTTTCTATTTTGAATAAATAATTAATATGAAAGTTGACATCAAATGGAAACAACTAAGTTTTAATAAACACATATTTTAATATTTATTTAAAATATATATTTATCAAAGTTGGAAAAAAATATATCCATACACTAAAGTTTCAAGTTATAAATACACACAAAAAAATTGAAGGAAAAAAATAAAATTTACTATATAAAGATCAATGTCTCATGTAACTTCATTTTTCAACATTTTATCAACAACTAAATTATAGTGTTAATTTATAAAAAAAACTGTATTCAGATAATTTTTCAATTTTTTAAAAAAATACAAACATAAAATATACTAAAGAATAAATATTTTATTAATTTATATCATTTCAAAATTTAAAACATATATACCACTTTTTAGTGATTCAAATTTAAAATTTGGATCAGTGTTGGTCATTTCCTTTATAAAGTGTGACACAACTTTGTATATTTACCTTCAAAATATTTTACCTTTTGAATGAGATTTCATGTAGCAACACCTTTATACCACTATAATTTTTCTTCTTCAACCTAATTTTCCTAGAATATTGAAATGGAACACCTCATCCTTTCCATCCTTTTTGGATAGTGCATCAACTACTACATCTTCCTTCCCTTTCTTCTATATGATCCCAAGGTCATATCCGAGCATCTTAGTAACCCAATTTTTTGGAGGACAATTATTAGTCAAAAAAGAATTTTAGGCTATCATGATCTTTCTTTACTTTAAAGTGTATATTCATCAAATATGGCCTTCTCATAAGTAGGGTTGATTTAATTCTTACCCTTCAACTTTAATGAATTTTAAAATCAATGGACCTAAATTCCTGCATGAGAATTGCTCTACCATTTTCTAAAGCATCATACTCCACAATAAAATTCTTAGTGAAATCTAGAGCGACTAAAATTAGAGTTTTACATGTAGCCTCCTTTGATCTCTCATATATTGTATTGGCTACCTCATTCCACTACAAAACATCCTTTTTTAAAAGTGTTGTGAGAGGTGTTGTTATGTGTCCATAGTTCTTTACAAACCTTTTATAATATACAGTGAATCATAGGTAACACCTTAATTTCTTAATGTTTTTAGGAATTGACCACTCCATTATAGCCTTGATTTTGTTCATATCAAATTTTACTCCTTCATGAGACACAATGTGATCCAATTATGCCACCTCTTTAAATCCAAAATCACACTTGGAAGGTTTAGCATAAAGTTGATGTTGGTGGAGAATTTGTAATGCTTAATCAACATGGTGAAAATGTTTTTTCTAATGTCTTGTTATAAAACAATCTATCATTAAAGAAAACTAATAAAAACTTCCTCAAAAATCGCTTAAAGATTGAATTCATAAAAAAATTGAAATGCAGAATGAGCATTAATAAGACCAAATGGAATCACTAGAAACTCATAATTCCCTTGATGTGTTTTAAATATTTTCCTATGAATATCTTCTTCCTTAATTCTAATTTGGTGATAACTTGATCTAACATCAAGTTTTGTAAAAAGCATAGCTCCATTTACTTCAACACTAATAAATCAATAATGACTAGAATAGGAAACTTATATTTGATGATGTACTTGTTGAGTTATCTATATTTTGAATATATGCGCCAGGTCTTATGTACCATCACTACTGGAGAGGAATAAACACTCTTAATATAAAAACTAATGGGCCCTATTTCTAACATCTCTTTTACCATCTTCCCAATTTCACTCTTCTAGACAAATGACTACTTGTAAGGCCCAATGTTAGATGGTTGACACCCTAGAACTAGTTGAATATCATGATCATAATCCATTTTGGGAGGAATTCGTTTTAGCATATCTTTGAAGACTATTGATTTTTTTCTCCACAATAGCTTGTAGGTGTAGTGGTGTAGACCGCTTTGTTGGTTGTGTCTCTATTGAAAATAATTCAACCAAAAACCTATCCACGCCTCTTTTTTAGAATTTTCTACATTTTATGAGAATTCACCAATTATCATGATGTTGCACATAGCCCACAAAGTTAAAATTTCTTGCTCTCTAATTTGAATTACATGAAAAACTCTTGGGAATTCATCTCAATCATTTCCAAGGTAGTTGACCTTTATACTCCCAAGTTAGCTTACCCATAGGAATAGAAAACATGGGATTCTCCAATCTATATTATCGAATGGAGAGCTTAATACTGTGACATTTTCTAGAACAACTAACTACACCACTATTTACAATCATGGCTTGAAACTCTAGAGTAGGATAAACAAAATAGTTTAAGCATGTAGTTGATTTACTATTGATGAAATTATATATACTACCTAAGTCATTGTCATCTTATATATATTTTTTCAAATCTATTATCTTGAGGTTTTGTAAAATGTTAATGACTAAAAATACATGACAAGAAATAATGGGTCATGTTTCTCCAACTCCTTCCATTATCTCCTCATTAGCCTCCCCTACCAAGTCTTCATTCATTTCTTCTTCATTAGCAATTTTAATGTAGAAAAAAAATTTCTCCAAACTTATGTCCTTGACTATACTTGCTATCATAATTAAAGCATAACCCTTTTTCTCTCTTCTCTTCAATTTTTAAAGGAGATAATCTAATAGGCTAAGAAAATGGCTATACAAGGGTGCCTTTATCTCTTATGCTTTCTAACCATTTCCTTACATTTTCCAAATTTTTCCTCTACTTGTCTTTTTGTAATCATTGAATGGGAATTAAACATGGATTGAACATGCATACCTCATATATAATGTAGTCCTTTAGACCCCCCTAGATATAGTTCCTTCAAAATTTCCTCTATAACATTCTCCATTATTAAAATAAGGTTTGGAATTGCTAAGTATAGCCCTTAATTATACTTTTTTGTCTTAATTTGGTGATCTAGTTAAATTATTTTTCCATAAGACTATTATCATAATGTGTCATGAGTTCCTCTTGGAAAATAAGCCATGTGACAACACATCGGGCTTCATTTTCTTCTCGCCATATGATTGATGATACCAATGAATTGATTTGGTTCCAAATATAATGATGTTATTATAACCTTTTAATTAATATGATACATGATGCAAATTGTTAGTAGAGAATATGCCAATGAACATAACAAAATCATAGATCCTACCACAAACCACCACAAAAGGGTTGCAAAGCTCCTAGTTGACAAGTCAACTGCAAGAAGAGTTATATATTTGAAGGGACACGTCCTGTTAGGAACTTATATGTATGAGATAGAATTATATGTAACATAAGTAAGAAATAACATATGTAATAAATAGGAGATAGATATAGAAAGATAACAAAAGAAGATAAGAACAATAATGTACAAAAGATATGAGATATAATGGAATGATGAAAGTATCTATTACATATATGAAGTTGGTCGATATATGAAAGAGTGAATTTTCTTTAATTTATATGTATATGTTATTATGTTAATCTATTTATTGAACAGTGTGGTAAACTAATCTCTAATCCTTCTTTATTACTAAGTGTAGGGTGTAAATACAACTTCTAGAGAATATTTGGGGTACATAACTCCAGTATGCGAATCTTCAAAATTGTTTGATGTGTTCATCAACCACGGAAATCTTGATGTCAAATTCACTCTTGCTACTCAACTTTACAACTCCCCTAAGGAGCTAGGCATACAAGCATTTCTTGATTCAAAAGAGAAGGAACTTGGCATTTCCTTCCCTTCTACCATTGAGACTACAATTAGATCTGCTTCAATGCATATCACATTTTTCTCAAAAAATATGTAGAGTCAACTTGGTGTTTGGCTAAGCTGGTTCTTATATTACAAAGTAACGCCAAGATTATTCTTGTATTTTATCAAGTGAAGTTGTTTGATCTTTGTTACATAGAAATGGGAGTTTATGCTAAAGCATTCATTAAAGATGAAGAGAAGAGTAGGTACCTAGAGAAGCTTAATAAGTGGAAGGAAGCCCTTCAATCTCTTTCATTTATAGCAAAGGAGGAAGTTACAAGGTAGTATTTATGTGGTTTTGGAAATTCTTTTATTAAATATTTTCTTCCTCTCAATTTGGTTAACTTTTTTCTCATGGAATTGTGCTTTTTTATTTCCTTATTTTTCTAAATAAAGTTTTAGTGACTATAAAAACATAGTAGCAGTAGTGCAAAATGAATTATAGAGGAAAAAATGTTTATATGTTGTCACAAATCTAGTTGGGCTTGATGATCTTATGAAATTTTTTGAAAGGTGATGCCTTGATGAGCTTGTACAAGATTATGAAAACCAATGCAAGTTGCAAAAAGGGGAGGATAAATCTAAGATTGTTGGCATTTTTGGCATGGGTGGAGTGGGGAAGAAAACTCTCACCAAAGATTTGTTTAAAAAAAAGAGCTCAAATGGAGGATCAAGGGTACAAAGAATTTGAAGCCCAAGAGGAAGATGATTCTAAGGATATGGATTTTGAGGATTCGACATATGAGATAGGGGAAGAAGGATCAAAGGTGGATAAGGATGAGGAAGAGGAAGAACAAATTGAACAACTTGAGGATGAAAAGAAGGAGGATGAAAATGTGCAGGAAGTTGGGAATTTGGGTATGGAAAATAAAACTGACTCAAGCAATGAATTCTTAAAGAGTAGACTAAATTATCTGTAGTTTCAGTTTGAAGTTATGGAGAAGGCTTTAGTTACTCTCATGAAGGTAACTAATAGACTAATGAGAAGGGCGTTGCTGGGAGCTACTTCAAGAGAATCCAAAATCACCAAGAAGCTAAGGAAACAAGGGAAATCAGATGCCTTGAAGATGTTGGATGAGACAGAGGGACTTGACTGGAGAGAATACATTGCTCTCATGGAAGAGTATGGGGACCTGTTGAAGAAATCCAACTAATGGATTTTTGTTGCTGCTATGTTGCTTATGATGACTTTTTTGTCCTTTTATTTTAATCTCTCAGACTGTTGTGTTATTATGGCTATGATTTGGTGGAATACCACCTGGGACACTGTGGACTTAATTAATGGTTTACGTAGATCTAAGTATGCTTCTAGAAACTTACTATTTTTTATTAGTACTGGTTTGACTATGGTTACTACGTTAAATATTGGCCTGCATGTTAATTCTATTGTTGTTTTTTGGTTTGGTGGTGGTGGTGTTGTTTCCCACCTTTTTTTTTGTTTCCTTTTGTCTATTGTTGTAACCATGGGATCAGGACCCTTCCCTACTTATCTAATCAAAAACAAAAAGAGCTCAAATTATTCTATAGCAAGTTTCGTGTTTGATGTGTGAGAAACAACTATGAGAAGCGAGTTGCCTTCTTTGCGGCTTAAGCTTGTCAAAGATCTCTTCTATGATCATCCTCAAAGTTTTTCAAGTACAAAGGAAGGAATAAGCTATCTCAAAAATAAATTAGGAAGGAGCCCCCTTTTAAGCTTCCTAATTGTTGTGGATGGTATCGATCATGTGGATGATTTAATTGTTATTTTATATTTTTTGATAAAATCAATTTTAAATTTAAACATTTTTATTCAAAATTGATAGAAATAATATTTTCTTATTTATGGGGTTGAAAATGAATCACTATTTATTTTCAATTATATTGATAAGAAATTGGAACTACATTTGAAGCAGAGTTATGATGAGTTGATTAAAGGGAAGTAAAAGTAAAAATAGTTGTGAGAAGTTGAGTGGATGAGATTGGAGAGTATAACTAGAAATAGGAGCAGTTATGTAAACATGATGTAAATGAAGAGAAGTCACATATATATTATTAATAACATCAACAATAGTTTGTAATGTAGATTTTTTTGTTTAAATAGACATTTCAAGAAGGATAAAATAAGTTCACTTATTTTTAGATAGATGCTACCAAAACTTTGAATGGTTTTGCAAAAATCTGAGAGGAAGTTTATTGCAACCTTGGAAGGGATTTTTCAGATTTAGGTTGGAGATCTTATGTTATTTATTGTTATTGTTGAATATATATAATTAAAATATTTAGGAAAATAATGAAATACAAAAAAAAAATCAATTAAATGTATAAATTTATGGAGAACTTAACTTTGTAGAAGACTTGTAGAAGGGTCTTATTCATTGATTACTTTATTTTCAAGAAAAATGGTTTTATATTTAATTAAGCATTTAGGTTGTAATGGTAGATTTAATGTTTGGGAAATGTTTGTAAGAAAAAATAGAATGGATAGATCTCATAGAATATTATTTCATTTGAGAGAAGAAACATAGTGATATGAAAAGGGCGATGGTAACAATATACTATTAGTGGAATGACGCTAGGCGGGAGTGGGAGCGGAGGACAGTTTTTGAAATTTGAGGACAAGGGCGAGGAAGGAGATGGTGATAATGTTGATGAGGAGGGAGATGGTGTTGAGGGGGTTGCTTGGCTGGTTTTTATTCCTCATGGAGATACTTTGTACCGCTGGCTTGATTCCAGTGTTGTGTCTTCTCTCCTCTTGGGGCCTTTTGCTCAATCTCTCTATCTTTGGTTCATTCTATTCCGTTGTTTGAGGTGTGGCTTCCTTTGTGGGTCCTCTCCCCTGCATTTTCTCTTTTGGATTTGCATGCAGTCTCCATTGTTGTTATGGATGTGTGTTGGGCGGGGGTTGTTCTTTGGGTTGTGGTCTTCTTTATTTGCTTGTGTTGTGTTGGTTATGGTGTTAGGAACTCTTATTGAGGGTTGTTAGAGGAGAATGGTGGCCTTATCTTAGGCCCTAACTGACATGTAGGGTTGGAAGTTGATTTTACTTGTTGTTTCTTTTCTCCTCTCTCTCTGTCTATTAGTTTTCCTGGCTTTCTCCTACCTTTTTTAGGCTTCATCACCTCTATGTGGGAGCTTTCATTGCTAAAGGTTGAGGTTTTTGGTATGCCTTTGGTGGAGTTGTTTGTGGATAGTTTTTGGCATGTTTTAGACCCTAACTGGCATGTAGGGTTGTTCTTCGTTATCTTATCGACTCTCTACTCTCTCTACTTGGAGGCTTTCCTTTCCTTGTCCTTCTTCTTTTGGGTCCCACTACCTCTTCTCTGGTGCTGGTTGTTTTCTTGGGAAAGGAGATTGCTCCTCTCTGGGTCTTGCTTTATTGCAGAGATGGTTATCTTTCTGCTCCTGGTGGGGAGAGTTTCCCTTGGTGCTGGGTGTTTTGGATGGCCTCAATGGAGTGGTTCTTTTCCTCATTTTTTTGTTGGTTATGTTTCTTGGAAGGCTGAAGTGGTTGTTGGTTATGGTGGCTGCCAAGGTTTCTTGTGGTTCTCTATTGGGGGTTTTTCTCTTGGGTTGCTTGTCTTGTATGATGTTTTCTATGCTCCCCCTCTTGGGTTCTATTGTTCATTTTATAGAACGGGTGTGTGTTTGTTTTGAGTGTTGAGATCCTTCTTTTTCTGAGCTTTATGCTCTCCCCCTTTTGGGTCCTAAAGTTTATTTTCCAAGATGGGAGTGTGTTGTTGGTTGAGGAGTGCTTTGCTTTTTCATCTTTGCTCCAGTTTACTATTTTTCCAAAGGATGCTATGGTGTTCTTTACTATGCGTGTGGCTGCTTCCCTTCAATTTTTTCAGCTATGGTCTTCTTTGGAGGTGGAGACTGCTCCTTCGGGGGTGGAGCCCTCTTCTATTGAGGTGGAGAGTTGTGTTGTGGATCAAGTGGGAAGTTCTATTTTATGTGGTTTAGGGACTCATTTCATTGTCTCTTATAGAGGGGAGCCCCTTCCTATTGAGGTGGAGGTCAAGTTGGTATTGTGGGTTGACTGGTGTTGTGTGTTTGTTGAGACTCTTAAGTGTTTTACTTTGATTTCTAACTCTCCTATTGAGGTGGGAGTTTGGTTTTTTTGGATGGTGCTAACAAGTGTTGTGCTACTATCTGGCTAGTTTAGGTTAATGGTTACCTAGTCATCTCAGGTTGTTCATTCTTGGGTACAAGTTCCTTTGTAATCCTTGGTTGTTTTGGGTTTAAGGTTCCAATTAAAACCTTTCTATTTGGTGTAAATTTTAGTTTTCACGCTAATCTTTTATAATCTACTTTTGGTTCATTGTTGGTTGTCTTTGTTCTATTCTATTGCAGCTTGGTCTCTTTGCGTGGGTTTTGGGTCTTTGTCAAAACCTGCTTGTTATTGGTTTTAGATCCATTTAAAACCTATTTTTAATGGTTTTGGGTCCATTCAAAACCTATTTTTCCCCCTTAATCAAAACATAGTGATATGAGAAAATAATATTAAATGAAATTAATAAATTATTATGCAAGTGTCTTTACTCTAAAAATGTACCTTAATATTCTAAAGTTTTATTGATCAGTATTTTAAATATAAACTAGAAGCAAATAATTAGAAAATGGTTGTAGATTTTTTTTAATATTTCTTGATTCAAAAGATAGAGTAGATTTTCTAAAACTAGATATAGTATATTTTATTATTTTCATTTGGCATGGTCTTTACATCATATTGTCACAAGGGCATCATGGTCTTCCATATCATGGTGTCATAATACACATGTTTGCATTTGAACTTTTGATCATGTACTTGGCACATTGTCACCTTGGTTCTTAATACCTTGGAGTATAATATCAAGTACAATATAAAATCAAGGTTTATTATACCATTGCAACATGAATCTCATCCATTCCTTCATCCCTTCCATATCTTCATCATCCCTAGTTCCTTCCATACATATTCTCCTATATCCTTTCATCCATCATCCTCTAACCCTCCCATCATTTCAAGAGCACACTTGTGTTCTTTGAACCCACCTATCCTCTTGGGGGCATACCAAAATCCTTCCTCCTCATCCCTCCTCATCCTTCTAGTGATTAAGACATCATTCCACCAGTATTTATCCCTTTCCACCCACTATGCTTTATTCTTCTTTAATACAATACCACTTCTTATAGTCATGACACAATATCAAAGAGGGGGAAAATGTAGACACCTAAATTTGTCCATACATGACCACATTTACTTTACCCTATCCTAACCATTAATAAAATAAATAATCATTATTTATTTAGTTAATTAGTTCATCATTTACCTTTATCTCTCACCTTTAATTAAATTTTTTAATTTTAAACTTATCTCCCAAATCCTCCAACTAAATTAATTAATTAATACATACTAAATAATTAATTTAAACTAATTAATATCCATTACTATTTCTTCTAATATTTAAACTACATTACCTTTAATCCTTGTCCATATAAATCTAGAACCATTTAATCCATCTACATGGATCAAAATCTAAACTTGTCATCACTTGACAAGTGTCCCTACCTTCTTCATACTCTTACATATGTGAGAATTCCTACATGCCCTACTCCTTGCTCACACATGTGTAAGCATTCTCCTCAAACACGTGTAGCCACCCTACTTCTTACACATCTATTGTTCACACATGTGTGAGCACACCTAGCTCTTAGCCTCTTGGGACACATCATATGACTACAAATTAAATGCATGCTTCTATCTTCCTCAAATCCTAGCCCTCCATTAACCAATGCATCTTGTCCATTGATTTTCCTCATGAAAAATCTATAAATTGGTGGCCTCCCATCTCATTTGATCATC
Source organism: Sequoiadendron giganteum (assembly GCA_007115665.2). Classification (NCBI taxonomy): domain Eukaryota; kingdom Viridiplantae; phylum Streptophyta; class Pinopsida; order Cupressales; family Cupressaceae; genus Sequoiadendron; species Sequoiadendron giganteum. The sequence continues at coordinate 460,635,463 of CM021108.1, forward strand.
CAATATTATGCAATCATCATGTTGTCCATTTAATCTCTCATCATTCAACCCTACCATCATTCTAGTGATCTACTAAGAAATTTCATTTCACCATCACAAAGAGAAAATCAAGTCAAGCATTGGGCGCACTCCATTTTCGTTCAATCGGAGGAGAAAAGAATAAAACAAGGCAAAAGGTTCCATTATTGCTTTGAATATTTATTTTATTCCCCCTTTTATTTTCTTATCCCCACCATCCAATATGGGGCAAATCCACTTCTAATGCTATCTATTTTTGAACCCTAGTTGTGATAATTACTATGATTTTGTCAACTTTGATCAATTCTCAATTTTACTGGGGTTGACCCCATTTTAAAATGTGAGTGTTGTTAATTGAATTGAGAGTGAAAATTTTTAATTCAACACTTAGAATTGCCTATTTAAAGAAAAATCCTAGGGAATCTAACATTATCTGATAACATATCCTAAAAACCATTAAATTCATTTAAGAGAAGTAATTTTAGATTTGGACATCCCTTTAGTTAGCATTGTCAATTTGACATTTACTTATCTTGTCATTACTCCTTGTGAATGATAATTACAAAGGGGATTAACTAAGGAAAAAGGAAGTGAAGTAATTAAACCATAGCACAAAAAGATCCAAGGATGTTAATAATCTCCACCTTGACCTAACATAAGCATTGAAGTGAAGGAGAAAATTTTAAAATAGGCAACAAGTAGATAAAATCATGACTTTTGAATAGGATTACAAATTTAGACAGATGTAGTGCCTCTCATGTTACTAATACTTTTATGATATTGTTTTGTGTGTATTTTGATACTGTTTGGTTATTGTTTATGTTTTGATGCATACTTGATACTTTGATAGACATTTGTTTCATCATGTTGTTTGGTGGGCAGACAGTTCTACTTCCTTTGCTTATGATATGTGGACACATGTGTTGGATATTTATGCTTATGTTGTTGTTACTAATTGCTTTATGATGATGTGGTTTAGATTTTAATTACTATTTGTGATTCAGGTGAGAGGGATAGTGTTGCATCGCTCATCCATGAGTGCCCTACCTCACTGCAATTCTCTTTCACAGTGAGTTTGATTATGAGTTTATATGTATATGTGTATGTATATGTTGTTTCGACTTTTGGTGTTATGCAGGACTGCAGGTACCAGTCACCAACTCCACCCACATTGTCAGGTCTGAGCGCGCCCTACATACCCAATGGTTCTGATGTGGTTAGGAAGTTGATAAGAAAGTACCCCCATCTATGTCTGTTGTTTTGTCATTGTTTGCCAATGTCATCTATTTGTACCTTGTTCTTGTGGGTATTGTTTTATTTCGAGTTATTTATTTCCATGGTTTTAGCAATGATTGTTAAAGGTTTTGAATATGGCTATTTTGATATCTTTAAATAAATTGCTTCAGTTAAATGATATTCTTTGAAGAGGATAGTTAAATGATTAAATTGTATTTGTCGTGAATGTCATTAATTCTTTTAGAAAATAAAATTTGCTAGATAATATAATTAATGTTATTTATTTTAAGTGGACATTATTTGCCTTATTAATATTACATATTTTAAATTGTTTATGGGAATATCATCTAATTTAAATATATGTAAATTAATAAATTAGTTTTATATGATATTTAATTAAAACATTTGGAATTATTATTATTGTGATTAATTATAACATTGAGTATTTAATTTAAAATTAATTGTAAATTTAAATGTGTGTGGTTTTAATTATTTATTGATTTATTATGGATAGTATTTATTGTCATAATGTTAATTATATTTTAGCATGTAAATTATATTGTGTAATTATTGAAGAAATAGTTAGAAATGGAAATTGGGTGAAAATGCTTATTTGAAATTGGGAAAAATGAAATTTATTGCAAGTGGCTATTTTCATGTGGAGTAAATTTCAGAAATTGATGGCAACCTTCTGATTATTACTTTTTCTGGATTTTATATCCAATTTGGGTGGCTTTCGAAAAAAGAGATAGAGGAAAGCAAATTCCCTCTGCAATTTGTTTTTGGATTTTTTTGGAAAAAATTGTAACTCTGGTTTTCAAAAATAATAATAATAAGAATATTAGCTTTGCTCTGGAAATTTGGTTCTTCAAAATTGGATTTGGTAGCTATGGATCTCGAAAATTTGAGGAAGAACGTAGCTCGTTGGAAGCGTTTGTCATAGTAAATCGTCTCTGATTATTTATCAGGCGAAGGACTCCAAGTAGCAACAAAAAACTCTATTATGCTTGTTCTTTTCTGTTCAAAGAGAAATGTAAATTGCGAAATCGTATTATTTGTCCATCAAAATTTTGTGCAAAGAATATTTATATCTTGTGAGCTTTGATCTATCTCGAATTGTTGATATTGTGAATCCATTTGTCTTATTTTCTATTTAAATGTCGTTTGCAATCTATTTATTCTATCTACCTCTTTGCTCCAGTCCATCATTGTTTCATTAATTATTTTAGTCTTATGAATTTGGCTGGCAAAGCATCTGGAAACTCATTTCATTCTTGTCTTCACCCTGGATCCATTTCATTTATTGGTATTACTCAGCCAATTTCATTGTAATTTCTTTCTTATTAGAGACCTTCCTTATTATATTTTGGTTGTACTTCGCTATTCTGGCTCTGTATTCGGGGTGGTGATGTTGCGTTGGCCTGTAATCATGTATTTTTTGTTTCCTTTGGGTCTTCTTTTTGTGGAAGGTTGTGTTCCCAACGTCTTTGGCGTTCTCCCCATGTTCTACTCGTACAACGCCCCTATACTCCCTCCATTCTCTATTTGAGTGGTTGTGCAATAGCCACTATGCTACTGTGTGCATCAACCACAAAGAGGGACGCGCCCTTACTCTTCTTGTCATATGCATTTCTTATATATATATATGTTTGTGAGGGTCAACATATTTTTACTTTGCTGTTCTTTTGAACTTAGAAATGTTTTAACTGATATTTTATTTGAGTTTCTAAATTGAAATATATATATGTATCGATTTTGTTCTGTAGAGAATGATTGATTTAAATTTGTTGCTTATTTGTATTTTTCCAGTTTCGTCAGCATAGCTAAAATGATTTATTTGTAATGGAAAATGTATAAATATATCTATATATATGTGTGTGTATATATATATAAATGCGTAGTTGTGCAAATGTGATTTTATTTTTGAAATAATTGAACAAAAATATATTTTTTATAAAACTCAGATTAGAGCAATATTTTATAAAATGCTTATTTAGAAATGATTATGGAAATTTAGAATTAGGAATTAATCTGATTGGGTTAAAAGAAATCATATGAGATAATTTATATTGTGTAAATTATGTTATGAAAATATACACAAAATATATAGGTTTATTTTCACAATTTAAGTTAAAATATTTAATTTTTCGTAATGTATTTGAGAGTTAAAATGAATGATAGAAATTGTAGTTTATCTATATTAACTGATTTTAAAATGATGGAGTTATTATTTAATATGCAATATGTTTATTCATGTTAAGTTTTGTATTGTTTGGAAACATTAGTATGCTTTACAAGTTCGATAGTTAGATAAATTCATTGTTTGTTTGATTATTTAAATGGCATACCTAGCATGTACATAGGCAAGTAGTTGTTGTACTGTGTTAGTATGTTAGTAAAGTATGAATCATTTGTTAAAATTTGTCATTATTTCATTTGGAACGATGTATCATTGAATGTGCTTTGTTTATAAATGAGAATATCTGTTGATGATCTATTTTTTAAAGGAAGAGTTATATGTTGTTACGTTTGGAATTTTGATTTAGTTTGTTTTGTGATGTCTTTATGATTTTGGGGAATCATGTGTCATTTTCGTCCCTAGGTAGATGTTTACTTACTTCCAGAGGCTAGGGAAATTTGTGTGTTTGCACATTTTTTTGTTGTATTTATCTATTTATCTTGAGGATATGTGTATGGGTGGTACCTCCTTGTTTCATGGTTATTGATATATTGTGTATTCGTGAGATGGTCATGTCTCGTGTGTTTTGTTAAAGAATGTCCTTTATATTTTTGAGTGATGAGGTACACCCCTTTGCTTGATTTTGGTTTTGGGCAATCGTAGGGTGAGTGGCTCTTCATGGGGGGTGGTGCACAAAGAGGCTGTCAGGATAACCCATGGAAGAGTTTCCCTTAATAAGTGATAACCTAATTAAAGAATCTAGTGGGTTGGGTTAGTTAAACTAATAACAAGACTAAACATGTGCCTCACCCATGTCATTAGTGCTCTCAAAGGCTAAGGATGGGATGGGAAGACTTGGTTGGTAAGGTCACTGCCTTGTCTCCGCAAAAGGTAAGTGGCTCCACATGAGTCACCCTATGGGGTGACACCTTGAGATAGGTTGTCAGGTTAACCATAGATGGAGGCAGCTCCTAGTGTTAGGTAGTCTGGTGAATCCATGTAAGGCCATGCGATGACACTCTCCCATTGTGCTCGTTGTCTCTCCTTGCTCTTGTTGCCTCTGGAGTATTATTGTTGTTGTTTATATTTTTATGTGGTTTTGTGTTGGGTGGTGTTAATCTTTTATGTTTTGACCTTGTTGGATGTGGGTCCTTTCTTATCAACTCCTTGCATGAGGGATGGGCCTTTGGGTCCACAAGGTCAGGTGGAACATGCTACACACCCATTGGGTTCCCAAGTGGTGATCATGATGCGAAGGTAGATGTTGTGATCTCAAAGCTTCACACAGAGGAAGATTGTACCACATTATGTATTCAATTCTTCATTGTTGTATTATTTCGGATTATGATGTACACTTCCCATTATTATAAGGGAAGCATCTTTGTAATGTAATAATGGTTTCTTAATGTGTTGTATCTATAGAAATATGCTCCACGAATGCAATTATGAACTTGGAAGTTGTATTGTAATAATATGATATTCATGTATTTTTTCATCTATTTTATTTATGTTTGGATGTATGTTATATTTATGTCGTATCATATTTACGCTTCTATTGTATATTTAATTTGGTTTTGTTTAACAATGTTGTTGGTTGGGTTCGTTTCGAGTAGCGCACCATGTAACCCCATGGGACTAGGTTGATGTCATATGAATTATATTAATGTTGATTAATTATTAATTATGGTTAATGTAATTGATGTTTCTTAAAAAAAATTGTTTTGTTTATTGTTAGTTGTTGTGTCCTATGGGGTTTGCATGGCAGGGCGTTACACAAATAGTAGTTTCTATAGACAGGATGAAGATAATAATTCTATCTAAATAATTTACAAGATTCAATAACACCTTCATTGAAAAGATATGAGATACACATATAGAATATAATTACAAATGTACGACAAAATATAATCTATAGCATAATACATCAACCTCATTATAGGAGCTAAGAACATATCCAACCTACCCATTTCAATTATAAATTATTTATGTTATAATTAAATAATTTATGTTAATCTTAGATGTAATTAATTAACTATAACTTATTTTTTGTAAGATAAAATTAAGTAACTACTTAATCCATTAAGAGATGTACAATGTTTCCATAGTTCATGGTATTGATTAAAAATATTTTTGGATTGATTTGTATAAGAAAACCTATTAGATGAATAAAAAACCTTAGTCCTTAAAAAGAGGAGGGGGGAAGGATCACGAATGAGAAAAAAGAAAATGAATAAAAAAATTAACAAGAAAGAACAATGATAATTAAGAATTAAAAATGCTAACTGTTAATATCCAAAAGACAAGCCTAGATTCTTAAAAAATTACAAAAAGGGATACAATTAGAATACCATGACTTTAGAATAAGAGATGAAATAATTATGCCAGAGGTGTATTACAATGGCATCCACCAAAAAACAATGTGTAAAGAAAAACTCTTCAGCTAGAAATGAACGTTCAAATGACATGCAAATCCATTTGGCTTAGAAATATTTTTGTTTGCATCTTTCTTTTTAATATTTCTCTTTCTAGTGATAAAATCTTGTTTACCTACTTTATTACATTCAAAAATGCATTTCCGAATGCTTGAGCAGATCCAACAGAATTAAAAAATGGTGTGGATGGAGGGATCTATGGGGTGGACTGCCTGGATGGACACTCATGATGATATCCTACTTTAGGCTGTTGTGTTGCTTTTGGTCTTCTTTTTTGTCTTGATTGGCGACTCTGTTCTCTGGTTAACTCTCCTTCTGTGAGTTTTGGCCTCGTGCCTCTATAATTACTCGCTGCTTCTGTCTCCTTTTCTTATCGTGAGGCTTAGCCTCATGCCTCTGTAAAAACTTGTTGTATCTAACACTATTTTTTTGACCGCCTTATCTTTAATATAAAAAAAAAAAAATGCATTTAAAGTACATTTGAGAAAATGAAATGATTTACATGCAAAAAGAGGAAAAAATAAAATAGAAAGATTATTTTTATATCTAAATTTAAAATGAATATGAAATTTTATTTAATTCATTTGTATAGATAATTACTACAATTTAATCAATTATTTAAAAAATAAATAATATATTTTTAAATTTTTTAGAATTTAGAATTTAATTTAATTTTAGAATGAAATTTAAGTTTTCAAGATATTGTGGTGATTTCTCTTGCAAACGTATTAAAGAGATTTAATTCAAAAACTTTCCTATGTAAATTATTTTATGATTTTTTTAAATGCATTTTTTAAGTATGATTTTATTTTATAATTATACTAAAAGAAAAAAAGAATAGAAAATTTGATTTTATAGATACATTTTAGTTCATAATTTATTAAAAATTATAATTAGTCATTGTTGAATTATTTTAAAATGAATATTTAATTTAATTTAATTTTTTGTATTAGATATGGTTATTGTTTTTAAAGCCATAAAATCTTCCCAAATCACTCTCTACTTCCACCTAACCACACAAATCATCCTCTAAATAAATAGATAAATTATTAGCAAAATAAAAGAAACATTGGAATTTATGAAAAAAACAATTGAACAACTAAGAGGTGTTGTAGATATACACGACCTTCTACTTTAAAACTGATTTTATCTTTGGTCAACCCATTATAAATGGCTTCAAGCCCTTTTCTATAGCATAGATATTCATAAGTTTCTCTTAAGTAACTATACTCCAGCAATGGCTTCCATGAGACTTGGAATGGTTGTGATGATGATAACAATATTGTGCTTATTATCTAAGACCCACTCTGCAAATCCATCCCAAGCTGGGGACATTCTTGATTTTCAAACCAATGCAACTATTCTAAAGCTGGCCTACTATGCTCTAACAGACTATAGCACTTTCCATGTAATGACAATTGATTATTTTTCACTTTCTTTGTTTTTTCTTTTCTTTGATTTGAAAATTTTGGATTTGGGTTATGAGTTGCAGTAGTTGGGATACATATAGTCTATTCTAATGGCCAAAGTATTTGTGTAATTGTACATTAATCTTGAACAATTGGTTTGGTTTTTTTGTTGGGTAGCATGCTGGACTTGTATTTTAGAAAGTGGTAGGAGCAAAAGTGGAAGGAACATCAAACAAAGAGGCTACCTACTATATCTTGATTCAAGTTTTGAATGCCAACAAGTTTGTGGATGTTTTAAGTGCTCAAATATTGTATAGGGAAGGCACTTATCCTTGGGTTAAGATATTCACCCCTTTGCTTGCACCTACACCTCTCTAATTCTTGGATATGCCTTTTGAAATTGATAGTATGGAATCTTTATATTCTTTAAAGTTTGGATGACTTTTAAAAATTGATTTATCAAATATGAATAATTGAATTCAACATATATTGAATACGTGTATTCATTAAGGAGTTGCATGGTTGGTTCTACTTATCTGTTTTGCATGTCTCTACAATCTTTGTGTATTCATTATTATTCATTTCTCTTTCCACAAGTTCATTCTTTAATGGGCACCATTTCAACTACTTTGCTTCTTATTCTGCACTATGTTCATGTAATAAAAAAGAAGAATTTGATTAGAAAAAATAAATTGAAGTTTCAAAAAAATATTTTGTTTAATGTTTAGTTTAGCATAATATATAAAGTATTATGTCTATGGTTTAATTTAGCATAATATATATGCATTTAAATGATATAAATATTTTTGGGTTTTCAATCTTTTAATAAAGTTGAATGGTTTTGAATGAGTCTATAAGAGATCAAATCTTGTTGAATGCAAAACCCCCAATTGAAAAAAATTCAACCTAAAATTTCTTTTTTGTATTGAGTAGATAAAAAACACTATAAATCTGATATAAAACCTTTTAAAAATAAATTAAAAAATAACATAAACAAGATATTGTGTTTTCATTATTACTTGCTTTATCTTTGTTTTCTTGGCTTAGATATTGTGGAGAAAATATTTCTATTTTTTATAATAAGTAACATTGTATATTGTCAATCCCATTTGTTTTTTACCATGCCTCCTATTAAAAAAAAGAATATACAAAGATTTATCCATAGATTTTTTCCCATTATTTTCTAAATAAAACTTTCTTAAGAAGATTAAAATTGCTTTGTGTCCTATTTTATAAGTAAACATTATTTATATTGTATTTTGAATATGAACAACATTTTAAGATGGAAAAATTATAATTATTTTATTTTAATAATAATCAATAGTGTTTTGATTAGAGGTAAAAAAAATGTTTTGAAGGGGCCCGTAACCCTTTACAAAAAAGAGCAACTGAACCAAAAGATACAAACGACTAGAGCATATCAGCCAAACCATAGCAAAGCATCAGCAAAAAGTCAACAAAAACGTAGGAACCCAGCCAACAACATTACATATTTTTTAGAATATTAGTGACCTCCACATCACACGCCGCATTCTTCAGGCCCTCATCCCCAGCAACAGACAAATCTTTAACAGGAGCTTCAACTCGAGCTTTGGTCTTATTACGGGTCCTGGCCCCAGGCCCACCTGATTTAACCTCACTAATCAAAACATTACCCTTCTCACCACCCTTATCAACAAGCACCTCCCCTTCCATCAGCATGCCATCAACACTAGTATCATCTGCCTCCTTGCAAATTTTGACACTATCCACAGGAGAAGTAATACCAACAGATTCGAAATTGAACCCAGATTTATTCCCCTCCCCACTTTTATCCATATTGGTATATAGCCTTTCAATGTGACTCTCCAAGGTGAGGACTCTTCCTTCAAGATTCTGCTTCATCAGAAGTGTTTCTTCCACCACAATTTTTCAAAGAATTCATCATATCATCAATCTGATCTTGAACAAGTGAATCATCTATTTTGCTCATCACACCACACACTTTCACATTTGTCATATTGAGTTCATCATATCATCAATAGTGTTAACAAAGTTATAATTTTTTTTTTAATAATTATATGATAATTTTGTAAAAAATATTGCATAATTTTAAATTTCTTTCCACTTAAAATTATAATTGATTTTTTAAAATTGAACATTCAAATTATAAGATTTATCCATGACATTGATAATGATAAAACTACTAAAACTACTCTCTAAGATAAAACTTATTATCAAGTAAATCTTTGATGCGAAACATTATTTGATTGATAAAGAGATTGTTGAAACACTATAAGTATTTCTCTATATGTTGTGAAAGAATAGAGAGGATTGAAAATAATAAAAGTTGTATGAAGAGATTAGATCAAGAATATGGAAATAGATAAGAAAAACATATGAAAGAGAAAGAAGGAAAAATGAATTATTAGTATAATATAATTTAAAAGAGAAAAATCAAGTCATTCAAATGTCACAAGTGGTTTTATGAAATAAAATATTATTTCTATTTATAAAATTAAAATAATTAATTCATAAGTACTAAAAAATAATAATTAATGGTACAATCTTAACATGTAATTAAAACACAATTAAATGAACCATATAAAAACAAAGGAAATATATTACTAATAGAGTTATTTATTTAATTGTAGAAGATAATAATTAAAACAAGATAATATTATATAAAAAAATTAATTTATGAAAGAAGTAATATGATTGGAAAGCTAAAGTTGAATAGCAATATTAGATAAAAAAAATACTCAAAATCTTAATAATGAATCAAATATTCTAATAGGAATGCCACTAGATGAAGAGAAATAGAACATTGCATTATTAGAAAGTGTTATATCAATAACCTTTATTTTTCTAAGAAAAGAAGAATAATAAACTAAAGAGAAGTTAACTTAAAATATAAATAATTTCGATTCAATACGGTATTTGCATTTTTAGTATTGTAAAAGAATTATTGAGTAGCATAATTGAATTTAAGTTTATTCCTTAACAATTAATATATTTTAAACAATTATAATCTTAATCTTAATTTAATTACAAAATGTATATAATTTTAATTGTAACTTAGTCTATATAATTATAATTATAATATTAAACTTAATCCTAAATCTTATTTTTTAATTATTATTATTTAAATATTATATTATAATCATTTTTATTCACTAGTATAAATTAGAAAAATTATATTTCTTACTAACCAAAACAAATTTAAAATAATTTTTACCATTAAAACATAAAAAAATAAATCAAAATATCATTAGGAGAAACACCATATTATAAATAAATAAATAAAAAATTAAAATTAAAATTAACATTTATTTTTTAAATATAAAGACAAAAAAATAATATAAAAAATTAATATAAAATTATTAAAAAAAAGAATATTTATAATATTTTGAGAAATACAAAAATTATATATAAAAATATAAAATTTATGTATCCATATAGAAAAATGGCTATATTTACACAACTTTCCCAAATATTTCAAATATTTTTAATAATAAAAAGTGCAAAAAAGTAGTCAAGCAGTCTTCAACAAGAAAGATAATTGATTGATGAGGCAGATGGGTGTTGAAGGAAGGAAGATTGGTGGTGTGAGCTAGGGGTGCATCGGTCCTCTGCTCATTGTTCCTTTTGCTTTATTCATTGATATTTGTCCTTAGTGCATGCATGGGGATAATTTGTGGGGCTTTCAAGCTGGGTGCGAGGGTATTTAGTGTTTTTGTGCATAGGTGTGGTTTTTCGTGCTGTAGGAGGTTAGTTGGAAGGTGTTGTGTGGATTTTGGGAGGTGATATTGGCATAGGGAAGGGTTTTGGGTCTGCAGAGAGTGGTATCTTCCCCTTGTTTGATTTTTATTTTCCTAATTTTTTTATGTTGGTCGAAGACTCAGGAGGTTTGAGAAATTGACCTTCTCTAAAATTTTGATGGGGGTAGACCATCCCTATCAATCCACTCCAAAATGGTTAATTTTTTAAGAAATTCTTTAAATGAGGGGGGCTCATCACAAATACGGGGTCCTCAAGCTCTGAAGGTAAATGATTGTTTGGAGAGGAATCTTTCTTGCTCGATTTTAGTTATTCAATTGGAGCCGGTTGTAGATGATGTCAACTATTTATGTAACCATGCTTTAATTTGCAAAATTATGGGAATTTGTGTTTCCCTCCCTTTTTTGGAATCGTGGGCTCATCAGACTTGGAACCCAAAGGGAGATATGGATGTTATGCAAGCAACCAATAACTATTTCATGGTGGTGTTCTCCTGCATGGTAGATCGAAACAAGGCTTTTGAAGGGGGGTCATACTTTTACAATCAAGTAGGGTTGTTCATCAGACCTTGACATTTAGGATTCAATATAGAAGAGGAGCTTCCATCAAGGGTCTTGGTCTGGGTGAGTCTCCCCTGGATGCCACTGGAGTTCTGGAGGAGCAATATTTATTGCACATGATTGTGTTGCTACTAGGAAAATCAATGGGTCTATCTCAACAAACACTAGATAAGAAGGTAATCTCATATGCATGTGTTTGTATTGAAATTGATTTAAATAAACCATTTCTAGATTCAATGGAAATTTAGGTTGGGTCCACTTCGTGGATTCAACAACTTGACTATGAAGCTCTTCCTTTTCATTGTTGGATTTGATATGAGTATGGGAATTTGTAGAGGAAATGTTCCAAACTTAGCTCATCAGGGGCACTAGTTAGTGGAGCTTCAACCAAGATGCCTTTCTATCCTCCACCTCCAAAGGATAAAGGAAAAGCCCCTACGACAGAGGAAGAAACTGATAAGGACGGTTTTATCCCTGTTAAGCCCCATAACAAGGGTAGAGGCCTGAAGAGAACTCTCAAGGATAGACAAGGCGATGAGACTTATAATCAATTTGAGGCTTTGGAGGATATTGTTCAACATGAATAAAATCTAGGTAGGCTACACTCTGGATCAAATATTTTGAGGGTGGATCAACCGACCTCCAAAGAGGATGACAATCATAACAATTTGGAGGTTGAGTGAATTGATTCACAAATAGATACATACCAATTTAAGGAGATCCTTGGTCGGTTAGCTCTTCTTAAGAATAATGTGTTGGGTGAAGGATCAGGCTTGGCTTTAATTGAGTAGATGCAAGAGGCAGTGGCACATGATCCTATAAAAGACAATAAAGAGGTACCTATATTGGGCTTGCAACAAAAGAACTTCAAAAAGGGGGCTCAAATAATTCTTCCAAGTTGGGGAGGAAGAAAGATCAAGATAAAATTAAATTAATGGGGGAGAATTTGGTGGAGTCAGGATCAGTCAAGACTATTGACTCCCATTTTCTAACTCTCATAAATGATTACCCTTTCTTGGAATGTAAGGGGTTTGAACAACATCCCTAGACAAAAGGTTGTTTGATTAAAATGCATTCTCTTGATGTAGTATTCATTCAAGAATCTAAGTTATCTGTGGAAGGTATGTTTAACATGGCTTCCAAGTTATGGTGGAGAGGTCAATGTCACTGCATTGGGGCGCAAGACAGTGCTGGTGGAATTATTTGTCTTTGGGGCCCACATAAGATCTCTCCTCTGTGGTAAATTTGAAATAGACACTCCTTATCCATGGAAGCCTTGAGTTTCAAATTTGGTGAAGTCTTCCTATTTACCAATGTTTATGCTTTGATTGATTTTCCTAGTAAAGGTCATCGTTAGGCTCATATTGGGTATGTGTTTTCCCTAGCTCCATTATTCCCTTAGATTTCGGTTGGTAATTTCAATTCTATTATCAATTTGGAGGAAAATAAGGGGGGAGTGGATAGGCTTGAACCTTCCTCTTTGATGTTTAAAGATAATATTGTATTACTAAACTTGATAGATATAAAACTAGGGAATGGAATGTTTACTTGGAGTAACAGAAGATGTGGAGAGGGTTACATCTCTGAGAGATTAGAAAGGTTTTATTCTCTAGTTTTTGGATTGATAGCAACTGGGTAACCAATTCAGAGATTCTAGAGTGAAGAGGATCTTATAAGAGTGGTGGAGTAAAGGCATGCCTTAGCATGGTACAACTATGTATTATTTTTTCAAGAGGCTTCAATTTGTGAAGTATCAGCTAAAGAAGTGGAATAAGAAAAGTTTTAGGAATATTTTATAAAAAATATGTGACCCAACATTGCTTGAATGCCATCACTAGGAAAAATAGGGATCAAGGGCTCACTGAGGTATTGGGGAATGGGAGTTGTGTGAAGAGACTTTTTGGAAATAAAAGTCTAGGATTGATTGGCTTCAGGAGGGATATAGGAATACAAATTTCTTCTTCAACTCTATTAAGGCCAAACATCATAGTAATTTAATATCTTCTTTAGCTCCATCTCAAGGAGAGAAACTTGCCTCTTTCAAGGATATCTCAGACAAAGTTACTTGTTAGTATTCTTCATTGTACTTTGAGGATTCACATGTTGTAGAGGTGGAAGATAATCTTATTTTGGATTATATTCTTTTTTTTGTGCCTAATGAAGTGAATGAGGTGCTTATTATCCCCATCCTCCTTGAGGAGGTTGAAGAGTTAGTCTTCAAGATGAAAAAAGGGAACGCTCCTAGCCCAGATGGTTTCCCAATGAAATTCTTTCAATAATTTTGGGATATTATCAAATTTGATTTGTTGGATGTCATGATTTAATCATAGAGAAACAAACAAATATTAAGGGCAATAAATTCAACCTTCTTATTTCTTATCCCTAAGAGAGAAGGGGCTAACCCTCTAGATCAATTCAGGCCAATTTCCCTTTGTAACATGGTCTATAAGATCATCTCTAAATTAATTATGGAGAGACTCAAGCCATGGCTAAGAAAAGTTATTTCGAAAGAGAAGGGGGGTTATGTGGAAGGTAGGAAAATATTGGATGGAGTAGTCATTGCGGCTGAGGTCATTCATTCCATGGAACTCTCTAAGGAGAAGGCCATGCTCATCAAATTGGACATGGCCAAAGCTTATGATCACATGAAATGGGCATTTCTTTGAAAATTTTTGATTGCCTTTGGGTTTGGAGAAGAGTGGATAAATTGGGTGATGAGTTGTGTTATGTCTACGTCCTACTCAATTTTGATTAATAGTGAGCCTATTTATCTTTTTGGTTCCTCAAAGGGCCTCCGAAGGTGAACCCATGTCACCTTATCTCTTTATTATTATGGTTGAGGGATTAGGAAGAATCTTGAAAGCTCATTCGAGACAAGGTCTTATTCAAGGATGAAATTGGGGAGACGAATTGATTCCTCAAACCCACTGACAACTTGTGGATGACACTTCTTTATTAGGGATTTCTAGAATCAGAGAAGCAAGTAACTTTAGGCATGCTTTGGATATCTATCTTTCTACCTCAGGTCAGAAAATCAATGAAGCTATTTACTCTATCTTCTTTTCAATACCCCTCCCCTTATTTAGTCTAGAATTTCTTGGATTCTTGGATTTCAAATTGGTGGTATAACTTTTATGTATTTGGGTATTTCCCTCTCTATAGACCCTTTTCCAAGAGGGACTTGGTAAAATATGTTGGACAAGTTTTGAGAGAATGTTAGTCATTGGACCTTCAAATGGTTGTCTTTTGCAGGGAGAGTTATTAAAATCTATGGTTTAAGATCTCCCTATTTACAAGTGTATGGTGCAAGTTGTGCCCTTAAGTTTCATTAAGGACGTTGATGCTCTATCTAGATAATTATTATGGGTTGGAAGTTTAGCCTCCTCAAAGTGGAGTCTAGTTAAGTGGAAGTCCATATGTGGACCAAAGCAGATGGGGGCATGGGTTTGCGACAATCAATCCTTACTGGTCAGGCTTTGGCTGTCAAGCTATATTGGAGGTGGTGCACTAATCAAGATCAAGCTTGGTCTAAGATCATTTCTTCTAAATATTTGAGGGGCACAAATACAAAAGATATTCCTAGGATATCCTTGTCAGATAAAGGGTCTATGATTTGGGATAGTCTTAAAAGTGGTGCCACCTTAATCAAGAAAGGTTTATTCTAGATAACAAAGGTTCTAAGGTGATTTTCTGGTTTGACTCATGGGATGGCCATCCCCAACCATGACCAAGTATCCACACCTTTAGAATATTTGTCTTAATTTCTTGGAGGCTAGTTGGATCCGAGTGGAAGACTTCAAAGAGACAAAGAGTTTGGGGTAGGTGGAGGTGTGTCAGTGGAAGGATTATCATGCATGGAAACTTGGGGGATCAAAGGAGGATTGAGAAGAGTTATCTCAAATTTTAGCTCATAGATCTTGTAGGTCTTTGCTAAGGAATAATATCCTAGCTTGGATTCTTGAACCTAGGGGGTATACTCAGTGGCTATTGGGTATCAGGAGTTGGATAGGAAAAAATTTGGAGGGGAGGAAGTTCCTTGGTGGATGCATATGTGGAACAAGTTTGTGTGGCCTAAATGCAATTTCTTCCTTTGACTAGTTTCTCAAAATATCCGTCTCACCTAGGATAATCTTCAAAAGAGGGGATTTTAGGGGACATCTATCTATGTTTTGTGTGGTAGTAGTGGGGAGTCTTCATCTCACTTATTTTTCTACTGTACCTTTTCTAGAACCATTTGGAAAATTTGGTGAGAAGTTTGGATACATAAATGTGTGCATGCTTTATTCCTTACTGAATTTCAAAGGTCTTTGAGGAGACCACTTGCTAAGGCATTATGTCTCCAAGTGGCTTGGTATATTTGCCCCTCATGCATCCTTCAACAGATCTAACTAGAAAGGAACTAAAGGACATTTCAAGGAGGGAGATTGGTGGCTCATCAAGTTTGGAAAAGGATTCTTGGTATGATTTAGGAAACTATCTAGGCTAAGTGTGATGTGGACACCCCTCATGAGTTTGGGGATAGGTCATCCACAAAATGATTCCTATAGAGGAGGGAGGCATCCCAATAGTAAAATATAGAGTGATGGTAGATGGTCACCACCCCTTGCTAGTGTCCTAAAGATAAACATTGATGACTCCTCCAAGGGCAATCCTAGATATGCTGGAGTTAGAGGTATTGGGAGGGATGATTCAAGGGTTGTCCTTTTCTTCTTCTCTAGCTTTCAAGCATACCAAAATAGTAATTTTATGGAGGCCTTGGCCATCCGCATTGCGATAGAAAAGGTGTGTGCTCTTGGGTGATACAAGTTCATCTATGAGACAAATTCTCAAATCCTAGTTAATATGTTAAATAAGAAAAGTTTGGATAGGGTGAATTGATAGCTAGATTCTGAAGTACATCAGATTCACTAGCTTAGCACTTCTTTGGACTTGGTTTCTTATGTCCACATCACGAGGGAGTGAAACAATGTTGCAAATTGTTTGGCTAAATGAGCTTTAAAATATAGAGGTAATTGGAGTGTTGGTGGTTGGGAGAAACATCCATTGGACTATTCCCAAAGGTTGAGATTGATGATACAAGAGGATATTCATGGGTCTTAAGGGGTGTCGATGGGATTTAGATTATTTTGGTTCTTTTTCTATTCAACTCTTTTTGGTAGGGTGTGCTTGGAAGACCCTATGGTTGTTTTTGTTCTTTGGTTGTAATATTGAATTCTTTTGATTAAATAATTTTTTACCCCTCTTTATTAAAAAAAAAATGCAAAAGAAATATATTATTTCTATAAATCCATTATTAACACCTAATTTTTTTATCAATCATATTCATGATAAATAATTTCATTTTTTTTAAAGTTATAATGTTTTAAGAAAAGATAATGACTTCTAATTTATAGAACACATTTATTAACAAGTGCCACGTAGTGGCTAGTACTTTTCTTTATAGTATTGTAATTATTGTTTTTAAGATTTGAAAAAAATATGTAAGTTTTACTAATGTGAATAAAAATAAATGTAAGTTTTATTAATTATACGGTTTAGTATTGTTAGTTAGTTCTTTGCATGACCTACCCATAACCCTAACTCACACCCTAACCCTAGCAATAAATTCTAAACCATTATCCAAATCCTAGACCTATCTCTAACCCTAACTATGATCTTAACACTATCCATAACTATGGTCGTAATTCTAACCCTAACAATAAAGAATTATAGAGTGACATTACAAAAAGAAATCTATGAATTAATATTTGAAATAAAGATATTAGAGGAGTAAAATTTTGGAGCATTATATTATTAATCATATTTTAGTGATTTTTATTAGTAAATATTTTATTTTAATTTATTTTAATTTTTGAATAATTCTAACCATAATTTTTACTTTATTCTTAATTCTAATTCTAATCCTACTTATAATGCTTTTAGGATTATAATAATTATTAATAATAAGATTAGAATTATAATTTAATTAATAATTATAATAATTTTAGTTAATTTAATCTAATTTTTAGTTGTATTTATGTATGATTTGAAGTTAATAGAATTTGGAAAATAAAAAAAAGTGCAATATCAAATAGTTTAAGATTTAATTTAGTTTTTTATTTTAATTTGGTAAAATCAAATCTCTAGGAAGATTATCTTTATATAATTTAAGTTTTATTTTATTATTTTAATAGTGTAAATCCAAATCTCTATAAAATAGCTAATTGATTTTTGTGAGATTTTCTTTAATACAAAAATAACTATTACATACATTAAAAAATCATTCTTAATTTTTTTATAAAAATAAGTAACATTTATTTATTTTAGAAAGATTTAATAAAATGATTTTATAAAGAAAAAAATGAAAAATCATTTTTAAAAAATGTTAAAAAAATAGTTTACCTTACTTTTTCTACAATTCGCCCATAACACCCCAAGCATCTTAGCCAATTATGTTCAAGAAAAATAATTTTTACAATTTTTAAAGTTAAGTATTTAACATGCTCACTTTAAAAAAATTAAATTATATTTGAAGAGCATAAAATTATAATTTTTAATTGGTTCAAAACCAACTTATTAATAACTAATCTCATGTCCTCATGCAGCTGCTTAGCTTATTTTGGCTAGCAGTCACTACTCAATTTATTTAGGAGTTATTTGTGGAGCTGATGGCCCCATGAATGCTTAGTTTTTCTGCTTATTTTTAAGCAACCAGCTTAAATTTGTATTAATAGTATTAATAATAATTTATACAAAAAAATTAGAAAAACAAAAACAAAATCAAATATTAAAAAAGAGGGAAAGAAATTTGTGGAGCCACGTGGATTTTTAGAAATATGGAGTTGCTGCTTATTTTCAGCCCCCTCTCTTTTTTCACAGCTTATTTTCAATTCCTAAACAATAGCTGCTCCATTAAAATAGGAAAAGAGTCCAAATTATCCTTTCCCAAAAATAAAATTTATGCATGGGAACACCCCTGCTGCTTAAATTTAAGTAGAAAATAGAGTTAAGCAACGGCATGGAGACATAAGGTAATTAACAAAATGAGTTGAAGAACTGATTGCAACAAGTACTAATAATTATTTAAGCGCCATTGATTGCAATAGTATTGCTAATGGCAAGTACTAATAATGATATTATTAATAAAATGCTAGTATTGAGATTAAAAAATAATAATAAAAGAGAAATTGTAAAAAGAAATAAAAGGAAGTGTTTTAGATTATGATTAAATCACAAAATGAGTTAGAAAAAAGAATAAAAAAATTAAATTAATATTATTAATAAAATATAAAATGATATATACAAATTAAGATATAAGAATTTGAAACAAATTTAGAAATGAATCTTATAAAAACAATATTAGAAATTAGAAAACTAAAAAACTGATTAAGAAATAAAAAGATGATTAAAACAAGTTTTAAATGAAAAATGATCAAAGGTTAAAAGACTCTAAGTAATTTAAAATGTTAAAAATCTCAAAAAAAATTATTTAAATAATAATAAAGAAAAATAATAAATACAAATCCAAATTACTCATAGGAAATAAGAAATACAAACAAAAT
Source organism: Sequoiadendron giganteum (assembly GCA_007115665.2). Lineage (NCBI taxonomy): Eukaryota > Viridiplantae > Streptophyta > Pinopsida > Cupressales > Cupressaceae > Sequoiadendron > Sequoiadendron giganteum. The sequence continues at coordinate 460,654,597 of CM021108.1, forward strand.
GAACATAAATGTTAAAACTGTTAAAATATTAAAATTGTTAAATATTTAAACCTAATTATAGGTATAGGGATGGTGAAATGTAAGAAAGAATATGAGAGGGAAATTAAATAATTATAAAATTAGATAATAAAGATATTAAAAAAATAGGGTGACAATTTCAAATAAAGTGATGGTGAAATAGAAATTCAAAATTCAAAGTGGGAATACAATTGATAAAATAAAGGAATATAATATTAGATAAAAGGAATAATATCTTCTTATCAGTGACAATAGAATGAAAGCAGGAAGATACAAAAAGACTAAGAAAAAAAGTAATCTTTAAAAAAAATTATTGACAAATATATAATAAAAAATGATTCAAAAAATTAAAAAAATGTTTAAAATAAGACATAATTATGAACTACTCAAAAAACATTTTTTAATTTATTTCTATTCAATAATACGAAAGAACAAAACTAATCTAAAACTTATATAATATATCTTAATATATTTTCTAGTGAATCACATATATTTCACTATTTTTAAATATACTTTATTTTAAAATTTACTTTTATTTAAATATTAATAATGGATGTCACATCTATTAACTTCCTTTGGCTAAAAATAATAAAAATCACATCTAAGATTTATTTTGTTTTGTTTTTAGAAGTTCCTTTAATGCCCCATACTTATTATTATTTAATGGGGTCTTTTTATTGCAATAAAAAGCAAACGATTATTCTATGATTATTCACCCCCTCTTTATGAGCTGGACATGTCTTTAGCATTTTCCAAAAGATTGGCAAAACTCACTTTAATGTTTGTTCATAAAGCATGTCTTATTTTATTCAATAAGAACTTGATACTGCTTAGTAGTTTTTTAAAACAAGTTTACATATACAATATTATATTATAGTGGAAAGAAATAAAGAGATTTTTTTATTAAAAATGATATTTTCATTATTATAATTAATTAAATTTAAAGTTGTGATAGATTATATAATATGATTTTAAAAGTTGAAAATAAATAAACAGTAAAATATTTAGTTTTGGTGATTAATAGATAACAAATTATTATTTCAATTATAATTTAGAATCATAGTTTTTTATATGAATTGGAAGTAGAATGATGGAATTTAAATTAGACTATTCTTTGAATTTGAAAGATTAGTCATAGGTGCCACGGGAATGATGTAGATGTTGGTCTTAGAATATAGAATTTGGTAGATCAAACTCAAGTACAACAAGTTATATTTAGAATGTTACAAATTTTGTTCTTGGGATTTAGTAGATCAATCTTAGGTGTTATAGGTTTAATCTTGAATGCTACATATTTGAATTTCCACATGGATTTCATCTATAATACATAGATTTGAATTGGCTCATTGTACACTTCTACAACCTTTTTTTCCTTGATCATTGATGTATAAAGATGTGCAAAGAATGTGCAAAGCTGATTTTGAGGGCCTGGATGATAAAATTTAGCCCCAAAAAAGGTCAAGGTGGCCCCCAGCTGAGTTTGGCTTAGTTGGCAATCCACACAACTCCTCATAATGAAGCCACCTGTAAAATTTCAGCCCAAATGGATATCCAAGTCAAAAGTTATGACCTCCGGAAGTCTCTGCATCATTCTCCTTTGGTTGAAAAGAGCGTAACTCCTGCAAGTTATTGTCTTTAAATTGTTGCCACTTGCCTTGATCCAACTTCTTCACTTCCCACTCTAGAATCCATGTGTTATTTGTTGTTGGTAATCCATCCCACTGTACTAAATACCTGTTGTATTGACCTTGCCGAGTGGATGTAGTTTTCTTATCCAAAATTTGTGCAATCTTTTCCTTCTTATGTGGAATTTGGTGGTGCCAAGCCACTTCTTCTCCACTATCTTCATCATGGTCCTCTCCATGGAATGCATATAAATCAAAAACATTAAACACAAGAGAAATATCTAAATTTTCTGGTAAATTGACCTCATAGGCATTATCATTGATCTTCTTTGTAATTCCACAAGGACCAATTTTTCTATACTTCAACTTGTGGCATGTTCCTGTAGGAAATATCTCTCTTCTCAAATCTACCATCACTAAGTCACCTTCGTTGAATGTTTGATGTTGCCTACTAGCATTCACAATAGTCTTGCACCTCTCATTATTGTCCTGTAACTTTTGTCTCACATCTTGTTGTAACTGTTGAAGTTGTTCTGCAAATGCTTCCCCATCATAACTGACTCTATCTCTTATTGGTAACTATACCAAATCTAGGAAACCCTTAGGATTCCTACCATAAACAATTTGGAAAGGTGATTTACCTGTTGATCTATTTACAAAACTATTATAGGCAAATTTTGCTTGGGGTAATGCCAAGTCCCATTGTTTGGGCTTCTCTCCGACAATGGACCTTAAAAAAATTCCAAAATCCGATTGACTACCTCTGCTTGCCCATCTATTTGAGGATGATAGGCACTGCTAAAATATAAATTGGTCCCCATATTCTTCCATAAATTCCTCCAAAAATGACTTAAAAATTTGGTATCCCTATCAAACGTAATAGTCTTTGGAACACCATGTAATCAAACAACTTCTGAAAAATGGTTCTGCTACCCTCGTTGCATCTTTGGTTTTCTTATAGGAAATGAAATGAACCATCTTAGAGAATCTATCAACAACTACAAAAATGGATTCATTACCTCATTGGGTGTGTGAAAGCCCCAACACAAATTCCATGCTCAAATCTATCCATGGTTCAGTGGGTATTGGTAATGGAATATACAACCCTGTATTCTATGAATGTCCTTTAGCTACTTGATAGATTCTACACCTTGTTACATACTTAGTTATATCCCTTTTCATATTTAGCCAGTAGTATTTGTCTTCTACCAAGGCTATTGTCTTGTCCTTTTCAAAATGTCCAACCAACCCACTACTATGAAATTCTCTGATAATATTTTCTCTTATTGAGCCAACTGGTATGCATAGTTGTTTCCCTTTAAAGAGATAACCATCCTACATAAAATATTCACCCCTAAAGTGATCCAATTTACCAGATACTTGAGATTTTAGTTGTTCTAGAATCTCCCATAAATCATCATCAAAGTCATACAAATTTTTGATGGCATCAAAACCAATTACTTCAATTTCCATTGTGGTCAAAAGTACAACACAACTACTCAATGCATCTGCAACCTGGTTTTGTTTTCTAGACTTATGCTTCAAAACAAAAGTGTAGCCCTATAAGAAAGAGACCCATTTGACATGCCTACTATTCAATTTTTTCTGTGTGTTCAGGTATATCAATGCAATATGGTCTATAAACAACACAAACTCCTAGGGAACTAGATAATGCCTCCAATGTCTCAATGCTTGAACAATTGCATAAAATTCCAAATCATAAGTAGAATAATTCTTTCTCACCTCATTCAACTTTTCACTAAAGAAAGTTATAGGTTTACCTATTTGGCTAAGTACAACACCTATTCCCACATGGGAGGCATCACATTCTACTTCAAATACCTTATCAAAATTTGGCAGTGCGAGTATAGGAGCTTCGATTACCTTCTTCTTCAGGTACTTGAAACTCTCCTTAGCATCCTTAGTCAACAAAAATTTCCTTCCTTTGGTGCAGTTTGTTATAGGTGCTACAATAGTACTAAAATTTTGAATGAAATTTTGATAGAAAGTGACCAACCCATGAAAAATTCTTCCCTGTATTATGATGCTCGGACTAGGCCATTCTAGAATTGCCTTGACCTTTTCTGCATCCATTATGACACTATCTTCAGAAATTTCAAAGCCTAAAAAGACCAAATTGTCCCGCATGAATTTGCACTTCTTCAAATTTGCATAGAGATTCTCCTTCCTCAACACACTCAAGATAATCCTCAAGTTTTATAGGTGCTCTTCTTTGCTTTTACTAAAAACCAAAATTTCATCAAAATAAACTACCATAAACTTACTAATGTAAGATCGCAATATAGTATTCATCAATCTCATAAATGTAATATGTGCATTAGATAGCCCAAATAGAATAACCATCCACTCATATAAACCATCTCTAGTCTTAAAGGTTGTCTTCCACTCATCCCCTTCTCGGATTCGGATCTGGTGATAACCAATTCATAGATCGATCTTGTTGAAATATTTAGCCCCTATGATCACATCCATCATGTCCTTTATACGAGGTATCAGGAATCAGTACTTGATGGTAATCTTATTAATTTATCTACTATCAGTGTACATCCTCCATGTGCCATCCTTCTTTGGGGTTAACAATTTAGGTACACCACATGGGCTCATGCTCTCTTTGAAAACACCTTTTCTTATGAGTTATGTTGCTTGTTTATTCAGATTTGCATGTTGTGTTGGATTTATCATATAAGCTGCTTGATTGGGTAGAGTTGCTCCTGGAATCAGATCAATATGATGTTGGATATCTCTCTTTGGTGGTATACCATCAAGTAATTCATCAAGCACAACACCAACAGACTCCCCCAATAGCTCTGTTGTTTCTGATGGTACTGAAATATCTTCTTCTTCTCCTCTTTTCACTACTAATGCATAACAACACCCTGTTACCTTCATTTATTTGACAATTTCTCTTTCAGACAACATGGTCTCACCTTTTCCTTCATCCTTAAGGGAAAAAAAATCACTCTAGAGCCATCCTTCCAAAAGATGTATATGTTTTTCTCTCCATCACGCATAACTTTTCATCATACTACCATGGCCTTCCTAGCAATACGTGACATGCATCCATTGGAATGAAATCACACCATATCTCATCCTTATAGATCTTCCCTATGCTAAAATTAATTACATATTTTATCAACAGTGACTTCATTTCCCTTTTTAAACCATGCAATGCAATAGGGGTGGGGATGCTTTTCACAGTGTAAATTCAATTTTTCTACTATTTCCCTAGAGACCATATTCTCACAACTACCTCCATCAACTATAACTTTACATAAATTTCCACCCGAAGTGCATCTGGTTTTGAAGATAAATTGGTTTGAAGCCATGAATCATCAAATCTTTTAGCTTGTGCTTTCTCCTTGGAATCACCATTCATCTTCTCATCACAAGACTTTCTCCCACATCTAGTGAAACCTCTAGTTCTGCCCCTTCTACTTCATTCTCAGCTAGAACTAGGTTCACCTTAGGTTGTCTTCCTTGATTTCTTTCTTGCATATTATAATTCAAGCATTCAAATGCCCCGTGTCCTTCTTCTCCACATCTGAAACAAGTGAAAGGCCTTCTTTGTTTTTCCCATCCTCTACCACTGCCATAACCTCTACCTCTTTGAAACCTTCTTCCTCTTTCTTGATTCTGAGGATCTTGTCGGGTGTCTACTGATTTTTCTAGTCCCTAGGATGTCTCTCCCCTACCATAATTTAAACCTCCTCAAAATGGGGATGATGTACCCCTTCTTCCTCCTCTATTCCTTTGAATATATTATCTTCTTTGTTTTTCTTCATCCTTTAGAGCCAATTGGTAGGCTTCCTCCATACTTTTGACATGATGCATGCTCAATTCATCTTGAATAAAGAATTTTAGGCCACTTACATATCTAGCAGCCATTTTTTCATCAATTTCTCAATGTTATACACATATAGACAGCTTGTAAAACTCATTTGTATAATCTTGCACAAAAGATAAATTTTGCTGTAAATTTTGAAACCTACGAAAAAGGGTTTGTGCAGTCTATGGGCAATTTTGTTTCCCTCAACTTCTTCTCCATTTTATTCTAGGTCTTGATCTTATCCTTTCCTTTCCTTTCCTTGTTCGTTCCTTTTGGAAATGATCCCACCAAATTATTGCATGGACCTTTAACTTGGTGCATGTGAATTTCACCTTCTTTTCCTCTGTCATGGACTTCCATTCAAAAAAATTCCCCATGTCATTTAGCCAGTCTATCAACTCCTCTTGTTTAAGACTACCCACATAGTTTGAAACATCAATCTTGATCCCTTCCAAGGCCCTAAGAATCCTCTCTTCAAATATCATGGCCTCTAATCATTCTTCTTCAAGTTCCACATCCTGATCTGCACCTCCTTGGCCTATCTCTTCATCAGATTCATCTCCTCCTCTTCCTATTCTTTGATTCACCAATCAGTTTGTAAGTTCTGCTACTTGCCTTTGTAGGTTTTGCATCTCTCTGTGCATCTAGGCAATACCTCCTCTTCCTCTTCCTCTCCCAACCATCTTCCTGCTCTGATACCAGATGATGTAGCCAATAACACATTCAACATAATTTAACCATTACTTAATTCATGAGAACTGGAAATCTAAAAATTGATTGGAATCTAATTTCTTCTATTATATAAGTCTATTTCTATAATGAAAGAAAACACCCTTATATCTAAAAAATGGAAAAAAATAAAATAAAACCCAAAATTTACCTTTTTTGGCATTTTATCGACAATTGTCAAATTTTGCCATTTTTGGTAATTTTACATACATATCCCTTTGAGCCCAATTTTTTTCTAAAATCTTCCTAAAGCTAAGGTGACATGAATTTTTAACTTACATTCAAAATTGGAAACATGATTTCCAAGTTATTAAAGAAAACAATTTTCTAAAAACTCGAAAAAAAACACAAAAAGTTGATTTTGAGGGCCCAGATAAAAGAATTTGGCCTCCAACCAAGTTTGGCTTGGTTGGCAATCCACACAACTCCTCATAATGAAGCCACTTGTAAAACTTCAGCCCAAATGAATATCCGAGTCAAAAGTTATGACCTCTGGAAGTCCCTGCATCAATAGCAATATTAGATTAAAAAAAAATCAAAATCTCAATAATGGATCAAATATTCTAATTGAAATGTCACTAGATGAAGAGAAATAGAATATTATATTATTAGAAAGTGTGATCTTAATAACCTTAAAATTTTGAGAAAAGAAGAATAATAAACTAAAGTGAAGTTAACTTAAAATATAAATAATTTCCATTCAATATTATAACAAATTCACATAGTGGCGAGTGCTAGCATTTTTAGTATTGTAAAACAATTATTGAGCAACATAGTTGAATTTAAGTTTGTTTCTTAAAGATTAAATATATTTTAAATAATTATCTTTAATCTTAATTTAATTACAAAATCTATATAATTATAATTGTAACTTAGTCTATGCCAATAGTGGCATGGTGTGATGGTTAAGCCATTGTGTTGTTATTTTTCATCAAGGTTCAAACTCCATTGGGGTGTAATTGTTGAGAATTTATATTGGGGATGAGGTCCCCCATATGTGACCTCACCGTCAAAAGTGTTTACCCCTTAAAAAAATATTGTAACTTAGTCTATATAGTTATTACTATAATAACAAACTTAATCCTAAACCTTATTTTTTAATTATTATATTATAATCATTTTTTTGTTGCTACACCTAGCCCAACGTCCAACGGGTGAGCTGAGGCGAGACTAATCCCCTACGGGTGGGCACAACAACTCGCAAGCCAGTCCACCAGTTAAGCCCAGAAGTGTGAGTCGAACCAGAAACCTATGGGGAGCAAAACCATGGCCCAAGCCAACTTTGCTACCTGTGCAAGCTATATTATAATCATTTCTTATTCACTAGTATAAATTAGAAATATTATATTTTTTACTAACCAAAACAAATTTAAAACATTTTTCACCATTAAAACATAAAAAATACATCAACATATTATTAGGAGAAACATCATATTATAAATGAAAATTTTAAAAATATTTAAAATAGATATTTATTTTTTACATATGAAGACATAAAATTTTAATAATATATATTAATATAAAATTATTAAAAAAATAGAATATTTAAAATATTTTGAGAAATAAAAAAAAATTACATATATAAATATAAAATTTATGTATCTATATAGAAAAATGGCTATTTACACAACTTGCCCAAATATTTCAAATAGTTTTAATAATAAAAAGTGAAAAAAGTAGTCAAGTAGTCTTCAACAAGAAAGATAATTGATTGGCGAGGTAGATGGGTGCCAAAGGAAGGAAGATCAATGACGTGAGCTAGGGTGCATTGGTCCTCTACTCGTCGTCGTCATTCCTTTTGCTTTATTCATTGCTATCTGTCCTTAGTGCATGTGTGGGGAGAATTTGTGAGGCTTTTAAGCCAGGTGCGAGGGTATTTCGTGTTTTTGTGTGCAAGTGTGGTTGTTGGTATTGCAGGAGGTTAGTTGGAAGGTGTTGTGTGGAGTTTGGGAGGTGATCTTGGCGTGGGAAATGGTTTTGGGTCTACAGAGAGTGGTATCTTCCCCTTGTTCGATTTTTATTTTCCTAATTTTTTATGTTAGTTGAAGGCTCGAGAGGATTTGAGAAAATGACCATCTAAAATTTTGACAGGGGTAGACCCATCCTCATCAATCCACTCCAAAGCAATTAATTTTTAAGCAATGCTTTAAATGAGGGGGCTCATCACAAATACGAGGTCCTCAAGCTTTGAAGGTAAATGGTTGTCTAGAGAGGAGTCTTTCTCACCCAATTCTAGTTATTCAACTTAAGCCAGTTGCAAATGATGTCAACTATTTATGTAACCATGCTTTAATTTGAATATTTATGGGAATTTATGTCTGCCTCCCTTTTTTTGAATCATGGGCTCATTAGACTTGGAACCCAAAGGGAGATATGGAGGTTATGCAAGTAGCCAATAACTATTCATGGTGGTTTTCTCTTTCATGGAAGATCAGAACAAGGCTTTTGAAGGGGGTCCATACTTCTACAATCAAGTAGGGTTGTTCATCAAACCTTGACATTTAGGATTCAATCTAGCGGAGGAGCTTCCATCAAGGGTCTTGGTTTGTGTGAGACTCCCTTGGTTGCCACTAGAGTTCTAGAGGAATGATATTTTGCACATGATTGTGTTGCTACTAGGAAAACCGGTGGGTCCATCTCAACAAACATTGGATAACAAGGTAATCTCATATGCTTGTGTTTGTATTGAAATTTATTTAAGTAACCTATTTATAGATTCAATGGAAATTTAGGTTAGGTATACTTCATGGATTCAACAACTTGACTATGAAGTTCTTCCTTTTCGTTGTCGGATCTGTCATGAGTATGGGAATTTGTAGAGGAAATATCCTAAACTTAGCTCATCAGGGGCACTAGTTAGTGGAGTTTCAGCCAAGATGCCTTCCTATCCTCCACCATCAAAGGATAAGATAAAATCCCCTATATCAGAAGGGGAAATTGATAAGGAGGGTTTTATCCCTATTAAGCCTCACAACAAGGGTAAAGGCTTGAAGGGAACTCTCAAGGATAAACAGGGTGATGAGACTTTTAACCAGTTTGAGGCTTTGGAGGACATTGTTCAATATGAAGAAAATCCAAGTAGGTTGCACTTTGGATTAGATATTTTGAGGGTGGATCAACTGACCTCCAAAGAAGATGACAATCATAACAATTTGGAGGCTGAGCGAATCGATTCACAAATGGAAACATACCAATTTTAAGATATCCCTGGTTAGTTAGCTCTTCCTAAGAAGAATGTGTTGGGTGGAGGATCAAGCTTGGATTTAATTAAGAATATGTAGGAGGTAGTGTCATAGGATCTTGGAAAAGGTAATAAAGAGGTACCTACATTGGGCTTGCAACAAAAGAACTTCAAAAAGGGGGGCTCAAAGAATTCTTCCAAGTTGGGGAGGAAGAAAAGATTAGGATAAAATTAAATTAATGGGGGAGAATTTGGTGGAGTCGGGCTCAGTCAAGACTATTGACTCCCATTTTTCTAACTCTCATAAGTGATTTCCCTTTCCTAGAATGCAAGGGGTTTGAACAACATCCCTAGAAAAAAGGTTGTTCAAAAACTGATAAAAGTGCATTCTCTTGATGTAGTATTCATTCAAGAATCTAAGTTATCTATGGAAGATATGTTTAACATGGCTTCCAAGTTGTGGTAGAGAGGTCAATGTCAGTGCATTGTGGCATAAGGGAGTGTTGGTGGGACTTGCGTAAGATCTCTCCTCTATGGTGGATTTCTAGTAGACACTCCTTATCCATGGTAGCCTCGAGTTTCAAATCTAGTGAAATCTTCCTATTTACCAAGGTTTATGCTCTGATTGATTTTCTTGGTAAAGGTCATCTCTGGGCTCATATTGGGTATGTGTGGTCCCTAGCTCCATTATTCCCTTATATTTTGGCTAGCGATTTCAATGCTATTATCAGTTTGGAGGAAAAGAAGGGGGAGTGGTTTTGGCTCCATGGTTGTCGTTGCACTAAAAGGTCAACTTGCTAATGCTCGATACAACCACCATAGTTAATGGATCCACGAGAGGTGGTTAAGCCATGTCATGAATCCTGAGGGGAGCACTGACCATCTACCAAAAATTTCCCCCTTAACATTACCTAAGGGGATTTGAACCTGAAACCTTTAGCATTGATACCAATTATTGGTCCATAATTGCCATTGCACCAAAAGGTTGACCTACTAATGCCTGATACAATCGCCAGAGTTAATAGATCCATGGGAGGTAGATAAGCCATATCACAAATCTTGTGGGGAGCACTGAACATTTTCCAACAAGTGGATAGGCTTGAACCTTCTTCTTTGATATTTAGAGATAATATTGCATTACTAAACTTGATAGATATAAAACCATGGAATGGTATGTTTACTTGGAGTAATAGAAGATGTGGAGAGGGTTACATCTTTGAGAGATTAGAAATTTTTAGTCTCTAGTTTTTGGATTGATTGCAATTGGGTAACTAGTTCAAAGATTCTAAAGTGGAGAGAATTGGATCATTGGTCTATAAAACTATCTACAAGAGAGAGGGGTGTCTCTAAGAACCCTTCATTCAAATTCCAACTTATGTGGCTACATGAACCATCTCTGCATGATCTTATGAGAGAGTGGTGGAGTAAAGGAATGCCTTAGCATGGTACAACTATGTATTCTTTTGTCAAGAGGCTCCAATTTTTGAAGTATCAGCTAAAGAAGTGGAATAGGAAGAGTTTTAAGAATATTTTATAGAAAATATGTTACCCAACATTGCTTGGATGCCATCACTAGGAAGAATAGGGATCAAGGGCCCACTAAGGACTCCCTTAAAGAATAAGTGGAAGCTATGAATGTATAGAGGAATGGTAGTTGTGGGAAGCGACTTTTTGGAAATAAAATTCTAAGATTGATTGGCTTCAAGAGGGAGATAAGAATACAAATTTCTTCTTCAACTCTATTGAGGCCAGAAATCATGATAATTTAATACCTTCTTTAGCTTCGTCTCAAGGAGACAAAATCAACTCTTTCAAGGATATCTCACATGAAGTTACTCATTATTATTCTTTGTTGTACTTTGAGGATTCAAATGTTGCAGAGGTGGAAGAGAATCTTATTTTAATTCCTTTTGTTGTGCCTAATGAAGTGAATGAGGTGCTTATTATCACCATCCTCCAAGTTGAAGAGGTAGTCTTCAAGATGAAGAAAGGGAAAGCTCCTAGCCCAAATGGTTTCCCAATAGAATTCTTTCAAGAATTTTGGGACATTATCAAATTTGATTTGTTGGATGTCATGATTGAATCATAGAGAGACAAGCAAATATTGAGGGCAATGAATTCAACCTTCCTAGTTCTTATCGCTAAGAGAGAAGGGGCTAACTCTCTAGATCAATTATTACCAACTTCCCTTTGTAATGTGGTCTATAAGACCATCTCTAAATTAATTCTGGAGAGACTCAAGATGTGGCTAAGAAAATTTATTTCAGAAGAGCAAGGGGGTTATGTGGTAGGTAGGAAATTCTTGGATGGAGTAGTCATTGTGACTGAGGCCATTCATTCCATTGAACTCTCCAATGAGAAGGACATGTTCATAAAATTGGACATGGCCAAAGCTTATGATCATGTGAAATGGGCATTTCTCTAAAAAATTCTCATTGCCTTCAGGTTTGGAGAAGAATGGATTAATTGGGTGATGAGTTGTGTTATGTCTACGTCCTACTTAATGTTTATTAATAGTGAGCCTATTGCTCTTTTTGGTGCCTCAAGGGGCCTCTGATAAGGTGAGCCCATGTCACCTTACCTCTTTATTATTATGGTTGAGGGATTGAAAGAATCTTAAAAGCTCATTTGAGATGAGGTCTTATTCAAGGATGGAATTGGGGAGATGAATTGCTTCATCAAACCCACTTACAATTTGTGGATGGCACTGCTTTATTGAGGATTGCCAAAATTAGAGAAGTAATTAACTTCAGGCATGCTTTGGATATCTATCTTTTTGCCTCAAGTTATAAAATCAATGAAGTTAAGTCCTCTGTCTTCTTTTCAATACCCCTCCCCTTATTTAGTCTAGAATTTCTCAAATTCTTATATTTTAGATTGGTGGTTTGCCTTTTGTGTATTTGGGTATATCCCTCTTTGTAGGCCCTTTTCTAAGAGGGATTTGGAAAAATATGTTGGAATTTTTTAGGGAGCGTGTTAGCCATTGGACCTTTACATGGTTTTCTTTTGCAGGGAGAGTTATGTTATTAAAATCTATGGTTCAAGCTCTCCCTATTTATATGTGTATGGTGCAAGTTGCACCCTTAAGTTTCATTAAGGATCTGTATGCTCTATCTAGACAATTATTGTGAGTTTGTAGTTAAGCCTCCTTGAAGTGGAATCTAGTTAGGTGGGATTCCATATGTATGCTAAAGAAGATGGGGGCTTTGGGTCTATGACAGGTGATCCTTACTGGTTAGGCTTTGGCTTTCAAGCTGTATTGGAGGCGGTGCACTAATCAAGATCAAGCTTGGGCTAAGATTCCTTTTTCTAAATATTTGAGGGGCACAACTACAAAAGATGTGCCTAGGATATCCTTTTCAGGCAAAGGGTCTATGATTTGGGATAGTCTTAAAAGAGGTGTTTCCTTAATCAAGTAGGGTTTATTCTAGATATGTCACAGAGGTTCTAAGGTGCTTTTCTGGTTCATATCATGGGACAGTCATCCCCCAACCATGACCAGGTATCCACACCTTTAGAACCTTTGTCTTAATTTCTTGGAGGTTGGTTGGACCCAAGTGGAAGAATTTAAAGAGGCAAAGAGTTTGGGGCAAGTGGAGGTGTGTTAGTGGAAGGATTCTCATGCATGGCCACCTAGGGGATCAAAGGATGATTGAGAAGAGTTGTCTCAAATTTTAGCTCATAGAGTCTGTAGCTCTTTGTTGAGGAATGAAATCCTAGCTTGGAGTCCTGACCCTAGGGGGTACACTCAGTGGCTATTGGGTATCAAGAGTTGGATAGGCAAAAATTTAGAGGGGAGGAAGTTCCTTGGTGGAAGCATCTATGGAATAAGTTTGTGTGGCCTAAATGCAATTTCTTCCTTTGGCTAATTGCTTGAAACAAGTGTCTCACTTGGGATAATCTTCAAAAGAGGGGCTTTTAGTGGTCGTTTATTTGTGTTCTATGTGGTAGTAGTGAGGAATATTCATCTCACTTATTTTTCTAGTTTACCTTTTCAAGAACCATTTGGAACATTTGGTGGGAAGTTTGGAGACATAAATGTGTGCATGCTTCATCCCTTGTTGAATTTTGGAGGTCTTTGGGGAGACCACCTACTAAGGCGTTATGTCTCTAGGTGGGTTGGGATATCGGTCCCTCATGCATCCTTTGGAAAATTTGGCTGGAAAGAAATCAAAGGATATTTTAGGGAGGGAGATTGGTGGCTCATTAGTTTTGGTAGAGGATTCTTGGTATGATTCAAGAAACTATCTAGGCTAAGTGTGATGTGGACACCCCTCATGAGTTTGGGGGTAGGTGGTCCATGAAAGGCTTCCTATAGAGGAGAGAGGCCTCCCAATAGGAAAATCTAGAGTGATGGAAGATGGTCACCACCCTTACCAGTGTCCTGAAGATAAACATTGATGACTCCTCCAAGGGTAATCCTAGATACACTAGAGTTAGAGGTATCGAGAGGGATAATTCAAGGGCTATCCTTTTCTTCTCTAGCTTTCAGGGATACCAAACTAATAATTTTATGGAGGCCTTGACCATCTATATTGTGATGGAAAAGGTGTGTGCTCTTGGGTGGCACAAGGTCATCTGTGAGACAGATTCTTAGATCCTAGTTAATATGTTAAATAAGCAAAGTTTGGATAGGGTGAATTGGCAGCTAGATTTTGAAGTACATCAGATTCACTAGATTAGCACTTCTTTGGACTTGGTTTCTTATGCCCACATCACCAAGGAGTGAAACAATGTTACGAAATGTTTGGCTAAATGGGCTTTAAAATATAGAGGTAACGGAAATGTTGGTGGTTGGGAGCAACATCCATTGGACTGCTCCCAAAGGTTGAGATTGTTGACATAGGAGGATATTCATGGGTCTTAAGGGGTGTCGATGGGATTTAGATTATTTTGGTTGTAATGTTGAATTCTTTTGATTAAATAAATTTTTACCTCTTTATTAAAAAATGAAAAAAAAAATTATTTCTATAAATCCACTCTTAACACCTAAAGTTTTTACCAATCATATTCATTATAAATAATTTCAATTTTTTTAAAGTTATAATGTTTTAAGAAAAAATAATGACTTCTAATTTATAAAATACATTTATTAATAATTAAGTAAGCATCGTTGATTGAAATAGTATTGTTAATGACAAGTACTAATAATGATACTATTAATAAAATGCTAGTATTGCGATTGAAAAATAACAATAAAAAAGAAATTATAAAAAGAAATAAAAGGAAGTATTTTAGATTATGATTAGATTACAAAATGAGTTAGAAAATAGAATAAAAAATCAAATTAATATTATTAATAAGATACAAAATGATATATACAAATTAAGAGATAAGAATTTGAAACAAATTTAGAAATCAATACTATAAAAAAATATTAGAAAACTAAAAACTAAAAACTAATTATTGTGTGAGGGTGAGAAAGGACGTTAGATTCTGATTTCAAGAAGGACATGAAAGCAATTTGACAAAGAAATCTAATCTACAACCAAAATGCACAAATCTAAAATCTAAAAACTCCTACACATACGAAATTGAATTATACTATTGCAAACATGATAAGGAATCTACTAATTACCAAATGAAATGAAAGAAAAAGATAGTTTCACCATCCCATAGCGAAGTGTATTCGCTTGATGTTGGATTGCTCTTATCACAACGAAGCCTCCAAAGTTTGTGTGCAAAGTGTGGATGAATGCTTGGTTGATCAAAGGAAGGAATGAAGCTCTCTCAAGGATGATCTTGACAACATGTCATTGCTCAATGTATGTTGATTCTCCAATCCTTATTTGTGAGGAAATGGGTTTGTTATATAGAAGATGTGTTTTGAAATGGACGATCAAGATTGTTTTGAAGAATATCTAGATCAATGATCAGAGTGTGTTGAGAGGATTTAGACATGATAGAATTGTGCAAAGTTGATTGCACAATTTGTGTGATTGAGAAATAGATTGGCCAGTCAGGGATGTGATTGATCAATTAACAGATTTAGATTGATCAGTCAGGAATGCGATGGCTTAGTTAGGAATGTAATTGATTAGTTAGGAATTGTGATTGATTAGTTAACAAATTAGATTGCTTAGTCAATAATTGTAATTTGCTCAATCAGAAAGTGGGTGAGGAATGTGAATTAATTGATTTAATTAATTAATTCTTTTTGGAGTTGAATGTGCAAATCAAGTTTGACTATTGCAAACAAAGTTGCATTAGTTTGATTTTGGTTTTTGATAATTGATTTGAATAGTTTGATTAAATTTATTCAAATTTTTGGAGGAAAAATGTTGTAATTAAATTATTATTTAATAATTTAATCAACTTAGAGGAATAAGGTAATTTAGTGATGTAATTAAATATTTGGTGTTATTCAACCAATCAGGACAAAATAAAGTGGGATTAGGACCTTATTAAATAAATATGATTTATTTAATTGGTCGAAATGATGAAATGTGAATTAATCAAATAATGTTATTTTATTTAATTAATAGCAGAATTAGGGTTTTTAAGACTTTATTAAATAAATGAAATTTATTTAATTTGTCCAAAATGATGAAAAAGTGAATTAATTAAATAATATTGTATTATTCAATTAATAGAAGAATTAGGGTTTTTTAGGACTTTATTATATAAACGAAACTTATTTAATTTGTCTGAAATGATGAAAAAGTGAATTAATTAAATAATATTGTATTATTCAATTAATAGAGGAATTAGGGTTTTTGATGTCATTTTGATGTGGTGTGATGTGGTGTGGTGTGGGAACGTTGTGGTGTGATTCTGAGACAATCCAAGACATTACGAGATGATTCTGAGCCATTTCAGGGTGATTTTGAGATGTTACGAGATGATTCTGAGTCATTCCGAGATGTTATGAGATGATCAGAGACGATGTTCCATATCATTTGATGTTGTTCGAGGTAGTTTGATGTTGTTCGATGC
This sequence comes from Sequoiadendron giganteum, assembly GCA_007115665.2. Taxonomy (NCBI): domain Eukaryota; kingdom Viridiplantae; phylum Streptophyta; class Pinopsida; order Cupressales; family Cupressaceae; genus Sequoiadendron; species Sequoiadendron giganteum. The sequence continues at coordinate 460,670,933 of CM021108.1, forward strand.
TGTTTGAAGCTATTTGACGCTGTTCGATGTTGTTTGATATTGTTCGATGCTTTTCGATGTTGTTCGATGTTGTTTGATGTTGTTTGATGTTGTTTGATGTTGTTCAAAGCTGTTCAATGTTGTTCGAGGTGTGTGATAGGTGTCAAGTCAATTTTACATGTCTACATTTTTCTCCTCTTTGATACAAAGTACTGGTTGCTTTGTTTCAAAGATTCTATTTTTAAGATCAATTTTTTAAAAAGAAAATTATACTCCACTATGCCCTAGTGTTCAGTGGAAATGATGGTAGGACTCCATGTTGCCCCCTCAAGAGGTTGACCAAAAATTTCAAGTTTTGAGGCAGGCTCTTGACACTATTGTATTATCGTTTCAATGTTTTCATATGAAATGTTATATCAACATGTGCATCGTTTCTCATTCAGAGTTTCTAATTTGAAAGTAGGAAGATTTTCCAAGTGTAATTAGGGTTTCCTTTATGAAATTAGGGTTTTCTTGAGATGTTATATAAACAATTTGTCTTCAAATTGGGTCATTTGTGCTTGGTTTCTTTTGCTAATTCTTGCCTCTAGATTCCACATTCTTTCAGTTGTTGAGGGAGAATGTCGAGATTCGAGGTTGCCCCACATCGTTTTGAGCTCGTTCGAGAGTATAGATGGCCTTCAGGCATTGGTGGCTTGGTATGTACCTTTTCACCCTTCGCTTTCATCATGTTTTCGTTCTCATTTTTTGTGTGCGAAGTTTTATTAGATAAATGTGCTGGTTTTGAGATTCCTGCACAGTTGTCTCAGTTTTGGCACTTTTGTTAGGTGAGTTTTGTGCATCTGTACAAAAACTACACAGTTGTGCTAAATTGGTACATTTGTCTTGATCAGTTGTTTAGAAACTGTGTAGTTGTCCTAAAACTGTACTTTTATCCTAAACTAGCGCTTTTGTCTGGCTTATGTTGAGCATTTGTCCTAGAACCTAGCAATTGATTCTCCTTTTGTCATTTTCCTTTTTGCTTTGTTCTAAACCCTAGCATGTGTCCATGTACCATCATAAATGTCGTTTGTCACCATGATTATGTTCTAAAACCCTAGCTTGTGTTCGTTTACCATCATTAATATCGTTTGTCACCTTACTTGTGTTGTTTTGTGTTGCTTTGCATGTTTAGAGTGAAACCCTATCTTGTGTTCATTTACCATCATAAATGTCATTTTATCACCATGCTTGTGTTCTAAACCCTAGCTCATATTTGTTTACCGTCATAAATATAAATTTTCACCATGCTTGTGTTGTTTGGTGTTTCTTTGCATGTTTAGAGTGAAACCCTAACGTCTTGGTTTATATCATTTGTAGGCGAATCTCCATCCACTTATGACGAGAGAGAGACGTCCTCGTCACTTGTTTGATCCAATTACCTAGTTCGATGAATTGGAGTGAGACTTTCTTGATGCTGTGGGATTGCATTATATCTGTTATATGCCTCTGATCATGACCCATACAGTGATGTTGACCGCTCTCATGGAGAGGTGGCACTTTGAGATGTCCTCTTTTCATTTACCTACAGGGGAGACAACTATTATTCTAGAGGATGTGTGGAGGATTATTCATCTTCCTATTCATGGTGATCTTGTTATGTACCAAATTCGACGAGGTGACCATGCTATGCAACATTTGTTAGGTGCAACACATGTGGATGTTTGTGATGTAGAGATTGATCTATCTAATTTTTCAGACATCGCAAACCCTATCGTTCTTATCCTTTGTGACGTGGTATTAGGATTAGTTGTTCTTGATAGATGAGTTCAACAATTTGTAGTGGGATGGGGTGTATGTATTGAGAGTATGCTAGAGCATGGTACAAGATATGCCTAGGGTGCCTATTTGCTTGCCCATCTTTACTGAGATATGCACAAGGTGGTGTATTGGGGTTGGAGGTCATTGTCTGTAGGTGTATCCCTTTTGCATGTTTGGGCGTGGGAGCATATTGCAGTGACTCGTCCTAACGGGATTCATGATTTTTCTTTGGGTGATCCATATTGTTATCGTTATGGGGATTTTATGCACTACACTTTTCCTGAGGACTTGCATTATTGGTGTTGTGTGTTTGATGAGATGCTTGGTTTTGTGTGGAGACCTTGCATGAGTTGTGAAGTTTGGCCAAAGGATGCAGATCAACTTGTGTACTACTGACATACCCGTTAGTTGCTTGGTCGTTCATCATTTGTGATAGAGCGTTATCTACTAGACCGAGTCTGTCGCCAGTTTGGTGGGAGACAGGGGTGGATTCCTGATATGTATGAGGCTTGGTTTGGTCAGACTTGTCGGGAGGTCCGTGTATGGTGTATCCAGGTTGATGTAGATACTGTTATTGCCAAGTTTGGAGCATTTGCCCCAGTCGGTTGGGGTTGATCAGTTGGAGTGGTAGATCTAGGTACTACTCACGATTATGAGGAGTGGTGTACATGACATAGGCCTTTGAGGCTTACTACTCCTAGAGGTGATCCTATTTTGAGCAGAGCAAGCATCACAGGTCATTGCGGGGAGTGACAAAGTGCTAAGGTTCTTGCAGAGTAGTTGGATCAAGCTCAATATGATGAGGCATAGGATATTGAGGATGAGTGGGTGCCTCCTACACAGGGTTAGAGACAGGTTCTAGTTCCTCCTCCACCAACTAGGGATGTTGATTTGTTGCTAGCATAGATGACTTTGGACATATATGCAGAGATTGCATGGCGACAGGTTTCAAAGGATTTGGTAGACACTCTGAGGGTTGAGCGAGATAGTTTGATTGGTAGACTACATGCAGCAGAGGCTCAGATAGTATTACTGACAGCAAAGAGAGATTCTCTTCAGGCAGATTGAGAGAGTGATATTGGTAGACGACATGCTACAGAGGCTCAAGTACTATTACTGACAGCGGTGAGATACTCTCCGGGTAGATTGTGATGGTATGCGAGGTGAGCGAGATAGGTATTTGTAGGCATCTACCTATTATTAGAATTTATATGATGCTACCATTCCTAGGGACTCTTGGCGTCCACGATGTGGGGAGCCTAGTGCTACGAGCAATGGTGGTGGCGTTGCTGGTGGCACTGTAGGTGATCATTTTGTGAGACAACCAAATCATTTTGGTTTTCAGTAGTGTTTTGTCTGTCCTGCTAGGGTTTTACTATTTTTGATACCTGATCTTCATGTTGTTTCATGGTGTAGAGGCATTTTGTAGACATGTGTTATATATATTCCTTGGTCTAGTCAAGACCTCGTATATATGTTATGATTTTGTATTTTCCTATCACACTTGTGTCACTGTGGATGTGCTTATGACATATTCCTTTTTGATGATTATATATATGAGATATACCTTATTTGATTCAACCTCATTTTACGTAAGGTGATGGTGAAATATGATGATGCATGTTTATATGTGTTTTTGTGCTCTTATGATGTATGAATTTGATGTAGATGAAGGAATCATACTTTGTCTCATTTTATGATGTGATGGATGTTGATAGATGAATGCCCCATACATGATACATGATGTTTTTAATTGGTTTATTATCATCATGATATGTATTGATAACATTTGTGGATGTAGAATGGATATGGTACTGATTATGTGTTATGCAGGATGAATGTTAATTAGAAGAATTATGATGATAGATAGAGATATGATGTTAATTAGAAGAAGTATGATGATGTTTGTTAGTTAGTAGAAATATGATAATGGATAGAATTGATGATGTGACTTTTCTTCGCTTTAGATACTTCATTGTTGAACAATCCTGTTTGATGTAGCAAACAAATATGATGCAATAGGATATGAGAACTACCAAGGTGAATTTGTATCTATTGCGGGGACTTTGACTCTACAAACAAAGAGTATCTTTGTTCATACTAGACATGCGAAAACTTTGTTTAAAGTATAGGGGGGATTGCGTGAAAAATGTTTCAGACCAGTCACAGAGAGAGGTATAGAACACCTAACATGTAACTGCTTCACAAACTGTTTTAATACAACTTCCATACTCAATAAAGAAAGTATTCGCCATGGAAATATTACAAACATATCTTACAAACAACAAATAGAAATGATGCTCAATTGCCCCCATTCCTTCTTCTCTAAATCCTTATGGACGTCCTTGAGAGATCCTGTGAATGAGTCAATAAAATAAATCACAAAAGTATGACCACAAAAAGATAAAAACAAAGTTGCAGTATCACTCAGCATGTCTATTTAGGGTGGGGCTATTATCCATTGTTGATCATGTCTATCGTAGGAACAGATCCATTAAGGCATATCTCAGGATGTTGTTGGGACTTGTTTAAAAAGATAGGTAGTTGATACTTTGGCATTGTTTTTGTCTATTTATAGGCAACTCTTATGTGATTGTTTTTGCTTGAAAGCTCTAGTTGTTGATGTTTGTTTTGTTTGTTTGTTTTGTCAAAAGGGTGATTGGGATGGTTTGTTTATTATGGTTGAACTATTTATTGTGGATGTTGATGATAGGATGGGCCCCCTTTTTTTTCATTTTCTAAGTTTTATGATGCTATTTTTATTTTGTTTTTGGGGGAATAACCTAGGGCTTTAGGGTCTCATCAAAGGTAAGCCTTGCCTACGTTGTACATGCAGAGGCTCATAATTCGCTTGGTTTGACCTTTTTTGTTTTGTGAATGTTTTTGGATTTTGCAATTTTGAATTTGTTTGGATTTTGTATTTTTTGACTAAGAGAAATAAAGCATGTTGGAAACCTAAGGGGACTGACCTAGGGTTTCGGGGGCTAATAGGCTTGCCTACGTTGTACACTTAGAGACCACGTAGTTCGACCATTTGACTCAAAGCATGAACTATTTTTGGGTAAACAACATCGATAGCATGGATTGATATCCCATTTTTGTGTCTAGAGGATGTGTTGTGGGAAATTCACTTGAACTAGTTGTGAGGTTCAAGCAAATGTTGATATCTTAAACTGTTTGAGTGAACGAATAACCCAATTATGTTGTTTTGTTTTGATGTTTTCACATGTTTTTGATCTTTGCTATTTTTTTTGGATGTTTTTGGATTTTTACCCTTTTACCTAGGGTGTAAGATGTTGACAACTTGGATTGATACTTCACTTTGTTTTTTTCTAGAAGATATGTTGTGGAAAAGCTTACTTGGACTAGTTGTGGGGTTCAAGCAACTGCTAATATCTTAGAATTTTTGAGCGAAGGAATAATTTGAGTTGTTGGCATCTTTGAAGGTTACCTTGGTAGTGCGTTGGTGGTACACCTTGTTGTTGGGATGAATTGTTTTGAAGGTTACCTTGGCGGTGCGTTGGCGAGTATACCATGTTGTTGGTGGATTTTTACCCTCTTTCCTAGGGTATAAGATGTTGAAAACTTGGATTGATACTTCACCTTGTTTTTTTCTAGAGGATATGTTGTGGAAAAGCTTACTTGAACTAGCTACAGGGTTCAAGAAACTGTTGATATCTTAAAAATTTTGAGTGAAGGAATGATTTGTGTTGTCGTCATCTTTGAAGGTTACCTTGGTAGTGCATTGGTGGTACACCTTGTTTTTGGGATGGATTTATTTCAAAGGTTACCCTGATAGTGTGTTGGTGGTATACCTTGTTGATGGGACAATTTTTTTTTAAAGGTTACCCTGATAGTGCATTGGTGGTATACCTTATTGTTGGGATAAATGCCTAGATCACAATGTGAGCTAGAAGACATAGATCAAGATTTATTCTAAAGTAATATGGAAGCATTTTCCCCCAGTGTCTAGCAATGTAGGTGATGGATTATCTTGCGATAGGATAACATGTTCAAATAGAGTATGCCCTTTAGACAAATGCCTCATGGCTCAGATAATGCTGGATAAGATAGGATCAATGACAATGAACCATGTCAAGATGTTTTCCATAAGCGAGTGTAAAGTGTTTCACCAAACATTTGTCAAGATCAAGATAAGTTGGATTTTAAAAATAATGGCTTGGATTCGTTATGGATAGGTTGAGATGCTTCCACCTGAAATGGTGCATGTAGATGTTGATTCTACACATGATGCCTGTTTGCCAGGTTTTCATCATGGTACTTGTCCAAAACGCCACCATAGTGGTTTTCATTGGAGGACGATTTTTCTCTTGACTATTTTTCTTGATTTTCTTGATTTCTGATGTCACACAAGACACCTGTTTACCAAGTTTTCATCATGGTGAAATTTTTTTGCTCATGTCGGACCACCTGGTGGTGCTGATGTAGATGTTGATGGTGCTGAAATGGTCGTTGTTTCTGTCATGATGTGCCAACGATATCCTACTTGGAGGAGTTGTTTTGCTAGGATATGGGCACTTGAATATAACCCCTAATAATTCTTATCTTCCTTGTTGATACCGAAGTTAACCTTACCTTGATGCGCATATTGAGATAGAGAGCCCTTAGAGTCCTTATGATAAAGATTTGTTGCCAACACATGGTTAATGTGAGATTTGGATATCATGGATGGAAAAATGTGTTGAGGGATATGATATTTAGATGGATTGGTTGATAGTTTGGAACCTTTGACTCTCCAAACTTGGGATGATGAGCAATGATGGGTGGATATGGAGATTCGATTGGGATTAACATCTTGATATACCTTGTAAATCACTCTTGAAGCTTTCTTTTGCATTGATGGACATCTTTGATGGATGAACTTCCCTTTTTTATTTTCCCCCATAGTTTCTTTAACTAATGAAATTTGATAGGGATGATTTTCTTGCTTTTTATTTTGTATCCATTTGAATTTTTCTTGTCCATTTTATCTTTCTGATTATTTTGCTTCAATGACTTGTTTTGTTCTTTGATATAGTTTTTTTTCTTGTTTTTGGTCCCAATCATAATGTTGAAATATGCATGGATGACGATTCATGGCATGGCTAGTTGTAGTGTTGGTATCAATTTCATCATAAGGACCCTTCGTGCTCCCCATGTTGATGTTTGCATTAGATAAAGTTGCCCCCAGTATTATGGAGGTATCCTTGATGTGTTTATCTCCCTTAGTTTTTGAATAATCAAGACCTCGATGCTTAGGATCGCCCATAATCTACACTAGTTCTAAGATACCCTGTTCATGTAGACCTAATTCTCTGCCTTAATACTGAATCCTTTAAAAAGATTCATTTGCAATAGGATATGTCTTACCTTGGAAATAATGTGTTAGTCTTTCTCTGCTCTGTTGTGGATCTTCAAATGTGATAGCTTCCTCACTAATAGGCTTCTTCAGATGTGGGATGCCTTCTTGATTGATATCTTCGGCCTGATCTTGTGAAATATCATATTTTAATGCTTCTTCAAGAGGTGTTTCTGATTTACAGTCCATGTAAAAGTCTTCCTCATGATTCATTTTTGATATGTCTTCATAGGATGTTTCTGATTCACAACCTATGTATAAGTCTTCTTTATGATCCATTTCTGATATGTCTCCACAGGATGTTTCTGATTCAATACTTATGTATACGTTTTCTTCATGATCCTTTTTTGATATGTCTCTAGCTTTTTCTATGTCTTGATCTTGTGTATAGAGGTTAAGAGTAGGAGACTCTTGTTCTTTGGTACTAATTTCAAGAGTATGCAACTCTTGTCTTTGATGAAGATCATCTACACATCCATTAGGAGAAAGCATCTCATGGGAAGACATATGTGTGCTTGGTATATGGATGTGTTCTTCTTTTGGAAAACATGGATTGTCTTGGAAGATATCTACTAGGTCATTATAGTATTTTGATGATAGGGATTCTTGATCTTGACTTTGTGTGGTATCATCTTTGAAATGATTTGGATCACATTCTTCATATGGATCAATTTCAAAGAAAGGTTTTCTTGTAAAGGATCCTTGGATTTCCTCAAAATGTGGACATATGGGTGATAACTCTTGGCTTAGATCTTCTACATTGGGTATAAGTGTTGGATCAAGAGTTTCTTGATCAACAATATGTACTTCCATGAGGTTGGATGATGTCAATATATTATGGACTGGATCATTTCTAGACTTTGGTACTTGATTTTGATCATGCTTGGGACTAAGTTCTTGATGTATGACCTCTTTCTCATTAGATGATGTAGAGACATTGTCAATATGATCAATGATAGATAGTTGTTGATTGTTGCTTTCAACTTTTGAGGTTGAGATATTATCATTTTTTCATTAGTAGATGAACCTTGAATGTTGTCTTTAATAACTATTTCTCCTTGATCAATAAGGTCTTGGATGAGATTTTTGAGTGTAGCACATTTGTTCTTTGAGTGACCCTTGATTTTATGGAACTCACATCATTCGTATTGGTTATACCAAGGGAGTTTAAAGCTTGGTTCACCATAAGTTGGCCTATCGTTGATTTTGATAAGTTCCTGTTGGACTAGTTCATGCATGATTACCTCTAAAGTTTCACCCAAAGGGGTGAATTTCCTTCATGGTTGGTAATCTTTCCTCTGTGGCTTTTCTTGATTGTTTTGCTCTTGATTTTGCAAAACTCCTTGATACTCTGTTTGAGGTACATTTTGATATTGCACATGAGGTACACCTTGGTGTTGTAGAACTTCTGGATACTACAGATATTGGAAGTGTTGTTGATGTGGATATTGAGGTGTTTATGGATTGATGTCCGTTTGTTGTGGACATGTAATGTTTTGACTTTGCACACGGCATTGGCAATACATCGGATTTCAATTTCATTTAATTTCCTTAAGATCTCTCGCTATTTTATTTAGGGCATTTTGATGTTCTAGACTTATTCCTTGATGGGGGTTTTGAAATCCTTGATTTTGTTGCCCTATTTGATGTTGTGACCCTTGATAAGAGTGATTTGGGTAATAGATCAACATGTTTTGGGGATGTTTTGATATTCAATACCCTATCAAAAGTTCACTTGGCTTATATCTTCATGGGCTACTCTCATCGTTCATGGAGTTTGTTGGTGGGATACTGGTGGTATTCTTGTTGGATTCCATATTTTTCCTATGTTGTGATCTCATGGTTGTCATAAACAACTTGGGTCTCCTATGGGAAAGTGGTGTACTCTCTAGTTGACTCAAATTCTAAAGACTTGATGTTGTCCTTACAGATTATGTAAGATACTGGAACTGTTGGAACAAACCCAGATTCTGACAATAGTAGAAGGAATACAAGTTTGGATTATTTCTAGAAGCTCGTTTGTAGAAGTTATATACCAACCTAGTTATGGTTTTGTGAAGTGCCCAAAGGTGTTTCTTGAGAGCTTTCAAACTTAGATGCCTGAGTATGAATGATGACCTATGGTCTTTACCTTAGGGATCTTGACCTTATGTGAGATCATGAATGGGATAATTATTGCCATGCGGGTTGTGGTAATATGGGTCTCTCTTTTGCTATGTCAGCTTTCTCTTTCTCTTCCTCTTCATCTAGGACAATTGATGAGGTGAGAAACTGGCAAGGTGTTGTTCTTCTAAAAAATGAAGGTTCTTAAGCTGCTTATGATGTCCGTTTGTTCACCTTCGATATATGCGAGGCTAGGTTGAAGGGTCGATGCTACAAGATTTGGCTGTTGAATTGGGGCAGTTGGTCGCCAGATGGTCATAAAGTTTGGTGGTGTTATGGGATGGTTGTTGTGAAGCTCAAGACCCTAGGGTTTGAGTGTTGTTTTGGAATGATACTACTTCTTTGGAAATAAAAAAGTTGAAGAACTAAGGTCTATATTCCACTTCCTTGTCCAAAGGATATGTTGCGGGAAATCTTACTTGTACTATCTGTGAGTCCCAAGTAACTATTGATATCATGAATGTCTAAGTGGAGGAATGGCCCAAATGGTTTGTTTGATTTTGATTTCAAATAGGTAGGATTGAAATAATGGATGTGGGACTATATGACCTTCTGTCTTTCCAATTGTTTTGGTTAGAACAATGATCCTATGAACAACTCTCTCTCAACTTTTTCTCCATGTTTTGAAGTATGGCAAGTGATAAGACAACACTTGGACTGACTCATGGACTTATGTGACCTTCATGTCTATATCTTAGGTTGTGAAATCACAACACCCAAGCCATAGTTCCCAAATGTTTACTTTGATTAATGTACCCTAAAATCAAAGCCAAAATGTTCAAAAATCTTTAAGGAAAGATCCTTTCAAAGGGGTACAAACATAAGGCTTCTCTCACAAGTATGCACTAAATCAAAGGGTTTGTGGTTTAACCATCTCGTTTAGTGTTTGTTTTGAATGTGTTCTTTTTCTTTAAATCAAACATAAAATTTGATCTCAAATAGTTTTGAATGTAATGGGCCAAGTTTAACATAAACTAGCAATTACAACCCTAGGGGATAGACACTGTTCTCTTAGGTAGGCCTGCCTCATGCTCCAAAGAGACAATTTGACATGCAACTTATGGTGCGGGCCTATAGTCGGACATGTCAATTAACTTCTCAGAAGTAAATTTTTTGGCACCACTTTCAGAGAATGTTTCTGAATAATAGGGTGGTTTCTAAAACAATTTGGTTCTTAGTGATAACTGTAAATGCAAAAATTTGACACTCACCCATTGGCCACTTAAGGCTCTTTAACTATTCTTGTTCCACTTAAGGTATGGGATTAGGCGTAGTCTGTTGTCAGCATGACTTGAATCTACTTTCTTACAAGTTCACAACCTTTAATATAGCCCGCTAGTAAACGTGCTTTGAGACCTTGCAATGAGTTTTCCAGCGCAGGATGTATCTCAAGGCAAGCCCCCTCTTTAAGGTAAACTTTAAAAAATAAAGTGCAATGCTCAAAAAATGTTCTTTCGCTCACCTAATATCACCAAAAGGTGCGAGGAGAGAAGATAAAACACTTTAGCTTTGCCAATCAATGAATGAATAGTGAATAATCCACAGAAAATTGATTCATTTTAAACACCTCGAGCGATGTTATCCCCAAAAATTTGTGTTTAAAACAAAACAATTTTTTTTTTAACTTGCACCAATTCAAAATGTTTTAGACATCAAAAATTAAGATAACAATGGTGAAAAATCATAAAGAAACATTTGTTCATTTTTATGAGCTCCAATAGAAGTGTTTCTATGAAAAACAGTCCTTGTCCTATTTTGGTCAACAAATATAAAACGTGCGTGCGTCGACAAAATGGAAAACATTTTTCACTCTTTTTATGCACCAAAATTTAAAGGTTCCTAATTATGAAAACATGAAATGTGTTCATTTTTTAGAGCCAAAAAATGAAGTGTTGTTGCTCTTTTTATGAGCACCAAATGAAAGTTCCTAACTTAGAAAGCTTAAAATTGGTTCATTTTAACAACACCAAAATCAAAATGTGAGTTTGTTGTTGTTCATTTTTAGAGCACCAAAATGAAAGTTTTCTAAGTTAATTAAAAGTAAATAAAAAATTGGGACCGATCATCTTCCCTACAATAAACATGTTAAAGTTATTAGAATCCTGCACCAAATCTGTCAACTTCTGCTTACACATCCAAAAACAAAAAAACAATTAGTGAAAAAACCTATTACAAGAGTGCAGGATCTGTGCACTTGTCTGTTAGAACAACTACTCAGAAAAATAAAGACAAATGCATAGAAAAAAGCCAATTGCTCAGTTCCAAAAATAGTTGCTAAAACCCAAGCAAACAAATGCTAACTTTGTGAAAGAAAAAAATGCGCAATTTTAGACAAAGGCGCCATTCCCATGAAAACTACGTAGTTCTTTTGAAAAAACCGCAGTTCTTCTGACAATTGCTCAGTTTTCTTGACAGAAAAGTGCTCAGACTTTTCAAACAAGCGCTCAAGTTTTTTGGATAGGTGTGTGAAAACTTTGTTAGAAGCATTTCCGGGACCTGCAGCTTCAAAAGTGACTCAAACGAATGTTAGAGAAGGGGACAAGGGTTCTACAGAGAGTGCCAGAATGTGTGAGGGTGAGAAAGGACATTAGATTTTGATTTCAAGGACATGAAAGCAATTTGACAAAGAAATCTAATCTACAACCAAAATGCACAAATCTAGAATCTAAAAACTCCTACACATACGAAATTGAACTATACTATTGCAAACATGATAAGGAATCTACTAATTACCAAATGAAATGAAATCAAAAGATGGTTTCACCATCCCGTAGAGGAGTGTATTCGCTTGATTTTGGATTGCTCTTATCACAACGAAGCCTCCAAAGTTTGTGTGTAAAGTGTGGATGAATGCTTGGTTGATCGAAGGAAGGAATGAAGCTCTCTCAAGGATGATCTTGACAACACTTCGTTGCTCAAAGTATGTTGATTCTCCGATCCTTATTTGTGAGGAAAGGGGTTTGTTATATAGAAGATGTGTTTTGAAATGGATGATCAAGATTGTTTTGAAGAATATCCAGATCAACGGTCGGAGTGTGTTGAGAGGATTTAGACATAAGAGAATTGTGCAAAGTTGATTGCACAATTTGTGTGATTGAGAAATAGATTGGCCAGTCAAGGATGTGATTGATCAGTTAACAGATTTAGATTGATCAATCAGGAATGTGATGGCTTAGTTAGGAATGTGATTGATTAGTTAGGAATTGTGATTGATTAGTTAACAAATTAGATTGCTTAGTCAACAATTGTAATTTTCTCAATCAGAAAGTGGGCGAGGAATGCAAATTAATTGATTTAATTAATTAATTCCTTTTTGGAGTTGAATGTGCAAATCAAGTTTGACTTTTGCAAACAAAGTTGCATTAGTTTGATTTTGATTTTTGGTAATTGATTTGAATAGTTTGATTAAATTTACTCAATTTTTTGGAGGAAAAATGTTGTAATTAAATTATCATTTAATAATTTAATCAACTTAGAGGAATAAGGTGATTTAGTGACGTAATTAAATAATTGGTGTTATTCAACCAATCAGAACAAAATAAAGTGGGATTAGGACTTTATTAAATAAATACGATTTATTTAATTGGTCAAAATGATGAAATGTGAATTAATCAAATAATGTTATTTTATTTAATTAATAACAAAATTAGGGTTTTTAAGACTTTATTAAATAAATGAAATTTATTTAATTTGTCCAAAATGATGAAAAAGTGAATTTAATTAAATAATGTTGTATTATTCAATTAATAGAGGAATTAGGGTTTTTAGAACTTTATTAAATATATGAAATTGATTTAATTTATTTGAAATGATGAAAAAGTGAATTAATTAAATAATATTGATTATTCAATTAATAGAGGAATTAGGGTTTTTGATGTCGTTTTGATGTGGTGCGATGTGGGAATGTTGCGGTATGATTATGAGATGATTTGAGACATTACGAGATGATTCTAAGCTATTTTGAGGTGATTTCGAGATGTTACGGGATGATTCTGAGTCATTCTAAGATGTTATGGGACGATCAGAGATGATGTTCCATATCGTTTGATGTTGTTTGATGTTGTTTGATGTTGTTCGAGGCTGTTCAATGTTGTTCGATGCTATTCGATGTTGTTTGATGTTGTTTGATGTTGTTTGATGCTGTTCGATGTTGTTCGAGGTGTGTGATAGGTGTCAAGTCAATTTTACATGTCTAGAATTATGAAATAAAAAGATGATTAAAGTAAGTTCTAAATGAAAATTTATCAAAGATTAAAAGACTCATGAATGGAGAGTAATTTAGAATGTTAAAAATCTAAAAAAATATACTTAAATAATAATAAAAAATAATAATAAATACTAATCTAAATTAGTCATAGGAAATAAGAAATAAAAACCAAAATGAACATAAATATTAAAATTGTTAAATTTATAAATCTAATTATAGGTATATAATTATAAGTGGGATGGTGAAATGTAAGAAAGAACATGAGAGGGAAATTAAATAATTATAAAATTAGATAATAAAAATATTAATAAAATAGGGAGACAATTTCAAACAAAGGATCATGTTGAAATGGAAATTCAAAACTCAACATGAGAATACAATTGATGAAATAAGGAATATAATATTACATAAAGGGAATAATATCTGCTTATCAGTCACAATAGAATGAAAGTAGGAAGATACAAAAAGACTACAAAAAGTAATCTTTAAAAAAGAATATTGACAAATATACCAATTCTAATTAATTTTCAATTATATAATTAAAAAAGATTCAAAAAATAAGAAAAAATATTAAAGATGAGACACAATTATGAATTATTAAAAAAACATTTTTTAATTTATTTCTATTCAATAATACAAAAGAACAAAACTAATCTATAACTTATATAATATACCTTAATATATTTTCTAATGAATCACATATATTTCACTATTTTTAAATATACTTTATTTTAAAATATACTTTTATTTAAATATAATAATGGATGTCACATCTATTAACTTCCTTTGGCTAAAAATAATAAAAATCAGATTTTAAGATTTTTTTTGTTTTGTTTTTAGAAGTTCCTTTAATGTCCCATACTTATTATTATTTAATGGGGTCTTTTTATTGCAATAAAAAGCAAATGATTATTCTATGATTATTCACCCCCTCTTTATGAGCTGGACATGTCTTTAGCATTTTCCAAAAGATTGGCAAAACTCACTTTAATGTTTGTTCATAAAGCATGTCTTATTTTATTCAATAAGAACTTGATACTGCTTAGTAGTTTTTTAAAAAAGTTTACATATACAATATTATATTATAGTGGAAAGAAATAAAAGAGATTTTTTTATTAAAATGATATTTTCATTATTTTATAATTAATTAAATTTAAAGTTGGGATAGATTATATAATATGATTTTAAAAGTTGAAAATAAATAGATAGTAAAATATTTAGTTGTTTTGGTGATTAATAGTTAACAGATTATTATTTCAATTATAATTTAGAATCATAGTTTTTTATATGAATTGGAAGTAGAATGATGGAATTTAAACTAGACTATTCTTTGAATTTGATAGATTAGTCATAGGTGCCATGGGAATAGTGTAGATGTTGCTCTTAGAATATAGAATTTGGTAGACTGAACTCAAGTACAATAAGTTTTATTTAAAATGTTACAAATTTTGTTCTTGGAATTCAGTAGATCAATCTTAGGTGCCATAGGCTTAATCTTGAATGCTACATATTTGACTTTCCACATGGATTTCATGTATAATACATAGATTTCAATTGGCTCATTGTACACTTCTACAACCTTTTTTGCCTTGACCATTGATGTGTAAGGATGTGCAAAGATTGGTGGTATTGAAAAATAACTTGGAGAGTTTGGATCACAAAGGACATGTTCTGCTAACTCAACCCTCCTGATTAGATTGGGTTTATAGTTGTGGATGAGTATCAAAGACAACACTCACACATGCAAATGTCCTACACGATTTTGATGCATATTAAGGTATCTTTTAGTGCTCCAAGTTGAAGTGATACTAGGATTATTTGAACTTTTTCTCTTGATTTTTCCATATGAATTAATTGCACATTGAATGCCCTCAAATACAAAGACATATCAGTAGATTGCACAAACATGTACCAAGTCAACTCATAATGACTAGTGAAAAGGTGGGAGTAATAAAAATTAAATTTTAACTTTTAAAATTCAAGGGTCAATTGTAGCACCCCTCCAATTTGCTTATGTTTTCAAACAGTTTTTAACTTTGATAGACTATGATACTATGTTATTGTTGTTTGATCGCTGACATTGAAGCGATGATGGTTTTTATATTTAGATGTGATGGTACACTATATGGATGCTTATGAGTTATGACATTTTTTCTGGTTAGCATAGTTGTTTATTTGAGTTGATATTGATATATGTTCATCTTTAGTTATTTGATGTTTAGTTTCGTCTGTCTTGATTTGACAGTGTATTGGTGAAGGGAACGAGATTGCATCACTCGCTTGCGAGTGCCTTGTGATTCCACACGAAATCCATACGAGGATATTAATTCATAGTTTTTAATTCAAATATTATAAGTATAAACCATGTGTTTTGGGGGAGTGTTGGGGCTATCACACAACTGACTGCCCATAGGGGAGCAGATGCTGTGAAGGTAGCACCAACGTTGCCTCCACAGTGGTCGCACCCCCTTCATGGGGGTTCGAGTGTGAGCTCCTAGCCAAGAAATATTGATGGTGTACCATCATACTTTGTCCGTCCTTATAAAACTCTGATTTTTATTAATTGACAATTAAAAATATGTACATATATATGCATAAACATATATAATTATATATTTATATATATTTGTATATATATTTATGTATATATATATGTGTATATTTATATATACTTAATATTTCTATTTGGAAGTTGTAATTAAGTTTTAATATTTAAATTATATATATAATTATTATATATTCAAATATATGTATGTATATTTAAATGAATTTTTATGATAGGTGCATTAAATTGCACAGGTTAGATGATTTAAAATAAAATGATTTTAAAAGAGGAAATTGATTTTAATATTGAAGTAATTGGGAAATTGAAATAAACAATTAGACTTAATTTCTTTATTGCCTGTAAATAAGATTGCATTGAGCTAGAATTATTTGAGCAATGCATTATTGTTTTCTTGAGATGAAAATTGGATTTAGGAAATCCTAATGGTAGTTTTATTACTTGTCTGAATTACTTATTAAATTAGGATTTCTTCTATTCACGTAAGTTGGGAAATATGTTAGTTGTGTATGTAAGTCTTTCAAATGTTGTAATTTTATGAGGGGGTTGTTGTGATTTATGGTTCAGCCCTTTGTTTTTCCTTGGGTAGTGCACTTGGTTGTAATTTAGTTTAAACACTCGATTACTATGAACGAGATGTGTTGCCTTTGTATTTTGGATGGGGATTTATTATCCGTTTTGTGCACCTTTGTTTACCCTTGGATATTGGATTAGATCCTTGTGTTGTCAGTAGGGGAGTGGCTCTCAATGGGGGCCGACACACAAAGTGGTTCCAAGGTAACTCATGTGAGAGTTAGTTAATTCAGTGAAAATTAAATAAATGTATTAGGGGAAAAGGTAGATTTAAAACATATAACTTGTTAATTTTGCCTCACTCATAGGCTCAAGGGCTTGTTTAGACTTGAGATGAGACGAGGAGGCCTGGAATGGAAAGATCATTATCTTGTCCCTTTGAAAGATATTTGATTCCGCATCGGTTTGCATGTGGGGTCGAGGGTCGTGAGAGGCTATCAAGGTAACCCAAGATGGGGGCCAAGGCCTAAGAAGATCTTCCAGGGTAACCCATGCTACTTTTTGATGACACTCCTCCTATGATAACAGTTTGTATTGTGCAGTGGTTGTACTTGATTATTTTTCTCTAGAAGCAATGTAACCTTTATGTTAAGTATTGTTCTTGTATGGTTTAGTCTTGTGATTTGTTTGTGTCTAGAGGTTGTTGGTTTTAACTAGGAAGCCCTTTTACTATCTTCTAGCACGAGGGGTGGGCCTTTGGGTACCACTTGGTTGGGAGGAACGTGCACCTTACGCTGTTGGGTTTCCACTTCATATTCGTGATGGCGGGATCTTCCAGTTTGGAGAGCTCATGTGTTCCAATTGCTTTGTACCTTATCTTATGTTCTATTGGATCAGTTGGATGTTACTGTATATGTACTACTCCTCATTTGTATTTGAGGATGATCCTCGTATCATTGTAATTGTAATATTATTATATGATGTACCTCATTTTGGAAATGAGCTTTGTAATTGCTATATTGAATGAATGCAATCTATGAATGGTTTAATTATGTACTTTATATATTATGAGATAAGTTTAATGTTATTGGATGTATGTTCTTTATATCATGAGTTTAATTGATATGCTATGGATTAGTTTACTTTTGTAAGTTATGGGATTCGAATGTAAGCATTTTCACGCACCTTAGATATGTGTTAAGTGCAGTTCTCTTTATTTATTATAATTACACTTCTTTTTTTTTTTAAATGTTATGCTTCTGTTGTGTTTGTGTCATCCTCTAGGGTTATGTGATAGGGCTTTACACATGGTATTAGAGCCCAAGTTTAAACATTGGGTACTCTGGGATAATGTTGTACCCATTAAGTTGTTAGTTGCATAGGATTTAAGTTTGCGTTACCTTGTCTTATACCTTGGTGTGTCTATGTAGGATCATGCCACCTAGGAAAGGTCATGGTAGAGGTCGTGGTCGTGGCCAAGGAGGTGGTCACGATGGTAGTTAGCAGGATTCACCTCCCCATGACTCAGATCATGAGGAACAACAAGCTTCCCAAAATGCTCTGAGAGGTGGTGACCAGAATCAGGATCCACCAGGGATCGAGGGCGCTTAGTTGCGTTGATTGTTAGAGGAGACTCTTGATCGCCTTGGGCCGAGGAAGGATAGAGATCAGATAAATATTGGTGAGAGAGAGGTTCTAGCACAGTCGGAGGCAATCATAGCCGCTCATATGAGAGATCTACTTAGAGCTCATCCGCCCACTTTCTATGGTTTTGGCAATGGATTAGAGGCTTAGACCTAGTTGATAGACCTCAATCGATGTTTTTTTATGCACCCTTATGGTAGCAACACCAAGGCCAGATGTGCTATCATGCACTTGCAATATTTTTTATCTACCTAGTGGATATTGGAGGAGTAGAAGCTCCATATTGACATTAATTATGTTTCTTGGGATATGTTCATCGAGAGGTTTAGAGCTAGATTCCTATCTGACCATTGGTGACAACATCGTGGAGATGAGTTTTATGCTTTGCGATAGATGGCCATGTCGATGGAATTGTATGAGCGTCATTTCTATGAGCTCAAATATTTTGTTGGCATTGGTGATGATGAGGGCATGATTGTTCAACACTTCATTAGGGGCTTAAATGCTCGGATCAGTAGTGGTGTTCGGGTTTTCAAACCTAAGACCATGGAGACAACAATGGAGAAGGCCAGACTGGTGGAGGAGAATTTGGCGATGGTGTTGGGTGGACATACTGGAGTACAAATAGGCAGTGTTTCAGCTGTAGGACCTAGTTCATGTAGTGTCCAGGCTCAGGGAGTTGGACCACCTAGGACACAACGGGTGCATGCACAGAGTGGTCAGCATCAGAATTCATAGGGGAAACAAAATAATTTCTAGCCTAGACATGGATACAAATACCAGTCAAGGGGTGACAAAAACTGGAGGTGAAACAAACACCCCAATTATGAGTAGTTGACACAGAGTACATAGTCTACCTATAATAGGGGTAGCGTTTAGCAGTTGAGCACACCTCCTAGAGGTAGAGGATTCGACAGGGGTACAAGATATTTTGCTTGTGGCCAACAGGGTCACATAGCGAGACAATGTCCCAATAAGGGCACATTAGGTTATACTCAGAGGTCAGCGTCATCAAAGCCAACTATTGGAGATACAGGTAGAGGTCATCGAGTATTTGTTGCAGTTGAAAACTGCTAGGCTGATCATCAGAGCACAATGGTAGAGACTTTGGGTATGTTACAGGGTAACAAAGTTACCATTTTATTTGTTTCAAGAGCATTAGATTCTTTTATTTCATCGTCTATCGTGGCATGTTGTAGACTGAGGACAGTAAAGCAAGACATTAGGTGGCAGGTCAAATTGACCTCTGGTGCTAAAGTTGCAGCATATTCCCTAGTACATGATTGTAGATTGGAGATTGTATCCTTTCACACTACAGTGGACCTTCAGATGATACTGTTGGGGTCATATGACATCATCTTAGGGATGGATTTGCTAGAGGCACACAAAGTCGTTATTGACTATTGACACAAGTCAATTTGATGCATTGGTGTATCTAGTAGGGAAGTTGAGATAGTGGGAGTTCAGAGACCCTTATCATTGAGGATGATCTCGACTATGCAGCTGAGGAGATGCGTATGTTAGGGAGTTAGTTGTTTGTAGTGATAGTAGATGACTTGGAGTTGGGGGATGGTGAGGAGAAGGTTTCACTTGATAGCCACCCCATACTTTAGCAATATGCAGATGTGTTTCCCGATGAGATTCCAGGGATGCCACCTCAGTTTGACATTGATTTCAAGATTGATCTTATACCTAGATTTGAGCCTATTTCATGAGCTCCATACTTTATGACTACACAGGAGCTTAAGGAGCTTTGCTTGCAGCTGGAGGAGTTGCTAGTGAAGGGTTTCATCTGCCCTAGTGTTTCACTGTAGGGAGCACCAGTGATTTTTGTGAAGAAGAAGGATGGTTCACTTCATTTGTGCATAAACTACCATCAATTGAATAAAGTGACAATTAGGAACTGTTATCCCTTACCTAGGATTAATGATTTGTTTGATCAAATCAAGGGTGCTATGATCTTTTCAAAAATTGATCTTAAGTTGGGGTACCATCAGCTATGCATATTTGATTTTGACATTCATAAGATGGTATTTCACACTTGTTACAGTCACTACGAGTTCACAATGGTACCATTCGGGTTGACGAATGCACCATCTATATTCATGAGCTTGATGAACGAAGTCTTTTGCACGTATCTTGATAGATTTGTACTAGTATTCCTTGATGATATATTGATCTATTCCAAGACAGTAGAGGAGCATATGAGGCAGGTTTTGCAGTGTTTGAGAGACAATCAATTGTACGCTAACCTGTCCAAATGTGAGTTCTTTAAGAATGAGGTTAAGTACCTTGGACATGTGATATCAGGAGAGGGTATTATTGTGGATCTTGCAAAGATCCAAGCGATCATTGATTGACATGTGCCCACTAATGTGGTAGAGATATGCAATTTCATGGGATTAGTAGGTTATTATAGATGCTTTGTTTAGGGTTTCTCGAGGATAGGAAATCCTATCACTTCTCTTCAAAGGAAAGGGAATAGATTCATCTAGTCAGAGTAGTGTGAGGCAATATTTTAGACTTTGAAGGAGAGGTTGACCAGTGCACCGATTCTTGTGATACCTGATCCTATTGGGGATTTTATTGTCTCTACAGACACATCTTTGGAGGGATTAGGAGCAATATTGATGTAAGATGGTTGGGTTATAGCGTATGAATCTCACAAACTCAAGGATCATGAGTTGATTTACCCCACACACGATCTTGAGTTAGCAGCAATAGTACACGCTTTGACAAGATGGAGTAATTTCCTTTTGGGGCACAAATTTGAGTTGCATAGTGACCATCGTAGCCTACAATACATCTTCACACAACCTAATCTTAATGCCAAGCAAAGGTGATGGATGGAGTTCCTTTGCGAGTATGAGTTCGAGGTGAAGTTCATCTAGGGGAAGGAGAACGTAGTTGTCAATGCTCTTACTAGATGGAGACATGAGTTGTCAGTGGTGACTTTTGGTGTGGATTTGAGGAGTCAGATCCTTGCTACACTTCCTACAAACAACTGGTATCAAGAGGTGAGATCAGAGATAGAGATAGGCAAGACTCTTGAGGGTAGATTCTCAGGTTATTCTCTAGAGTCAAATGGTTTGCTGAGACACATGGGACACATTCATGTTCCATCTTTCGAAGATCTTCATACCTTAGTTATGACAGAGGCACATCAGGTACCCTATTCAGCTCATCCTGGAGTGAAGAAAATGCATGTCGATTTGTGACAACTATACTTCTGGGCAGGTATGAAGTGAGACATCACTGACTTTGTGTCGAGATTTTTGGAGTGTCAGCGTGTGAAGGCTGAACACCAACATCCGACAGGACTTCTATAGCCATATTTTGTGCTAGAGTGGAAATGGGATATAATCTCGTTGGATTTCATTGTTGGGTTACCCAATTCTTCACGACGACACGATGCCATTATGATGATGATGGATAGGTTGACGAAGGTAGCACACTTCTCACCTATACATTCATCGACCTATAATGATTCATCCATTGCTAGAGTGTTCATGGGAGATATAGTTAGGTTGCACAACATTCCTCGTCAGATCATTTTTGACAGGGATCTTGTGTTCACTTCAGCTCTTTTGGACGTCATTGCAACATGTCATGGGGACACAATTGAACTTTAGTTCAACGTATCACCCTGAGACTTATGGATAGATCAAAAGGGTCAACCAGATCCTCGAGGATATGTTACACATGTATGTGATGGACCAATAGACATAATGGGAGGACTATCTCCATTCAGTGGAGTTTGCTTATAATAACAGTTTTCAGACTTCGATTGGTATGCCTCCTTTCTAGGCATTGTATGGACGACCGTGTCAGACTCCTTTGAGTTGGGATTGGTTAGATAGAGTTTTATTAGGTTTTGAGATGCTTCAGGATATGGAGTAGCAGGTGATATGAATTAGGGAACATTTGGTTGCTACACAAGATAGGAAGAAAAAGTATGCAGATGCGCATCGAGTGGACTGTTAGTTTGCAGTAGGTGATTGATTCTTTTTGTGAGTGCATCCATGAAAGAGTCCAATCCAATATGGAAAGGGCTCTAATCTCACATCTCGCTTTGTCGAGCCATTCGAGATTCTTGAGAAGATTGGGCCAATAGCTTACCATCTTTCTTTTCTGCCTAGTCTCTCATGCATACACGACGTATTTTATGTTTTAGTACTCAAGCCTTACCATCCTGATATATATCACATCCTTGATTGGAATGCCTTACAAGTAGAGGACATGCAGTTGGCTTTGGAGCCTGTGGCCGTCACGCAACATAGGAGACACCCTCAGGGGTTGAGATATTGAGCAAGTTAGGTTCCAATGGGATCCGAGAGATGATGCATCGACTACCTGGAAGGATGCAACTAGGATGAGGGAGCTCTATCCCTATTTTTTCATAGGCTTCCAGGAGTAAGCCTGATCTTAGGAGGGAGGATGTAGCACCCCTATGATTTGCTTATGTTTTTAGATAAAGCTTTTACTTCGATAGACCATGATACTATGTTGTTGTTTGATCATTGACATTGGAGCGATGATGGTTTTTATATTTAAATGTGATGGTACACTATATGGATGTTTATGGATTATGACATGTTTTCTGGTTAGCATAGTTGTTTATTTGAGTTGATATTGATATATGTTCATCTCTAGTTATTTGATTTTTAGTTTCGCCAGTCTTCATTTGACACTGTATTGGTGAAGGGAATGAGATTACATCACTTGCTTGCGAGCGCCCTGTGATTCTGCGATTTTCTCTTCATGTTGTGATTATTCTTGATCTATATACATGTATGACATATGTTTTGATTGCAAGATTGCAATTACAGGACATCGACTCCACTTGGATTCACAGGTTTGAGCGTGTCCATTGCCCAACGGAATAGTTGATTGGGAGATAGTAATAAGGTTACCTTGTCAAACCACAACCCTAGTCATAATGTGTCGTCAATCTTTGTTTTGGTTATGCTTTGTTGTTATGTTGTCCACATTTGCCTTGTCGTTTATTTATTTTGCAAGGTATGTTCTGTGAGAAGTTATTGTTTATAATGTTTTAAAGTGATTATTTAATTAATCTTGATTAATGTTGTTAGAAGCTTTATATTTGATTTAATTAATTAAATTAAATTTATTTTGTAAAGTAATTTAATCTTTGAGATTAAATTGATTTTATAAAGTGATTAAATTTAATTAGAAATTAATATGCGATTTTGAATTATTAAATGCACAAATATCTTGTAAAAATCTTAGAGGAAATATCTGTGATTTGGTTGGGAAAGATATTTTAATTGTGACATGTGTTAGAAAAATTAATCACTGTTGATGGGAATTAATTCTCGAAGAGAATAATTGCATTAATGGAAAGAGGAAAGAGGTTACTTCACGACAATGAAAAAAGATACTTTGAGGAGGTTGCTGAAAATTGGAGGAGGCTGTTGAAAAATTGGTGGTTGTTGAAAATTGGGGAAGAAGTTCTCGGGAATTTTTTGGCTCTGGTGTTCATTTTTTAATTGTGTGGAAAGAGGAATTTATTGGAGGAAGCTTTGATAGTATTGAAATATGAAGGCAAGGCTCTACTTCAATCTTTGTTTCTTCAAACATCCGGAAACAGGTTCTTTAATTGTTTTTATTTATATGCAAATTGGAAAGATTGTCTGTACAAAGAAGAATATTTTATTTGTTTAGAATCTTTAATATATTTTGAAAATTTGAAAGATTGTCGTGTTTCGAAAATTGTCGTGAAAGCTTAGAGCTTATTAGAAATTGTTTTAAGCTTTGATTTGTTTGGAATTGGAAATTTCCGTAAAAGCTTTAGAACCTCTGTAGGAAATTGATTTTAAACAATAGAAATCCCAAAAGGAAAACAATAGAAGATTTGGAAAATCTCTATAGGAATGGATTTAAAATCTTCCTATCAAAATTTGTGGAAAATCTTGTTTGTATGGGAAAAGATCTTCCTCTAGAAGGATATTGTTTTTCTTCCAATTTATTTATTTGGCTGGGGAAATTATAAACCTCTGGTAAAAATTTGAAAATATCCTTCTGTAGATTTTTTTTTGTAAAAATTAGCTTTTCTGGATTTTTTTTGTAAATCTTCTCCTATAGAGAAATTTGTAAAATTGCTTCTGAAGCAATCATTTTGAAATATATATATATATATATATATATATATACACACACACATATATATATATATTAATACACACACACACACACACACACACACACATATATATATATATATTAATACATACATATACATATATGTAAATATTACTTTTTCCTAATAAATTTTTTTATTGAAAAACCAAACGGACGAAATCCGCACGACGATATTATTCACAGTTTTTAATTCAAATATTATAAGTATAAACCATGTGTTTTGGGGGAGCGCTGGGGATACCCCATAGCCGACTCCCCATAGGGGAGACAATGCTGTGAAGGCAACACCAATGCTTCCCCCATAGTGGTCGCACCCCCTCCATGGGGGTTCGAATGTGAGCTCCCAACTAGGAAATATTGATGGCGTACCATCATACTCCGTCCGCCCTTATAAAACTTTGATTTTTATTAATTGGAAATTAAAAAATAGATATGATATGCTACTGTGGAAAATACTTTATTTGAAGACAGTGATGGTGCAAATACATTCCGTGCTTTTAACCCAACTCAAGCCGAAGAGACTTATTCTATGGTCACTGCGAACCGTTTCTGGTCCCAAATTTTTGGGGTTGCTTTTTCCAATAAACGTTGGTTACATTTCTTCATGTTATTTGTGTCGGTGACCGGTTTATGGATATACATGCATAAACATATATATAATTATATATTTATATATTTAATATTTATATTTGGAAATTGTAATTAAGTTTTAATATTTAAATAATATTAATATATATATATATATATATATATATATATATATATATATATATTTGTATATATATAATTATGTATATATTCAAATATATATATGTATATTTAAATGATTTTTTATGACAGGTGCATTAAATTGCACAAGTTAGATGATTTAAAATAAAATGATTTTAAAAGAGGAAATTGATTTTAATATTGAAGTAATTGGGTAATTGAAATAAACAATTAGATTTAATTTCTTTATTTCCTGTAAATAAGATTGCATTGAGTTAGAATTATTTGAGCAATGCATTATTGTTTTCTTGAGATGAAAATTGGATTTAGGAAATCCTAATGGTAGTTTTATTACTTGCCTGAATTGCTTATTAAATTAGGATTTGTTCTATTCACATAAGTTGGGAAATATGTTAGTTGTGTATGTAAGTCTTCTAGATGTTGTAATTTTATGAGGGGGTTGTTGTGATTTATGGTTCAATCCTTTATTTTTCCTTGGGTAGTGCACTTGGTTGCAATTTAGTTTAAACACCCGGTTACTACGAACACGATGTGTTGCCTCTTGTATTTTGGATGGGGATTTGTTATCCATTTTGTGCACCTTTGTTTACCCTTGGCTATTGGATTAGATCCTTGTGTTGTCAGTAGAGGAGTGGCTCTCAATGGGGGTTGATGCACAAAGTGGTGCCAGGGTAACTCATGTGAGAGTTAGTTAATTTAGTAGAAATTAAATAAATGTATTAGGGGAAAGGGTAGCTTTAAAATACATAACTTGTTAATTGTGCCTCACTCAAGGGGTCAAGGGCTTGTTTAGACTTGGGATGAGATGAGAAAGCCTGGAATGGAAAGATCATTATCTTGTCCCTTTGAAAGATATTTGATTTCGCATCGGTTTGCATGTAGGGCCGGGGGTTGTGAGAGGCTACCAGGGTAACCCAAGATGGGGGTCAAGGCCTAGGAAGATCTGCCAGGGTAACCCATGCTACTTTGTGATGACACTCATCCTATGATAAAAATTCGTATTTTGCAGTGGTTGTACTTGATTCTTTTACTCTGGAAGCAATATAACCTTTATGTTAAGTATTATTCTTGTATGGTTTAGTTTTGTGATTTGCCTGTATCTAGAGGTTGTTGGTTTTACCTAGGAAGCCCTTTTACTATCTCCTAGCATGGGGGGTGGGCCTTCGAGTACCACTTGATTGGGAGGAACATGCACCTTACGCCGTTGGTTTTCCACTTCATGTTCGTGATGCCGGGATCTTCCAATTTGGAGAGCTTGCGTGTTCTTGTTGCTTTGTACCTTATCTTATGTTCTATTGGATCAGTTGGATGTTACTGTATATGTACTAATCCTTATTTGTATTCGAGGATGATCCTTGTATCATTGTAATTGTAATATTATTGTATGATCTACCTCATTTTGGAAATGAGCTTTTTAACTGCTATATTGAATGAATGCAATCTATGAATTATTTAATTATGTACTTTGTATCTTATGAGATGAATTTAATGTTATTGGATGTATGTTCTTTATATCATGAGTTTAATTGATATGCTATGGCTTAGTTTACTTTTGTAAGTTATGGGATTCGAATGTAAGCGTTGTCGCGTACCTTAGAGGATGTATGCGTTAAGTGTAGTTCTCTTTACTTATTATAATTACACTTAAAAAAAAAAATTGTTACGCATCCGTTGTGTTTCTGTCATCCTCTAGGGTTACGTGGCAGGGCATTACATCAATATTGCATAATACAAGGTTGAACCCCGAGGGTCACAAAATTGACCTAGGATAAGGGGCATAAATCTCAAGGTGGGGAATGAATGTATGGATGTGGGTGCAAGGGAAGATGCAATAAATAGATAATAATGAAAAATGTTTATGATTAGGTACAAGCAAGAATGGGATTGGGTCAAATGTGTGGAAGTATGCATAAATAGGTATGGATTAAGGATTGAATAATGAGCCCAACTTTGCACAAGAGTTCACTATTTGTTGACATGTACTCGAATTAAGACATTTCAATAAAATGGACCCAAAACTAAATGGGAATTGGCATGGTTATGCAAGTTTCACCATTATATATAATAGTGTTAGGGAGAATAAAAATATCATTTGCATAAATAAATTTATGTAGGTCGATTATATAAATTCAATCAATAAAAAAATAATAGACCTATACAATAGAATTTGGATTAATAATTGGACTAAAATAAATGAAATAATTAAATAGGAGGATTGGTGTAATTAGCTTTAGGATAAATGATAGATAAATTATTTTGATATTTTTTAAATTTATTTTATGTTATCATAAATTATTTTCTTAATTTGATGACTACCGCAAAGTTTGAACTATCATGAAAACTACTGCAAATCAATTTTGAGCCCTATGGAGTCAATTCGTACTATAATGAATTTCATCTACTAGTGAAATTGATTTGAGATGCAAGATAATGATCTAATAAAATGTGCACCAAAATATTTAGCCTTCTTCACCTTCTATATGCCTAAATTTACCAATGTGGTGTATAGAGACATTATTTATGAGTTTGTTGTCTTGAAAGGCAAATGGGTCTAACCAAGTCAAATCCCTTGGTGGGATAGATGAATGAAAATTAATGATATTAAAGACAAAATTCACAAACACTTAGGTGGCCTATATGATTATGATGATTTAGTTTTGATTCCATTTCCCTTTAAAAAATGAAGTGTGATCTAGTTCTTCTTTGTGATATCCTCTTATTGAAATTAAGTGCACATGTGTTAGTTTGAATTACAATAGCTAGTAGAAAGGGATGGGAAAGTTTGAATTTGAATTTAATTCCTTAGGATTTGGAAATCATTCATGTTCTCCTTGAGGTTGACCTAGATCAATCTTGAGCCACATACAAATGATTGACAAGGATGAGGTGGTGATATCAAGGTAGAGAGTGAATACTTAGAAATAAGTGCTAATGGGGATAGGATAGGGATGCATAGATAGTGAATACATGAGAATAAGTGCTATAGAGGTGAAATTAATATGGATAGATTTTGTGATGTGAGGCAAACTTAGCACAAGATTATTCCACTTGTTGATATGTTATTAAATTAGGATATTCATGTCAAGATGGACACAAAACTAAATGGGGAATGACATAGGTATGCTAATTTTTAAATTACATTTAACCCCACTTTGTTGTGCAAAGAAATATAACATGAGAATGGATTTAAAAGTATATGGGTATTCTCAACTAACATAAAAATTAAATGTTTAGAACACCTAAAAGGTTACTAATCTGCATAAAGCAATGGATAATTCTTGGATTCTTCCTATTATGAGTGATTCATTAAAAATTCATAATAGTGAAAAGTATGCAATGAGTAGCATATACAACATTATCAACATAAGCATAAAAATAAATATACTATAACTATATATATAAAGATGAAAAGAGAAGCAATAGACAATTTAACCTATTTAGAAAGAGGTATGAAAAAATTGTATAATGTAGAAAATGTAATAATTTTCTATGCAATGTGGCCCTAATATGATAAAAATCCATGTGATGTGGAAATGAAATTAAATATCCACATGATGTGGCATGTGTTAAAAATCTCCACATGATGTGGCAGTGAAATAAATATCTTCATGTTACATGCAATACAATCAAACATCATGATGTAACATTTGTTACAAGTATGTGTGATGTAGCTACATAATGTGATAATAATTTATGCAATTCAACCATGTCACTATGAAATTATCTCTTTTTGGATATGATGATAAATGTTTATTTAATACAAACCACTATTTTAAATATTGATCATGAAAAAAATTAGTGAGAATATGCACCCCTTCCAATTGGTTACATATAAAGTATGCAACAAATTTGAGAGAAGAAAAATAAAGAATGTAAAAATAATATAATAAGGATACAACTATATAAATTAAATATAATCATCAAGCCACATGGAGTTAGGTTGAACCCAAGATAGACACATGGTAAAAAAATTATGATTCAACATGTAAGAACATAAATAAGAGATAAATGTCTAAACATGTATGGTAAGGTTTCTCTATATACGAGAAAATGATAAAATAGGATGCCCCCAAAGTCTATATAAGATCATATAAGTGTATCAATGACATAAAATATGTGGGAATAATTATTTTAACCACCCAATTGTGTATCTAATCACATAAATATTGACATCAATGCATGATTTGTTTTTTAGACTATAGGAATCGAGTAGCATGACCCCCTATAAATTGTAGTGCACCTGGTAAAAATTTTAACATGACCGGCGACGTTGGTACGACACACCCTCTAGTACCATGGGGATGGGGGAGACTAGACCTTGTGACCAACCTCCTGCAACAAGAAAGGTTTAGCCAACCGAGCTAGGGCCCCCCCACCCCCACATCAATGCATGATATTAATAAGGTCCTTCACCAATTTTCCTTTGATAGTAGATAATCCAAAATCTCTATTTCAAAATAAGGAAGTGGTGATGAAAGTTATAATCCAATTAGGATGAATTTTACCATGTAACTCTTTCTTATAATTTGGATTTCTAGGGCTAGCATGAAGAACTAAGTCACCCATTGGAAATTTCTATGTGTCATTCCTAAAACTAACCTTATGGGCAAAAACAAAACTAATCATTTTTTTAGATATGTACAACTAATTCACCTAGACCATACTTAACATGGTAGCAAGCTATGCATACTAGATGGCGTTGCACATATAACATCATTGCCAACACACTGCTCAAGGAGGGGATGGAGAAATATACAAGCGGGTGTGTGGAATCCCTTACACACACTCTTAAACAATAGATGGTTAATCCTAATTAATCTAGGTTAATCTAGCCACAATAACTTTCCTCAATAAACAACATTAATTTTCATTTGATCACATTACTATGCTAAAGCACCATCATTAACTCACACTAATCCTTACAAATTTTATTTTGAATAGATCAACTTCGTGTTTATTGACTAACTCTCTAAGTTTACCCCACACCTAAAATGTGATTGAAAACC
This sequence comes from Sequoiadendron giganteum, assembly GCA_007115665.2. NCBI lineage: Eukaryota > Viridiplantae > Streptophyta > Pinopsida > Cupressales > Cupressaceae > Sequoiadendron > Sequoiadendron giganteum. The sequence goes on from CM021108.1 coordinate 460,701,058, forward strand.
ATTATCCCCTAGGATCAACCACCACACAAGACTTAACATAATTCAACTAATTGTATTAAGACACCAACCTTTAAACCTGTAATAATACGATTCACATATTTGTTAATGACTCAAGTTCATTTTTTTTTTTTAAGATTAAGACACATAAGTATATTTATTCTGCTTATATCAAATGTTTGATTATGACTATAGTATAATAATTGATCTAATTTCAATATTCTTAAATCCATACTCTAAACAATATATATTACTTTCCCATTTAATATTATTCTATTCTATTCTATTTATTTTTATATTATTTATTATTAATTTTGAACGATATTACATAATGTACATGTATATCAACTCTTGTTCATTTACATAATGATTAAAATTAACTCCTTTGATGTTATATATTTAAATATTTGTTTATTTCTTTTACTAAACATACCTTCTTTAAAGCATTTGTTATGATACTAATATGATATATTCCTAAGTATATATTATATATTCTTAAGTATAATAAGGATAAGCACTTGTGGCATGCTTAGCCCTAACATAAATATTAGTTAATACCCTAATACATCTTATTTAGGATGAACTTATATGTCCCTACATAGTTCAATCTATAAATAAGGAAGAGAACTCTCTCTCATATCATCATAGCATCAATTATTGAATTCATATTATATTATATAATTATTGGAGGAGACCACTCGAAGTGGTATGTTATATTTCTGATTTTTTACAAATATTTCCAAGAAATATCATAACAAGTGGTATGAAAGCTACAATTTGGACCAACATTTTGATTTCCACCATAAATTTCAAACCATTGTAAATTTGGATATGATTTTTTTGGGTTTTGAGGAATGACATAGGTAAGCTTTCAGGAAAAAAATTTAAGTTTTGAAGGTAAGTTTTCTAAAAGTAATTGCAATTTTATGGTTTTTCATTAGTTTTCTCTATAGGTCTCAATTTTTAGAATTTAAAAAAAAAATTACATTTTTGGAAAGCTTATAAAAAATTAGGTAGGGTTAGTTCTTTGTAATTTTCTATTGGAAATAAAATAAATTGTTTAATTTAGTGGTCAAAGCTTGTTTTGATTAATATAGGGTGCTGCCCCATAAGTAGATATTTAACTATAAAAAAAAATTAGTGGTCAAAGTTTAGTCAAATTTTTCATTAATTTTCTCTATAGGTTGCAATTTTTTGGAAAGCTTATAAAAATTAGGTAGGGTTAATTATTTGAAATTAATTTCTAGCCATAGAATATATTCCTTAATTTAGTGATCTAAGTTTGGTCCAAACTAAAACATCAAATTCTCTCACACCAAATATCTTCCTAAATAAATCTTAAAATAAAAACATAATTAAAGCAATGTTATCTTTAGGATTAGAGGAAAGAATTCCACAAGGACACAAAACAATGAAACTACAACTAGTGCATTTCATTAAAGATAAACTGTTTTACCCATTTGTAAAATCCTTAAATGCGGTGAGGATCATCTCCTGTAATGGCAACTTATAGTTTAAAAAGAAGATAAAAAAATTGTAGATAGTGTTGGTTGGTTACGTCTCATTGTGGGGGTGACATATAAATAAGAACAAATATGAAAGATTAACATGAGTCGTGTGGCTTTAGGGGAGATTTGTAATTCAATGTTTGAGCAATACAAAGGAGAGGAGGGTCGTATGATATAGTTGGAAGTTGATAAGTATACAAAGTGAAGAGATAAGGGAGTCATGCCATTCAAAAGAATGAGATTTAAATACCAATGCCCAGTGAATAGGATGAATTACATATTGCATAATGTTTGTGAGCTATGAAAATGGAATAATAAAAATAATATTAAAATTTTCCTCTATAGTTTGTGAAGTTGGAATTCAAATTTTAAATTGACTAAGTTTGTTGGCTATGAAATTGTGAATTTTGTAATTTAGTTGTAAAACCAATGAATTTAAATAAGGAGTAGTTGTTTTTTGAAGAGTATTACCTGTTGAATTTGTAAATTTGTGTGTAAGTTTGGCTTAAACAATAAGAGTGATTTTTGTCTTTCATTAAATGGTATTAGAGCAAGAGGTTTTGAGTGTATAGGCAGATCATCGAACATGAGGTAGCTAGAAAGGAGGTGAGGATCATGCTAGAAACATGGCAGCCAAAAAGGAGGTGAGGATCATGCCATGTAATGGCAACTTATGGTTTAAAAAGAAGATAAAAAAAATTGTAGATAGTGCTTGTTGGTTGTGCCTCATTGTGGAGGCGACATAAATATGAAAGATTAACAAGAGTCATTTGACTTCAGGGTAGATTTGTAATTTGATGTTTGAGCAATACAAAGGATAGGAGGGTCATATGATATAATTGGAACTTGATAACTTACAAAGTGAAGAGATAAGGGAGTTGTGTCATTCAAAAGAATGAGATTTAAATACCAGTGCCCAATGAATAGGATGAATTGTAGATTACTTAATGTTTTCAAGCTGTAAAAATGGAATAATAAAAATAATATTGAAATTTTCCTCTGTAGTTTGTGAAGTTGGAATTCGAATTTTAAATTGACAAAGTAAGTTGTGTCGGATAAGAAATTATGAATTTTATAATTCAGTTGTAAAACCAGTGCATTTGAATGAGTATTTGTTTGTTGCAAAGTATTGCTTGTTGAATTTGTAAATTTGTCTGTAAGTTTGGCTTGGACAATGAGAGTGATTTTTGTCTTTCATTAAATGGTATCAAAGCAGGAGGTTCTGAGTGTATAGGCAGATCGATGAATGTGAGGTAGCCTATACCAAGACCAGTGGGTAGATAGAGTAAGCATGGTGAAGAAGAAGAGCTCATATGGATTGTTGCAAGTATGAGAGAAGTCCTAAATAGTGAGAGATGAAGCAAAACATGAGATATGAGATAGGGACAAGTGAGCCTCTAAGAGAATTGACAAATATGAAGAAGATGAATTCAAAAGAGAGGATGAGATGGGTTATGAGGAGATCCTTGATAATTCCATTTTTCAAAAAATATTGGGAAGAAGTGGAAAATAAGAAGCTCCATGAAGAATTGGGAAAGATCCAGGCTAGGTTAGATGTGTTGGAAAAGAAGGTCGTAGAGGAAGAGAGATATAGGAAAAAGAAAATTCCCTTGAAAGAGGAAAGTTGTAGCCCAAGATGGAAGAAGAAAGATGTGAGAGAAACCCCTACCAATGCAAATGAAGAAGTGAGCAACAAAGAGAAGATAGCAGCAGAGGATGGAAATAATGAAGAAGAGGAGATCCTTGTGCAAAACGATTGAGAGGGAAGAGATAAGATTGCAACCAAGGTTGCAAAGAAGAATAAGAAGAGTTGCATCCCTTTGGTAGAAGGGGCATGGAAAGAAGAGCATATGGGAGCATCCCATACATTCCAAAAGGAAAGAAAATAAAAAAGGAAGAGAAAAAAGGAGAGAAAAGAATGGAAAAAGAAAGAATGTTTAGTTGTAGCATGCTTATTTGAAGAGGCAAAACATGAAATTGTAGTGGTGAAGGATCCAAGGAAAGACATGGAATATGTGGGATAGCGAGGTGATGAAGAGACGATTCATGAAGAAATGAAAAGAGTAGAAGCATTGGGGATTGTAGTAGAGATATGTCTTTTGAAAGACATAGATGAAGAAGATGGAATTGATGTAGCAGGAACAAAAATATATCCTTTGAAGGATAAGGAGATAGAAGAAGGAGATAAAATTGCAGCTGGAGAGCGAAAAGTTGTAGAAGATGTAGAAGAAGTAGAAGAAGACATAACATAATTCAAAGGCCCTAGGTTTGACAAGCAAGTGGGTGAAGAGGAGAATGATCTACTATGGAAAGAGGAGATGAAGAAAATAAACCAAATGCTAGAAGGAGATTAGATAGAAGGCTTTGAAGAGCTTAATGGTGCAACATAAAATGAAGGACAAGAAATTGGAACAACGAAAATAAATGAGGTAAAATTTGGTAATTTTAATTTTGATTTGTTTGAAATGATGAATATAATAGAGGATAAAGGAAAAGAAGGAGGTAGATACATGCAACATTTTCATTTCCATGAGGATGCTATAGATTTGGTTGTTGATGTCAGGAGCATAATTTGCATAAGGAAGAAAGTGATAGGATAGGAGAATTGTTTAGCTTGAGTGAACACTTGAAGGAGGTAAATGGGGAAACTAAGAGTGATGTTGTAACAACGAAGAGTGGAGAGGTAACTTTCAATTTTTATAAATTGTATGAGGAGGAAATTGATGGGGATTCTTTTGTTGTTGAGGTGGATAAGGAGTTGAAAATAGATGGGAAGAAAATAAATTTGAAGATACAGATTTATATGCAACATGTTCAAGTGTGAAGAATTTTTTGAAGATGCTACAGTTGGGAGACTTGGTACAAAAATTGAAGACATGAAGATGACGATGAGAGTAGATGGGGTAGATGAAAACCTCATAGCGAAGGATGAGATGAAGGTTGCAGCTAAAGATGACACCAAAAACATTGTAGTGAAGAAAGAGGAGGTAAATTTGTTTAAATTTTGTGATGATATTATTTTGCATTCATTTGTAATGTTGAGGGTTGAGTATGGAGAAGAATAGATGGAAATTGTTGATTTCCATGAAGTTGTAGAGGCAGATTTGTGTTTGTATGCTACAGGCATTGATGTGTATGATTTGGGAATTTGGTGGAGGTGGTTGGATTTTGGTGGTTCAAAACCCACGAAAGAGGAGAAGAATAGTGAGAATCATTAGAGGAGGATTATGGTACATGGTGGATGTAAATCCAAAAGAGGAGATAAGAATGGAGTGCAAATTTTTTGGAGGAGTGTGAAGCTTGTTGCGGTGAAATGTTGGAAAAAGAGGAAAAAGAAAAAAATTAGTACACATATTTCAGCAATGGAATTCACTGCAGATAACTTGCAATTTGAAAGAATGGTTCTACCATTCAACTCCACGTTTGTGAGTGTATACTCACAAAATTCCTACCCGATGTGTCTGATGCAGGAGAATCCAGGCGGACTGTCAATCGACATCACCCAAAAATAAATTTCAATTTCATTGAGTTTAAAATCTCACAATTATGGAAGGTTGGAGAAAAATCCTTTTGTAGGGGTCCATGGGTACCATTCCAAGCCTAAATGCCAGTTTTCACATGAAGCGAAGAACTTTCAATTTTTTTCCTGCCAACACCTGCTTATGTCAAATTGGCATATTTTAGTCTTCTCCAAATTGTTGGTAGATTGTTGAGGCAATAAAAGTTAATTCCCTATATTGATGAAAATGTGTGATCATGGTCAAGGCATCATGGGCAACAAAAAGAAAAATTATTTAATTATCATTTTTCAGTGATATGGAAATTTGGTAGAGGCCTGCGTAGGAAGGAAAATGAATAGGCAATGTAAAGAAGAATGAAATGAACACAAATGCTAAAAAAAAAGAGAAGAGGCCACACCACATTATGGTGTGATGATGTTTTTGAAAATAAATAAAAAAGAAGAAAAACTAGCACATGGAAGGTGAAGAGGAGCTGTAAATCAAAATAAAATAGAAAATGTTCATAGCAGATTGGGGGAAGAAAATAGAGGAGAGTGGAAGCTAGAAAGGAGGTGAGGATCACGCCATGCAATGGAAACTTGTATTTTAAAAAGAAGATAATTTTTTTGTAGATAATGTTGGTTGGTTGCATCTCATTGTAGGGGTGACATATAAATAAGAATAAATATGAAAGATTAACATGAGTTGTGTGACTTCAAGGGAGATTTACAATTCGATGTTTGAGAAATACAAAGGAGAGGAGGGTGTATGATACAACTAGAAGTTGATAAGTATATAAAGTGAAGAGATAAGGGTGTCATGCCATTCAGAAGAATGAGATTTAAATATCAATTCCTAGTGAATAGGATGAATTGTAGATTGCATAATGTTTGTAAGCTGTGAAAATGGAATAATAAATATAATATTGAAATTTTCCTTTGTATTTTGTGAAGTTGGAACTCGAATTTTAAATTGACAAAGTAAGTTGTGTCGATTGTGAAATTGCGAACTTTGTAATCCAGTTGTAAAACCAGTGAATTTGAATAAGGAGTAGTTGTTTGTTGCAAAGTATTGCCTATTGAATTTGCAAATTTGTGTGTAAGTTTGTCTTGGACGATGAGAGTGATTTTTGTCTTTCAATAATATATAGATTTCATATATATGCAATAATATATTTGATATATATATGAAAGCATAAGAGTAGATATATCCTTGTAAAATATTATGAAAAACATAAGAGTATGCTATAAATATGAGCATAAATATATGAACATAAAATCATATGAATATATGTGTATACATATATAAAAAATAAATATATAAGTCTACATGAGAATATGCATGTGTGTATGTATGTATGTATGTATGCATGTATGTATATATGTATGTATGTATGTATGTATATGTATATGTGTGCATATGTATATCTCTATATACATATAGACAACCAATACCATAAGTGTATAGAAATGTAGTATATGATCATAAACTTTGATAAGTACATCCATGTAAAATAATATACATGTAAGTACAAATATGTGTAAATAAGCAAGAGAATGTGAGAAAAAATAGCCTATTATAAAAGGAATATAAAGAATGAATAAGATTACTTGTCTGTAAATAAACAAAGAGTATATATATACACATGCAAGAAATTTATGTATAGGTATGTGAATAACAATATAGGTATACACATGAATAAATATATATATATTCATTCTCATACACATATAGCTCCACATATATATAGACATACACACATATATTTACACATATGCATGTATATGTTTGTATATTATTAAATATATATTTACTTTCTTTTATTTTTGTATATTTTATATTTATATACTTGGTTTTCCTTTCTCTCTTTACCCCCTCCTTATCTTGTCATGTCCCTTGTTCTCTATTCCACTTTTCCCTTCCTCCCCACTACTGTGTCCCTTGTTTTGTGTTCACTCTCCTCTTCCTAATGATGGATCACTGAGTGTGATTCAAAATTTCAATTAAAAAATATACATAGTTGAATCTAAAATATATCTTATCAACTCTTATGTTATCAAATTATTGTTAGATGGAGAAGTGATTATTTTGGTGTACATATTTGATTCTTATCAATACAAGCTTGGATCTCTTTGTTGGTGGAGTATTTTCTAAAAGGGATTCTCTATGTAAATTTAAAGTTCAAATGGTTTGCATTTTCTTTCTCAATTATTGCATCAATCTTATTTACTTATTCACATGCTTAATCAAGTTGACTCTTTGCTGGTGGAGTATTTTCTAAAAGGGATTCTCTATGTATATTTAAAGTTCAAATGGTTTGCATTTTCTTTCTCAATTATTGCATCAATCTTATTGACTTATTCACATGCTTAATCAAGTTGAGTAAGTATTTTGATAATATTCTCATTGTGTCATTTTCTATTTTATTCAATATTTGGTATCAAATATACAATTTCTTTTAGAGTGATGTCTTTCATTTTATGGTCTTTTGGTGGTTATAGTAGGAGTATTTCATCTAGTGGTTTTTGATCATTCAATTTTGATTAGAGAAACCATGGAGAGCATATCTTGTTGAAATACTAAGCTATTGATGGCTTCACTATAAATTATGGAAATTGCAAATGGATGATCTCTTAGAGGAGAAAGAATAATGTATATTTTTGATAGATAAAGAGAAGCCTACTAGTGTATTAGATGTCAAAGACTAGAATAAGTTCACCTAGAAAGCTCAAGAAATAGTATGGTTGTATGTCTCTAATTCCATCATTTTAAATATTTATTATGAGACTTAAGCATACAACTTGTTGAGAAGGATAGGTGAAATATATCAAACAAAGATTTATATTTTATATTTCAAAATAAAATTATATTCCTTGAAAATAAAGGAATGAGAGTGTATAAATGAGAGTCTAAATGCTTTTAATATTTTGTGAGTCAACTAAAAAGCATAAATGTTAATCTTGAGGACAAGGAAAAATGCCTTTTGTTACTGTTCTCTTTACCTAAGTCTTGGGAGGATCACACTACATGGTCAAGGTAGACCCAAGGAAATATGTTGTAAGAAAAATGGGATTAAGGAGATATCCAATTCAAAATAAAAATCTAAAACCTTTATAAAAGTATATTTAATTTTGGATTTGTAGGAAGTGGAACCATGTGAATAATGAATGTAGAAATAGGAAAAAATATTATAAATATTTCTTTAATGATGAAAATGATGCTTTATTGTTTTTTTCTAACATTTCTATGATGATTCATGGTTTCTTAATTCAAATGCCTCATATCACATGAATCTTCACAAAGTATATGATAGTCATGAGTTGTTCCTTAGCAATAATAATCCATATCAAATTATTAGAAAAAGGAAGTTAAAACTTATGTTTAATGATGGGAGAGTAGAATCTCTTATATGTCACACCCAAAAATTTCCACTAGAAAATGCAACAATTTTTATTTTTTATTTTTAATACATTGGTTAAGCTAATTATCACTATAACAACTTGAGGTGAGGGTTATAAGTAAGTTGCTCACCGCACACTACGCTAAGGTCACTACTTAACCCAAGTATGAAAGTTATCTTAAGGGTTTGGTACGACATCCATTAGGCTAAATTGGGTTCGCTGGAGATGGAACATTCTTCACATTTGCCATGCCCACATCCTAATGCAGATCTAACACAATCACAACACTTTATTTGTTTTAGTTAATTGTTATGATATTTCAATGAGTGCTTGTCTTTGTTAACAAGGACGAAGGGTTTACTCCAAAGCTTTCATCATATTTTGAACTTAAATTTCCATTCTCGAAAACCCAAATCAATGTATTACAATCAATTTGTGATAATAGAAAAAATACATGATCACAATTGTAAACTCAAAATAATTAACCATAAAATCTAAAATAATAATAATTTTTTAAATAAGATAATTTGCATTCTTAATTATTTTATTTATTTAGAATTTCTAACTTACCCATGAATAAAATGATTTTTATATTTTTAAATTACAAAATTCTTTATCTTTGAAAAATAATTTTAAATCCCTAAGTGAATAAAGTAAGATTATAATTCTATATAAATTAATTTAACATTTTAAAGAAGTAAGTAAAAAGAAACTTATGGATATTAAATTCATTTCTTAGAAATTAGATACTTATCTTTTTAATCTTTTAGCCTATTTCGTATTCTCTTCTTAAAAGAGATTATGGAAACCCAAACTATTATGAAGTGGGCAGAGTTCTACGTTTTTTTGTTATTATTATTTTTTAAAATTATTCTTCAATTTATCTCTATGCCTTCATTCTAAATTAAATGGTGATAGTCATTCCTTACGTTACATCATATGAACTAGACTAGATTTGTCCTTGCAATCTGGATAGTGATAGACTGTCCAAGTAGACGCTTCAGCAGCTGGGTAGCTGGGAAATTCATACTAACAATAAATTTGCTAACTATCTACCCTGTCACGACAGCTACACCAATTTCTTATACATAATAATTACCGAAAAGACACTATGGTAGTGATTTAAAAGCTCGCTTGCCAACTCAATCATAAAATAATACTGGAGATTGGGTTCTTTATGCAGTCCACAGTTGCCATTATTGTAAGTACAAGGGGAGGGGAGAGGGTTGGTTTCCAATTTAATTCTATGCCCAAAAGGAATCCTCACTTGACTCCTTAGGACAACTTTATCTTACTATTAAAATACTCATGAGAAGACAACAATTACCTTGTCTCGAGCTCAGAATCGAGTGACTCAAGAAACGATACAAGTTAAATTCTACATCTATTTTTGATTGAATGAATGAATGAATGAAATTTTAATGACGTCCACGAGACCAAACAGTCTAAGGGACCAAGGGTCAAAAAGCTAAGAGATTTCCATATTCTTTTCAATGTTGGATCTTTTGTTATGAATTTTGACTAAGAAACTAGCCGTTTTGCTAATTCTTTCTTCCTCAAATAGCTCATGCAAGTTTTCGGCCTTTAAGTTGCCCTCATACTGAGTATGGATGTCCTCATAAGCCGTGCATTCCATGATAAAGTGTCATTCAGTCTCCACCACCCCTTTTCTACATAATACGCAAATTCTATCCTCCCAAACCTCCTTAGGCACTGTCCACCTTCGGTTTCACATCTAAGATGATGTTATCTGGTCCTCAACTGAGCTATTAACATCCTTGCTTTACCTTTAATAGCAGCTCCCAAATAGGTTTTCTCATCGTGATCCCAAGTTGGGTTGAACTCTTTGACATAGTGAGTTTTCTTTCGTCCAATCGGCTTCGTTCACATGGCAATCTTGAATTTTTCTGCGACATACTTTTTTATTTCCACATTGGTGTTGGGGCACTCATGCAAACTGATGCTCCATTTGCTTAGCCATTTGTTATTTTGCTTCATCCACGTTTTCTTCCTACGGTCTAAAGCCGCCTCCACAACCATTTTGGGCCAACGGTGATTATCCATGTTTTCAACTTTCTTTAGGTAGTTTAGCAACTGGGTAATAGTTGATGCCTCCAAAGGCAAGTTTCCCGATTCAGCCAAGAGAATATCATAAGGGACTGTAGTTTTGACTTTGAGGTTGCATGTGATTAGATGCTTTTGGATTCTTTCAAGTTGTCTCCATCTATGATTTGACATGCTACTTCCCCACACCTCACAGCCATAAAGAACCACCGGTGTGACCAGCAAACCAAAAAGGGTTTTTTTGGTTTTCCAATCCCAAAGCTCAGCTTTCCGACATCTGTTTTGAAGTAAGAAAGAAGCCTTCCAGCCCCCTTGTATCCTTTTAGTTCTGCTAGTCTCCCAATTGAGCTTATAGTGAAAATCAATCCCAAGGTACTTGTATTCTTTCACTATTTCCAAAAGATTACCTTCAAAAAGAAAGATATCTTGATTCATTTTCTTCCTTAGGGAAAAAATCATAACTTTGGTCTTGGAAGTGTTCACTTGCATTCCAACATCCTGACAAAAGAGATCCAGAGCCTTCAAAAGTTCTTTCAAACCATGAGCAGTTTTAGAGATTAGAATAAGATCATCGACATACAAAAGCAGCTTCACCACATACCCAGCCAAATCCACGGCTCACAAACGTTCGACACAGGGGGGCGAATTGGGGGCCTAAGGGATGGATTACTCACCCTGTCATTTTAATTCCTGGTATAAGAATGATACAATAGAGAGTATACTACCCATTGTGAATCTAAAACAGGGAAATGACATTTATGTTTCTCATCCTTGCAACTGCTGCGTAGATTCACCAGATCCAGCGATGTCTGACTAAATCTCCACACCTCCAAAATTAATTCTAATACATTCTACTGGAGTTAAACGGTGCCATAAGACTTTCCTACAAGTTTGACTGATCGGTGTATATAATATACACTATAATTTTCTTGCAGGCTGACTCTTGCACGAACAAGCCTAGGATAAGCTTTGCGCTGAGCATTAACTCGCCCCGCAATCCCAACTATCAGATTAGGTACGTGATTACCATAAAAATTATAATATTAGCATTCAACGTCCTAGCTAATTGATGAATTTGGTCCACGGCTGCAAGAGCCATCATATCCTTGAGAACCAAGTTCTTAGCCCTAATCACCATGCAAATCACCAGGGTAGTATACTCTCTATTGTATCATTCTTATCCCAGAAATTAAAATGACGGGGTGAGTAATCCATCCCTTAGGCCCCCAATTCACCGCCTGTGTCGAACGTTTGTGAGCCGTGGATGTGGCTACCACCATCAGCCCCATTCTTTCTATCCTTCCATCATTCGCATGGTACTGAGGGATGCTGGGATATTAAGAAAAAGGTTTGGAATTAAATGTATACTCTTTTTTTTTGTATCAACTAGAATGAGGGCGGTGAAGAGTTGAACTTAGGATACCAACAAAAAAATCTTAACCCAGGTTGTTTAGAGAGCTTTGAAATTCTTACCCATGTACCTATGCTGCCTTTATTCTTTGTGTTACAGTAATCTCTTGTATAAATGGAGACATAGAAAGGAGGAGATCTCTGAGCATTACGAGGGAATGACAACCATGTTTCTGAGTACCATAACAACCATGTATCACCTTATATATGAGGGAATAACATTATATATTACGAGGGAATAACAACCATGTTTCCGAGTACAATAAAGTTCCTCGAGAATATACCCAACGATAGATAATGTATCACCTTATATGTGGGGTTGCGACCTCTAGAGCTTGCGTCAACTCCAGTTGCACCATAAATTATTATCTGATACTACTCAGCTGCTCGAGATACTTGAGTCTGCTTATGCAGTGGCAAGCTACATGCACCCAAGGGGTGTGGAAATAGGTAGTCCAATATAGACTTGAAGAGGTCAAGAGCAGGTTGATAGTGTTGTATCAACACTATCCACGAGTTCATAGCCAACATTATATATTTTATTTATAACGCTCAGATTTTAGTGTCTTATAATTCTAGTCATTGATTGTTATAGTGTAATGTTCTTAACCTTATTGGTATACTATTTTGCAAAGCTTGCTCTCTTAGTTTAATTTCAAACCCCAAGATTTGTTTCTTTTAGTATTCTCAGGTTATGTGTTTGCTCGTTTACGTTCCCATATTTAATTTGATTACTGCCTTACACAGAGTATAAGAGCAACATAGATCTCAAAGGCTTACAAAGAAAATAAATTGTAGCAAATTTAATTGTATTTTATTTTGTTTTTTTGTTTAGAACTCCCAAAAGGACTAACACATGAACTTGTCATAAATTTACAGGTCACTATTTTTTTTATAAAAGAGTATTGCTCAAAGAAAGTAATACAATTTATTGCTACCATATATTTGTTTCAAGTGAAACCCTATAGGCTACTTTGACACTTTTGCATATTGGATTGAAGGTTTCTCTATCTATTGTTCTTCTTGACTATTGTGATAATGACAATAACAATTTTCAAGACAAAATATGATTCCTTGCAAAGGTGAAGTTAAATTTAGGATAGTGGCAGTGGCAATTTCCACAAGGCTTAAGAAACAAAATTGATGAATGTAACCCAAATTTAATCTAATCTTAAATACATAAACACTATTATATGCCACTATTTAAAAACATGAAACTCCCATTAAAATCATTATTTTAAACATAGCCATAACCACCTCAATACATAGATTTTAAATTTTCTAACATGATAATTAAATAATGGTAAAGTCTTGCTCTTCCATTTCCTTATTGAACAGAATATGAAACCCATATTTTTGGACTTACAATCTTACCCCAATATTTGAGGAAGCAATAACTTACAAACTCATGATCAAGGTCTTGCTCTCCACCCTACAGTAATGGCGTCATGGAGCCTTGTGGGCTCTAGCCATACCCCCGAGCAAGGAATTATTTAAGCTCCAAGATGATGAATGGAGTTTTTACTCTCTTTTTTTTTAAAAGAATAAAACTAGCATAGCACCAATTTTATGCAACTAGGTTCTCTACTTCCTATTTTCAGTCATAATCCATACACTACGTCATTTTTTTTTTGCAACCAATAACAAGGGTAAATGGAAAGAGAAGAACTTATCTCTTTTCTTTTAGATGAAGAGAGTGAACTCGTGTATCCATCTTTCCTCCTCAAGCCAAACCATCTTGAATCACTATCTTTCCAAGAGGTGGACTCCTCCCCTCCTCTCATTCATTTCTTTACCATATCCTTTGAAGTTCTCCAAGAGGACAAGTGGGTAACACCCCACTCATTCTTCCTCTCCAAATATATAGAAGTTTCAACTTGCAACCTTTTTGGGTGGGGAGGTATGAAGTATACCTACTTTCATCAATGAGAGTCCTTTCCCCATTAATGAGAACATGCATTTGGACAACCACTCAAAATTCGTCACTCTCCATTATGAGAGCTTTTTAGGGGTCAAATCATGTTGTATGGGCTCTATTGTATGCCCATTTGACCTCTACCACTATGGTATAGACCCTAGGGGGTTTATTTTTGGGACCTAACCCAAAAATTTGACCAACAAATCTCATTAAAAGCCCACTCAAGGTCTCATGCGAGTTTCAAACTTAGCTAGGGGTTCACAAGGCCTAATCCCCACTTATACCTCACATAAATCACAACTAAATGCCCTCACAACCTTATTCTTCCAATCAATTAACTCTACTTGTTTCTAGGCCTCCATATGGGGTAAAATTTGTATCCTCGAGAATAAGTCTTTTGATTTGTTCTCGATGGTCCTCCCTTCTCATGCTAACACCATTACCTTCCTACACATTACCAAAACGATCATAAGTAACAATTGTATATCACATTAATCTATTAGTTGAATAGTCTAAAATTTCACTTTATAATAAAGTTTCAATTTGTATCCCATAGTATACAAGTGCATTTCACCTTCATGTTAGTGACAATAAAACATAACGTCAAAAGGAAATGTAAGATTCTTACCAAAATATCACCTTATTTATCATCCATAATACATCTAATCATCAATTCAAGAAAACCATTTAACATTTTAGGTTTGGTATTAATCACATGTGAAGCAAGCTCTTACATTATAGATGTGTTGTGAATTATAGGATTAGCATGAAATTAACTTTTGGATTCTAAGGTGAATGATACTAGAGTGCATGCCACATTTGATACAAGTGGTTGTAGTTTGACTACAGATAATCTAGTGCTAACTAGCTAAGGGATCTTGGTGTGGTACTCTATTTAAGCTTGATACATATACATATTATAAGTATTCTCATGTAATTAAGAAATATAATTCATATACATTGTAGAACCATAGGTTGATACACATTAGTTGTTAGAATTGTGAAAAACATGAGCCACAAGATCAAAAAACGAACAAAGACACGTTCCACGCAAGAGATTTGCAAACAATAATATGCAATATTCCTCAACAAGAAAAAGCTACAAAATATAAGAGTTCAAGAGAAGAGAAAATCTCAAGAGATCAAGTATTAAAAAGCATCAAAAATATGATAATACAATGAGGGTTGAGTGATATCTAGGAGAAACCCTAAATGATAAAGGGATTAGATCATGACAAGTGTCAACATCTCATGCAATGAGATATAATGGTTTAATAATAGCCCTCTAGTTAACATAGTAAATCACTCCTAAGTTTAGCTTAAGTGCATGAGAATAAATCAGATTAATAATTAATTAAAGATTAATTAATTATTCGCTAATGCATGATTACTCTAACACCCCCTTAAGATGAACTTAGAGAGTAGTTAAAAACCCTAAAAGAGAATGCATGATGGGTCCCAAGAAACAAGGCCTAGTGAGGTACCCATGTACAAACAAAATATCTCTCAAAATTGGAGAAAAGGAGAAAGCCACATGGGAAAACTCCTCTCCATAAATATGTTTCCCATCCTTATATGTTGTACAATAGTTATTCCAACATTTTCTTCAATTAGAGAGAAATTTTTAGAAGATCAAATGTGATTTTCTCTTGATGAAAAATTGATTAACCATATAATATGAACATATTTGGTTAAGTCAATTATATAGGGAACCCACATCAATATTCCCTTTAAACATGGAGATGTCTATATTTCCTTGTAGTTTATATGGTGCATGACCATTAAATTATTGTTAATAATTGATAGGCTTGTGAACTTGTCTAAAAATTTGTGAAAATTATTGATAATGCCTCTTCTTTCAGGTGCTTGGTGTTTCTCTAGTTCTTCTCATTATCTTTGAAAGCATCATCTATCATCTTTTGAAACATTTTTGGTGTCAACGTTGCTAATTTTTTCTCTCATTTAAGGATGTGAAGGAAGGTATGGTGAAGGGTCACATGTTTTGAGCCTAACTACTTGTATTTATACCTCATGTGAGTGTACGTAAAAGCATAGATAATTATTTATTTATCACCCCCAAATCACTCAAAAATGATAAAGTGGATTTTCTCTAATACTAATTATTTAGGGCCTAGAAGTAAATACTAGAGTATAACCCCATCAAAGAGATTCAATTAGAAAATAATATGGAATATTTGAGTTATGCTATGGATTCAAGCATGTGCAAATAAAATAATTGACAATTAGAACTATTAAAATGAGATTATATTATGCTTAGTTTTGTGCATGATTTGTGAGAACACATGTGTGATATAGGTCCTTATTATCCAATCCACTATCTATACAATTTTCCTTACAAATAATGGATTTATAAATTTTCATACAAATGTGAGAGATATGAACCATTGATTGGGAAATGATGGTTCATATTCTTATTGTAGCTATCACACATACTCACACCATTAATGATAGATTAAGTTGTGTGGTCTCACCGACGTGGATGTATGATGTGTGATTTGCATCATATATAGGTTTTGATTAGGATGAGGATCTTACTAACAAAACTATGAAGGTAATCATTCGACACCCAAATTTTGTAGTATGCCTAAGTAACTCAAATTCTCCTAGATCAATGACATAAATTTCCTCAAGACCAATTAGACTAAAGTTAACAAGAATTATTTATAAGAACCCAAGTGTATGAAGATAGAACATGGAAATATAATTTTGATACAAGTAATAATCAATTAAATCAATCTACTAGTATCATCAACATTTCAAAGGGCTTGTGGCAAATATTATATAGGATGTTTATCTCACCCTTGAGAGAGAATGCTTCATTAGGGCTTTAATTGCCCATATACATTGGAATTGGTTCAAAGGAATTGTATAACGTGTATTGGAGGCTACAATATTCCTCATATCTATAGGTGAACCATAGGAATATGGGGTAGTAGCATGGGTAGAAGAAAAATGGGCCTTATGGTTGTGTGAATGGAACAACTATCAAGCATACAACATAATAGATTTAGTGTATGGTGTATAGAATGCAATTTAAAGAGCATATAGTATATAATTATTTGATGGTATTGGGAAATTAGTACTACCCGACACCATTTTTGCATTTTAAGATTCACAATATGTCATGAAAATTTGAAACTTCATATTACAACTTACTACAAAAGAAAGGTATTATTATCAAGTATTAGTGTAAATTCTATGTGAGTAATACTTACAACACCAACACTTATAGATTGGTACATAAATTGTGTGAAGATAAAGAAAAGTAGATCATGAATGATAAAATGGACAACCATTTATACCCCCAAAATATGCACCCCAAAGATATTGTGCACCTCAATAATAATTTGCACCTCAATTATAGTAAGCTCCTAGGTGGAAAGGTAGATATTTGAAACTATCAAGGCCATAGGGGATGAAGAGACAACTAAAGCTAATGATTATCCTATTTCAAGTGTAGAGAAAGTGACTATGCTCCACAAAAATATATGAAGTCAATGGTTTGTGGATTCAATAAAAAACCATATTAGATAATACAAAAATTCCCTACATTATTGTATAATTTTGAGTCACAAAAACTTTGTACAAAATGATCCAAGAATGTAACCAAAAAAAATAAAATGTGACAAATCCAAGCAAGCTTGTATTTTACATTGCATGTAGTGGAGAGCTCATATAATACCACATATAATGAAAGGATTCTAGAAAGATAGTGTGGTTTATATGGAACACATGAAAAAAAGGAATTAGGAAACCTTGCAATTTTTTGGAAAAGAGGTATATGCAATAATCAAATATTGGAAGAGGCTAGAGACTATAGAATAAGGCATGCAATATCACACTATTTCATCCTTAAAGTTTCCTTCCACCAATATTGGTAAAGGTCATGCCCTTTTTGCATGGGATTTTTCTTCAAAAATTATTTGGATACTTGAATTGGGAGCTTCTCATCATATGACATTCACACGATATTGGCACACAAATTTTGGATTGTATTAATTCATATGTTAGAATGGGGGATTCTACACAACTTTCAATTTTGGGATCAAGTATTATTCAACTTGAGGATGGTTGTATGTAGGATGTACTTTTGGTTCTCGATATTTCATCCAACCTCTTTTTTATGAATTAGATTTGTCACTATGGCATTAGAAATATGGCTAACTTCTCACCTCATGATGTGGTTATTCGGGAGCTTCATGATCCAAATATTACTGTGGATTTAGAGAGTGTTGATCATGTGTCTTGTTTATATAGTTTTTTATGGTTTTGAGACTTCATTGATATCATCTATTATAGTGCATGTAGTTTCTTTGATAAATATTTGGCATAAATTCTTTGGTCATGTCAATTACATGTATCTATGATAGATAATCACACATGCATTAATGATCGATCTACTTAACATTTCCTACACATAGGTAGTTTGTTGAGGTTATGTACTTATAAAATTGTATAGGTCTGAATTTTCACCCCTAGCACAAATTTCCCTTTACCCCCCTTACACTTTAGAAAACCTAAGGCAGAGGCTTAATTCCACTTAAGCCCACTGCTCACATCACACTTGGCGCTTGCTTTGTGTGTCGATGGGGGTGTTTCTATCAGGGATGCCTGTGCGACACTCTTACGTCCCTGGCAGATTCTTACGGCTGGGGTTTGCAGAGACGTTACAATTCCTATTGGAAGTCGAAGTGTAACGCCTCCCTTCGGTCGGTCGACTCGAATATGGTTGTTTTCATCTCCTTCCTTCATATTCTTCACTCTCATCCATTCTCAAGTTTTGGCAGAGTTTTGCAAGATCTTGAGGTCATCTCTACACAATCTTTCCACTCTTTCAAGCATCCACAAGCTTTGTAGAAGCACTTCACACTCCATAACAATAATCTACCACTTTATCACTCCGATAGTGTGAGTCCAGAAAAAACACCATTGCAGTAGAGGCTTGAGTTCCTCTCATTTTCTCCTCCACTAGGCTTGAGTGCTTTGGATAGAGGTGGTAAGCTCCTCTTATCTTCTCTATCATTTTGGTTGAGTAAGCACATACTATTTTGTAGTGTCTTTTGTTTACGTAGCTTGTTTTCTCTTCTTTATCATATTATTCCTATCATTGAAAACTTGGCTGTCCGTGAAGGTGGAAACACCAAAACGGGGGTCTGACTAAGGCAAACCCCTATACAACCCCCCAACATTTTCTTGCTTTTCTGCATGCAGGTGGAGAGATTTTAGAGCAAGCTAGTGAGAAGATTGTTGTGATAAATCTCTTCATCACCCTTGTGGTAATCTATTTCCTTTATCACTTTTGTCCTTGTGTCTCACTCTTCTTAGTCTTATTCTTCACTTCCCAAAACTCTTTAACGAGGTTGATAGTCCCTTTTTTAGAGTCTAGCCTCGTCTCTCTAGTTTTTTGGTTTTACAGACACCGGTGCACCTGTGAGACGCCGGTGCACCATGCTGTCATCCCAGAACTGAGCTTCTGTCCTTTGACAAAGAGCTACCTAAGATGCAAAGTTGGCTCTAAGGATTGAATCGCCTAGCCTCCCCTTGATTCTCAGGTTTGCAGAGTGATCGAAGGACCTTATAGTTCTCATCATTCTCATCCCACCTGTCCTAACCTTCCTTTAAACTAAGGTAAGTTAGGGCAGCCATATTGCTCTTGGCCTTTTGTGACCTGGGGCCTTGCAGTGGTTGGTCCTCCTCTCTTACATTTTTGGTGAACCCGACGTTAACCATTTTGGTTCCATTTTGCGATATTGGAAGTCCCTTTCCTCATGTCCTAGGAGTGTTGTAGGTGTGAGCATTGTGAGGCCTTCACCTCACAACCCAATCTGCGACCCCTAGTAGGCATAGTTGGAAGGTCTCAACAGTGTTGTACAACGAAACCTTAATTAGGTCACTACCTTGTCTCGTAAACCTTAGGAGGCTTTGCAGAAGTACTGTTTGATGTGCGCGATGTCCTATTTCTTAAATAAACCTATTCCCTCTGCACAAAATGTGATTAGTGGTACTAGCATAACCTTCACCTCACAAGACCTGTCGATGGGCTTCAATAGGGAACCATCTCCTCTCTACATTCCTGCAAGGATAAATGGGAATACTATGACAGGTGTTCTCATTGATTCGACATCCCAAGTGAATATTATAACTGAGGAGATCATGTTAGTTAAATTCTTGCATAAGGATGGATATGATGCACCTAAAAGTACCGTCCGCACCCACAACGGACTTTTCGTACCTCCTATAGGGAGTATTGTCTTATCGATCCTCGTTGTACCTAAATCTATGAGCCTTAAGTTTGACATCATCCCGAGGTTTGAACTCTTTAGAGTGAAGCTAGGCATCCCCTAGCTGGTAGCTATGAATGTAGTTCCCTCGGTTGTGCACAAGTGTCTAAAATTTGTTCATGGAGGTTCGATACACGTTGTCTATGACACTGGTTATAGACCACTAGTTGCACGTGGCAGCTATACCTTAGATTACTTTTGGCCTGCATCCATTGGTCCTCTCCCATCTAGGAAGGACCTCCTATATCACACATATCAAAAATATAAGAAAGGGCGTACTAGGCCGAAAGTAAGGTATCCTCCTTCGCCTTATGTTGTTTCGCATAGAGCTTGCCTAGAAGCTGATAGTGATGCCTCTAAGACACACAAGAGAGAAGAAGAGAAGTGATCCCAAGATCCTCCTTCTTCCTCTTTCATTGTTTAGCCCGATGCTTCCTCTCACCCTGTCGTGGTGCCGTTTGTTTATGTCTCGCGTTTGCGAGAGAATCCCATGGTGCCCGCTTGACAAAAGGCCAAGCATCCCGCATTTGAACTTCTTGTCTTATCGATGGAGCTTAGGCCCGTTTGGTATGGAAGATAGAAAGCCCCCCATGGAGAGTCTTCTCTATCTCGACCTTTGCGGCCTCCTACTGTCCCTATTCCTAAGATAGTGAACGGGAAGAGGCTCGCTGCCGAAGCACTAGAATGGATTCCTCTTGCCACTTTTGAACCTAATCCTTCTACTCCCACTCAAGAGTTTGTCCTCCCACTGGAACCAACCGTGGAGGAGACTCCCATGGTTGAGCAGGAACCCTCTGTCCTTTCGCAAGCTCTGGCTTCTAGTTCAAAGATCCATAGAAACCACCTTGCACGTGAGCGTAAGTGCCAAAAAAATGCTCTCCTAGCTGAGCAAGCTTCTTTACAGAAGAAGGAGGGGATGATCACACCTCCTACTATGTCCTCCTCCCTCCCTCCTTCTTCCCCTATCCAAACTAGCTCTGAATATCTTTTGATTTCTACTGCAAGTGCACATGCACCTAGAAAGGTGCAGGTATTTATCGCCCCTTCTGTGGAGCCACCTCTGTTGACTTCCATTTTCAATATCACCCCTTTCCTGAAGCTCGTGGGTATGGTTAATACTTCAGTTGTATCCACTGTGGTTATTTTCTCCTCTCCCTCAACCCTCCTTGCTTCATCTATGGGGATTTCACCTCCTTTGACGAAGAAGAAGGTAGAGCGTGGTCCCTCCAGTAGTGGAGGATGTAAGAGGAGCCCACCTTCTCCAAAAGTTGACCTTGTGTTGACCTATTTTTTCCTAGTGACAGAACCATTTCTAGCCTCCCCTGAGTTTGTCACCGCTCTCGAGTCTCTCGGTGAGCCTAGCGGTGAACCTCGGGTACAAAATCCTTCATTCGCTGAGGTGAAACATGATACTCCTATCAAGTGCATGTTCAACTCGGTGGATGAATTTTTGACCTTGTCAATGATCTTCGTGAAGTCGTTTACCTTAGACCCACAAGAGTTAAGCAATGAAGACCTCATAGGTCCCTCTGCCTTGGCCCTTGTTGTGGGAGGATTGGAAGCTCCTCCCCTTAACATTACCCCATTATAGTTCTATCATCCTTCCCCCTACGATGATCTAGAATGGGAAGCTAATGACCTCTTGGTTGAACAGTGTTAGGGGGAGACCCCCTTCTTGATCTTTAGATTAGATATGTGTGTGTGTTGTGATGTGATCTCCCCATGATCATGCTATGTGTACCTGGATGACCCTCATCACCCCTGTTGGTGCTTGGGTACAGGCATCATATTTTGTGTTGTAAACCTTCTATATGTATCATCTTTCTTCCATGTTTGTGATTGACTTTCGGTAAATTAGGGACGATGCAAAGCGTTGGGAGCATTTAGGCTTCTTTCCATGTTAACCCAATTTTTTATTTTTACTTTGTCTTTCATGCATTCTTCCTGATCTAGTTGGGGATTGATGATATTTCGCCTCGCACTACGATTACCTATTATATATATACATAAAGGTAGATCTGACCCCGCAAAACCAGATCCACCTGTGCCCTTTGTTTGTGTTTGCTTCTCTTTTCTTTTGCTTCCCCTTTATCTTTCTCTCTTCTTTGCTTGAGTTGTCCCTTTCATGTGTGACAACACCACTCCTACATCACTCAATCTTTAGGAAATGCATTCATTGCAAAGTGAATCCTTTCTCAAGACCCTCCACATGTTTTTACTTTAGAATTGTATTCTCGACTTAAAACCCTAACAAAACATGTTTCCTTCATCATGAGTTTGTAAAGAAAGGACTTGGAAACCTTCCTCCGAAGCGAGAACAATCTTAATCTTCCCCTTGTGTGGGGGCATGTCCTTCCTTTGTAATTCTTTGATGAAGTGAACATATTTCAAAAGGATTCCTTGATGATGAATCGATTCAAGAAGGAAGACATTAGCTTTTGAAGAGTGTGTCCCTTGAGTGGACCCCTCCTTTTCACGTTGGGTTTCACATCTTTGTGTCTAGTTCAAGGGCAACCCGACTAGACCTACTTCACATCCTTATGTCTAGCTTGGGGGCAGCCCGACTAGACTTCACCTTTCGAACAATGCATCCCTTGAGTGGACACTCCTTCCTTTTGAAGGGTTCTCGAGGGACCCCTTTGAAAGACTTGCAACTTAGCGATGGTCTATGTGACTGTCCATTCACCGGCCCGCACGGCTACTTCCTGACATGTTCTATATGTGGGTGAACATGTCTCCATCTCTGACTCTGTGGATTCCCCTTCATTCGATCTCCTTCATGTGAGCGTTCTTGAAGGATACCTTCCTTGCAAGATCGAGAGCCTGTGAGGCACCTTCGTACTTCAACTTTATAGTTCTGTGAAACTATGGAGTCCACTCCTGCACTTCCAAGTTTTCCAAACTGTCATGCTTGCCTTCCTCATCGGTTTAGGTATGCATCTCCTACTTTGTTACTTCCTTACTACTCTACTTTATCGAAGCACTCATATGTACTCATGCTCACTAAAGTGGGGGCAAAAATGTACAGGTGTGAATTTTGACCCCTAGCGCAAATTCCCCTTTACCCCCCTTACACTTTAGAAAACCTAAGGCGGAGGCTTAATTCCACTTAATCCTGCTTCTCACATCACACTTGGCGCCTGCTTTGTGTGTTATTGGGGGCATTTTGTCAAGGATGCCCATGTGACGCGTAGATATTCATGCAGCACGCTTATGTCCCTGGCAGATTCATCTGGTTGGGGCCTACAGAGATGTTACACTTCCTATTGGAAGTCAAAGTGTAACACCTCCCTTCAGCTGGCCGACCCGAATATGGTCATTTTCATCTCCTTCCTTCATATTCTTCACTCTCTCATCCATTCTCAAGTTTTGGCAGATTTTTGCAAGATCTTGAGGTCATCTCTACACAATCTCTCCACTCTTTCAAGCATCCACAAGCTTTGTAGCAACACTTCACACTCCATAGTAGTAATCTACCACTCTATCACTTTGATAGTGCAAGTGCAGGACAAACACCATTGCAACAGAGGCTTGAGTTCCTCTCATTTTCTCCTCCACTAGCCTTGAGTGCTTTGGATGGAGGTGAAGAGCTCCTCTTATCTTCTCTATCGTTTTGGTTGAGTAAGCACGTACTGTTTTACAGTGTCTTTTGTTTACATAGCTTGTTTTCTCTTCTTTATCATATTATTCCTATTGTTGCAAACTTGGTTGTTTGTGGAGGTGGAAACACCATAATAGGGATCTAACTAAGGTAGACCTTTGTACAGCCCCCCAAAATTTTCCTACTTTTTTGTGTGTAGGTGGAGAGATTTTGGAGCAAGCTGGTGAGAAGATTGTTGTGCGAAATCATCTTCGTCACCCTTGTGGTAATCTATTTCCTTTATCACTTTTGTCCTTATGTCTCACTCTTCTTAGTATTATTATTCACTTATCAAAACTCTTAAAGTAGGCTAATAGTCCCTTTTTTAGAGTCTAGCCTCGTCTCTCTAGTTTTCTATCTATACAGATGCCAATGCACTTGTGAGATGCCAATGCGTTGCACTATGTCCCAGAACCGCACTTCTTTCCTCTGATAGAGACCTACCTAAGATGCAAAGTTGACTCTAAAGATCAAATTGCCTGGCCTCCCTTTGACTCTCAGGTTTGCAAAGTGATCAAAGGACCTTATAGTCCTGGTCATTCTCATCCCACCTATCCTAACCTTCCTTTAAACTAAGGTAAGTTAGGGCAGCCATACTACTCTTGGCCTTTTGTGACCCGGGGCCTTGTAGTGGTTGGTCCCCCTCTCTTACAAAAACATCATCAAGATATTTTTCCAAGAGGTAAGGCCACATGAGCACATACAAATTTAGAGTTGGTACACAATGATCTGGCCAAGTGTGTGTTCATATTTATTTGTGATTTCTCTAGACGTACATAGGTGTACTTTATTAAGTACAAGAGTGGGTCTTTAATTCTTTCAAGACTTACAAGAAATTTATGGATAAGTAGTTCACTCTTTCTATCAAGAGGGTACATAAAAATAATGAGGGGAGTATATCAATTAGGAATTTAGATATTTTTGCAGTGAATATGGTATTCAACATCAGCTTATAGTTCCCTACACCCCTTAGCATAATGGTGTAGTTGAGAGAAATAATAGAATGAGAAACAACCAATTTTATGATTCTGTCATGGAATATGGATTCTAATTTTTGGGTTGAAGTATTCAATTGTGTCAATTACATTAAAATTGTATGCCACATTAAGTAGTGTAAATATGACTCGTGAGGAGGCTTGGTCACATGTCAAGATAGATGTATATTAATTCTAAGTTTTTGGTGGCAAGGCCTAGGAATTTATTTTATATGGTTAGAAAAAATCCATAGAGATGAAGAGCCAACTAGCTATATTTGTTATCTATTGTGAGGTTTTTAAGGATTATAGGTTGTTTGATCATATTTATAAAGATGTATTATTTAGACAATATATCTATTTTGATTAGAGATTTCCTCTAATGGATTCTCCATCACCAGTTTCTCCCTCATTACCTAGTCCTTATATATCTCTTGAGGATGGGAATGTTGTTCCAGTTCTACCACTACAACTAGTTAGATGAACTTTACCCAAATGGGCTTATGAGACTCTTGATGCAACTAGATCTTTTGTTAGTGATCCTTTTGATTCTCGTCACACTTATTCATAAACATCAAGTGATAGTTTTTTTAGTCATATAATTTTGGATGATCCTTAAAATTTAATAGATACTACAAGTATTCTCAAGTGTGATATAGCTATGACAAAGGAGTATTATTCATTAATAAAGAATCATACTTGGGATCTCACACCTCTTCTTGAGGGAATAAAGTTGGTTCGGTGCAAGTGGGTGTACCACACCAAATATGTTGTTGATGGTTCCATTGATAAGTACAAGATGCATATTATTACAAATGGGTTTTCACAAGTTGAAGGTATTGAATATTTTGAGACCTTTGCTCCTATTGCTAATATGGACTCTATTCATCTTGTACTTTCACTTGTAGCTTCAAAAGGATACTAAATTTATCAAATGGATGTGAAGGGGGTTTTCTTGAATGGTGATCTTTGTGAGGAGATTTATATGGGTTAGCCTCCAGGTTTTGTGTGGGAATCTTCACTTGTTTTTAGGCTTCTTAAATCCTTAGATGATCACAAACAAGCCCCTTGGACTTAGAATAAGAAGACAAATAGTTTCTTACTTTCATCTAGTTTCACATGATGACATTTTGATCCCAGCATTTATGCTCAAAGACAAAAGGATGATCTTTGTATTCTTGTGTTATATGTGCATGACTTGGTTCTTATAGTTAAATCATCTTCCGTGATCTAGAGTGTTCAACAAGCATTGGTAGAGCAATTTGATATGACAAATCTTAGACTTCTATATTACTTTATTGGTTTAAAGGATATTCAACCTTTAGCTAGGATTGTCCCTTTTTAGCAAAAGTATGCTCTTGATTTTATTTAGAGATTTGGCATGTTTGATTACATGATTGTCCACACATTGTTCCAATCAAGTGTTATATTTGTTAGAGTAATCATGTATTAGCAAATAATTAATTAATCTTTAATTGATTATTAGTTTAATTCCTTCCATGCACTTAAGCTAAACTTAGGAGTGTTTTTTCTGCTAACTAGAGTGAGCTATTATTATATAATTTTGTCTCATCACATAGGATGACGAAACTTGTCATGATCTAGCCCCTTTATCTTTTAGGGTTGCTCTTATAAAGAATTCTCTCTCATTGTATTATTTCATACTATAATTCTTTCTAGTTGAGGATATAGAAAATTATTGTTTTCATCTCTTGTGTGGGAGGTGTTTTTGTTTGTTGTTTGATCCTATGTCTCATGTTATTCACAATTTTAACATGGTATCAAAGCATGGATTTAGCAAACCCCTTCTCAATTTTTTGGGGTTTTCTTCAACTAGGATTATAGAGCTTCAAATCTAAAATCTTCTTATTTTTTGAAAATTTTAGAGTTGAGAAGTTTTTTGGTGCATTTCAGCACAAAAAGGACCTCGCCATTGCATTCAGGAGGTCGAATCGACAATTTTTGACTATAAATTTTCCCTATTTCACCATTGGGAGCTTTTGAGGAAATTTTTTTGCTAGGAGGTTGGAAAACTACTATGACTAGCCGATGCTGACCACCAACAACTTCTAAGCCACCAGCTTAAACCACTTACCACCATTGCCAAGAAACTAAGTCCACGACCCCTGGTCACATGGGCAACCAACACCTAGCCTCTAGGGGCTATTTTTTTTTGTAATTTTAGCAACATTGGGAAAATTGTCATAAATTTTTGCTCAAGTATCAAAATTAGGAAAATGAGATATCGTCTAAAAGTTGGTTCTACGAACTATCCAATGGGCTAGTTTTTTCTTAGATTTTTCTTCGGGTACATTTTATCACCTTTCAAATTCAGAAGTTTTGTTTTCACTCCTAAGCTCACAATGTTTGACTAGTTTCTCCATTTTTCATGATTCTAACAATGTTGGAAAGGTCTTTCAAAGCACTTCATATCTATCTATGAATTGTTTCTAGAATTTTCTTTAGGTAATTTTTATTTAGATTTTATGTTTTCACATTCAAGTGAATTACTTGGATGTTTTGACCCCTAGAAACTTTTTGTTTGTGTGGAATAACTTTTTTAAGGCTGTTCTACATGTATTTCTAGCTTTTTGTCCTATTTGGGCATTTTGAGTATCTTTTACATGCAATTTCTCTTTTGTAGATGCACTGAGATAAAGTGGCATTGTTGTACATGTTTTTAAGGGATTTTGCACATCTTGTTGTGTCTTTTATACTCGCACTATATTATAAATTTATATGGGGGCTTGTGAGTGCCTTTTTTTTCATCACACCTTTGTTAAGATTGTTACTTCCACAAAATCATTGAATCCAAGTGATTATTGCATCATGTGTGTGTGCCTTGGTTTGCACACCCTTATTATGTGTACATTCAGATGTTCTTTGTTCTCCTACATACATTTCTTAGTGACATGGTTTCAGTGGACCTACCATGGCTCAACCTTTTCCACATTATAGGGGGTTCTACTATTGGTGCTAATTCTTCCTTGGTTCATTTTGGAGTGAGCTACATATTTAATTTTTGTTCCTATGCACTAGGAAAATACAATAGCTGGTTACCCATGCATTTTGGTGAGATGGAGCACTTATCATATAAACACTTGCATTCCTATTTTTGGAGGTGACCTTTTATTTTCACTTGATCAATGTTCTTCAAACTATTGGTACCTATATTTTTTACTTGCATCTTGCATGGTTGAGTAGTGTCATTGGGGTCACTCATGTAGATTCATGTACCATCTATATCTTCAATTGCCAAATGTTTTTCCTTTTTTTTTCATTTGATTCAAGTAGTGTCATTGGGGAAACTCATGCAGATTATTGTATTCTTGATCCCGATAATCATTTGTTTCAGAGGAGGTTGTTCATTACAACATTATAGCAATCATGTTTTGATATTTGTCTACAGATTCTTCATGATTTAGAGATGTTTTTCATGTTCCTATTATTTTTGGGACATTGTTTTGAAGGCTTCTTAGTCCTTCATTTTCCTTTCTCTTTTGGAGAGGAGTTTTTCTCATGAGGTTTTCTCCTTTTCTCTAGCTGTGAGAGATTAGATTGTTTGTACATGGGTACCTCATCGGGTCTTATTTGTTGGGACCCATCATGCATTATTTTTTATTTTATGTAATGGTTTTTTAGGGTTTTTAGCTACTCCCTAATTTTTCACTTAAGGGGTGTGTTAGATTAATCATGCATTAGCTAATAATTTTAATTAATCTTTAATTGATTTTTTTTGGTTGGTAAATGCTTTTGACTGGAGTTATGAACTAGTGAAGCCACATTTGGGGGACCTCATCCCTGTCATTCTACTCCTCCTTCTCTTCCTCCTCACCTCCTCTTCTTACCTTCCTTCTTCATCTCCTTCTCCTCCTCCACCTACCTACATCTTCTCCTCACATTCTCCTCCAGCTTACCCCTTCACCTCCTTCTGCCTTCTCGCCATGCTTATCCCTACCTCCTCCTACCATCGTGCTTCTCCCTACCTTTCTCCTCACATCGCCGTCACCTGCAATCTCATCCTCCTCTCCGCATCCACTACTCCTCCTCCACACCATCTCTCCTTTGACTAGTCTCCTATCATATTTACGCAACCCTCCACTGTTGGTACTCCTTCTGCCAACCTCCTCCTTCTTTTCTTCCTCCTTACTCATCTCTACTCCTCCTTTTTCCCTCTCCTTCCAACACCTTTTTTTGTCACCTTCACCTCCCAACCTCCACCTCCTCCTTTCAAACCTCCTATTGTTTTTCGTCATTGACACCATCCTACTGTTGATGCCTCTACTTGCTTCCACTGCCATCCTTCCTTCGTCTTTGAACTTGCAACATAATATAATCTCCCTGATTGACACCACGACCACCACCATCCTCCGCTAGTCTCCACCAAAATGCAACCACCACTGAGACCTCCACTGCACATTATCGAAACCATTGTTCAATCCACCACCCACACTCCATGGGAATCAAACACAAGTGGTAGAGTTTCCACTACTGAGCAACTTGTTGTTGCATTATGGGGTCATTCCCATTTTTTAATTGATTATTAGTCTAATTCATTTCATGCACTTAAGCTAAACTTAGGAGTTATTTTTTTTCTATTAGCTAGAGTGAGCTATTATTAGATCATTTTGTCTCATCACATAGGATAATGGCACTTATCATGACCTAATACCTTTATCATTTAGGGTTGCTCTTATAAAGCACTCTCCCTCATTGTATTATTTCATATTGTAAAATTTTCTATTTGAGGATATAGTAGATTATTTTTTGTAGTTCTCTTATGTGGAAGGTGTTTTTGTTCATTGTTTGATCCTATGTCTCATGTTATTGAAAATTCTAATAGTATCTTCTTCCAATTGCTCCACTCCTTTAGTTTATGTTACATTACACATGCAATTGGTTGGTAGTATTTTGCACCTAACATATTCCAATCCTAATATTTATTTTGTGGTTGACCTTGTCTCCCATTTCTCTCATGATCAGCATGAGAGTCACTAGAAGGATTCCAAACAGATTTTGAGATATATTTAGAGCACCATACATTTTGGAATTCGCTATACATTGAGAGACTCTTAGATTGCTAGCTTCACTGACTCAAATTTGACTAGTGATGTTGATGATAGGAAGTCTACTTTTAGTTTTCTATTTTTCATTGGTTCTAACCTCAATCCATGGTATTGCAAGAAGTAAGTTGCTATTGCATTATCATCTACAAATTTTAAGTATTAAGCAACAATTATAGCTAGCTAGGAAGTTCTTTGACTTCGATAATTATTGACAAAGTTTCTTTTTCCTTCTAATAGTCCCACTATTATTCATTATGAGAGTTAGAGTGTCATTCACATTTCACACAACCCAATGGACCATCAATAAACTAAGTGATGAGCCTGATTAATAGATATTTTTATCTTGTTTAGTTCATATCTTTAAAAAAATTTAAGCTTCTTATTTCATATACATTCCTGAACTTATATACCTTTTATATCTTTTATGT
This sequence comes from Sequoiadendron giganteum, assembly GCA_007115665.2. Classification (NCBI taxonomy): domain Eukaryota; kingdom Viridiplantae; phylum Streptophyta; class Pinopsida; order Cupressales; family Cupressaceae; genus Sequoiadendron; species Sequoiadendron giganteum. Next base: position 460,731,266 of record CM021108.1, read on the forward strand.
AATCCAAACCAGACTTTGATGAGTGGAAATATGATTATGATATGATGATGTTTGCATGGATGAATTTGTGTTTAATTCATGATTATTAATGGTATGTATTATTTAGATGAAATTGACTCCTTGTAGCTAGAAGAATAGCAACCCGCAACAACTAGAGAACTCAACCCGTAGCCAAAGGATTCCAGGCTGATTGCAGGGGAGATTCCAAGGATGCTAGAAATATGACAATTGCAGAAATGATGAAAGTGATCATTAGAGTGATCAATTGTGATTCATCAAAGCATTCAATAAAACAATAGAGGGAAGAAGAAGTTTGCAGTAATCAGGAAATTGATGTGACTATTTGTATAGAGCATTTCTCTATCATGTTGTTAAAGTAGAGTTGCAAACCTATTTGTCTTCTTCTATCTTTTCAGTTGCAAATACTTTTTCTCTCTCTATTTTAAAGGAGAGTGGACATCTTCATTTAATTTATATTTCCAATCCTTATGCAAACAAACCTCCTCCCTGACATATATAGTTGGATCGATGGTTGAGGAGAAGATCTAGTTGGATGTGATAGGTTTTATTAAATATAGTTTTTGTTACATAGATAATATCTTTGTTAGTTTTTTGTTATTCACTCATGAATGAGAAATATATGAAGATTCTTGTAAGATTGTAGATTTCAATTATATGTAAAAAACATGTTCCAGTTTACTGTTATGATTGGTTGAATCAAGTAGCACATATCTGGTTTTCTCTTATGGGTTCACTAACTTGAGCAAGGGCCACTCAGGGTACTATTCACCCACCTTAATTTATTCTATTAAATTAGATATTTATATTATTTTATTCATTTCAATAGATTCCTCATTACATGCATGTGAATGATATTTAGTCTCATGATTTAAGTTTTCTAATGCATCATAGAGTCATCCTCTAGAGTGATTCAAGTAGTTAGAAGTAAGAATCGAAAGTGCTAGTGAAATTATAGAGTTCAGGTTTAGCAATTAAGAGTTATAGTACTAAGCCAAAGGTAACCATAACATCAGTAGAAGATTAAGTTGTTTCACCTATTTTTTAGTTTATGCTTTATTTTCTTTTCCAGCCTTTACTGGCTTCCTGCACATGTGTAAACAACCTATACTTGATGATATAGGCTATGTAGAGTCTGTGTATGTTCATACAGTGCCAACATCATCATAAGCTTATGAAACCCTAGTTGATAATTTAATGGAGTCCTTACAAGGGTTTAGTGGACTGTTCAGGTAGGAATCTCTCCTCTGAATTGTGTCTAACACCAATTTGAGCAAGCATTAGTGAGGCCTTACATTTAGGTTTTGTTTCTGAGGATGGTGCTACATTCAATATTCTCTTATATATTTTCAAGCTTTCATAGTTATAATTTTATTTTCAGCACTAGGGTAATTAGGTTTTAGTTATCAATACAAAAATGCTTTACTAACAATTTGTAGGAATCGTTGATCCAAAGAGACAACAATTGTATGTGGAGGTGGTGAGACACTCTTGGAATATTTCTCCCTTCAACACACAAAGCTTTAGAGGATATTGGTGATCATAGTGAACAAAGTGAGTGTATTCCTGAAGAAGAATCATCCCTAGCACCAATATCCATGTCAGATATTGAAATGACGAAAATAGGTGGGAGTGAAAATGTTATGAAAGGGGTTCACCAAAAAGACCTATTTCCCTAATTTCATTCAAGGAATTGAGATCCAAACAATGAAGTGAATATCAACCAAAAGGTGAGTCAAATCAAGGTATTAATCAACAAATTTCCTATCTATGCAAGGACGAAGGTATAAGTTAAATAACACTTTCGAGAGGAAGATCAAAACCATCAAACTCCAAAATGCAAGCTATGAAATACAAATGAAGAACAATAATCAAATATGATAGAAATAGTAATCAAAAGGAAGATCTAGAAAGGGGAAAACAATGTGTACCTTTCACCAAAATTCACCTTTTGAAGCTCATTGAGGACTCATTTTCCCTATTGTGATTGGTCCTGACTAGGGTTCTCTGAAATCTGTTTCTGGGTTCTCTTCTACCGTGTCTGCACTCTCAAATTCCCAATTTTCACTGTCGAACAAATAGAAATAATATTTTTAGAGGAGGTTCTGTGAGATGACAAATTTTCTTGCAACTTTCTTCAATTTTTCTCTTCAAAAGATCTGCAACCTAAAATTTGCAATCATACATCAAAGAGAGAAAAATGTTGTTTTGTTAGGGAATGGGGGTTTTCCTTGGTCAAACCCCATTTTGGTAATCAAACCTTGTAATGAAATAGAAAAAAATGAAGGAATGATGAATGAACAATTCTATGCAACAACTCTCCAAACTTTATTTGAACATTGGATTGTAAATCTACAACTAGCATGAATTGGCTTCAATGGATGTAGATCTTGATCATGAAACTTGTCTTAAAATAATGTATTTGATATTCTTGAATAGATCTTGAACACTACATCACCATATTAGCTCAAACAACATGCATGATGCAAGAAATCTTTTTACATGATGATAGGAAACTTGATTACTACAATAATATTCAATAAATCTACCTTGGATGCCTTGAAATTGCTCTCGAATGCTCTTGATCTCATAAAATTTCTCTAGGAATGCTCTCATAAAAATTTCTAGGTGAAACATAGTGAAATGACCTCTTATTTATACATATCTTAACATTAATTCTCAAAATTTAAATATCACAAGCCAACTGTAGACACTTAAATGTCCTGAATGATATCATGCACTCAAATCTAAAATACTGACACCAATTCATCCTAAAACCAATCCTCTTTTTGATTAATCAATTAAATTAGCCTAGCTATTTAATTGATTGCATCATTTTCATCTATTAACCTAATTGACCTAATTAGGTTAATTCACCCCCTCTTGCACTAACCTTTCATCCTATTAAATTGGATAAATCAACTTATTTAATTTGATCCCTAGGTCCTCTTATTTAATTAAATAACCCTAAGCTATTTAATTAAATATCATATCACATCCCCTGTTTTCATTAAATCATTTATTTAATGAATATATTTAATTCCTCTAATTTGCATAATTGAAACATTCTTTAATTATCGAATTATTAATTAAATCTAATCCTCCCACTTGCAAGGTAATATTCCTCCTTTGCACATTCCTCCAAAGAGGGAATATTATCATGGCATATTCCTTCCCCTTTGCACATTAAAATTTGGTTTTAATTAACTAAATGTTAATTTCCTTCAAAAGGGAATATTCTCATAGAATATTATTTCCCTTTGCACTCATTTGAAAAAGGGAATATTCCTTTTGGTAACAAAATTTCAACAAAGCTTTTTGTGAAGTTTGAAAGTATGTTTATTTGGATGAATGTAAGCCCTTGATTAAATATCATCTTGCATTCTCAACCCTTGATGGGAATCCATTATCCATGCCTCCATTTTCCTTCCATTCTAACCATTGATTAATCCTTTTGATCTTGGCCATTAGCTTCATTTTACCTATTCTATAAATAGAACTTGTATCTATTGAATATGGATCCATCTTTTAATATTAAACTTATGTTGTTAAAATCATTCTCATCTTGCAGCCATATTTTGTGTTTTAAAATTAATTTTAGTTTAAATCTTGAATTATTAGCTTAGAGCATCCATTAATGGCTTCCATGGTAACTTAGTTGCATCCATTTAGTATATTTTGAAATTAGGGTTTTAATCTTTCGAATCTTGCATACATTTAGAATAACTTTGCATACACCCATATCAATCATCTTAGCATTCATCATGTTAAAATAGCTTTCATCATGTTTTGTAACACATCTTTCATTGGTTTCATCAATTCTCTTCAATAGAATTGATCGAAACAAGCTCATTATCCAAGGGATTGGGAAGGGGTCACCATTCCACATCAATGCATTACCACTCCCCCAAGAGGATAAGTTTCAATGGCTTAGAATAAAGGTTTGTTAAGATTTCGTATTTTAATATGTTAGTTTCAATGGCTTCTTAGCTTAGTTTACATTGAATGATCTTATTGGACTGATGGTTAGTGGCTTAAGTAAACTTTGAACCCTTATGGATCAAGTGTAGTTAACCCATACTACGTCATCAGTCATATTTTGGCACTAGAAGGAGGGCTTGAACTAATCAATTTGAAAAATTTCTTTGTAGGTTTTTGTTTTGCTTGTGTTTGTAGAGTCAACAATGCTATTGAAGATTCACCGACACATCTTGGACGTGTTGCCATACAACGAAACACCTTAGTTCAAATCCAATGATGCATAATTGATTAGTGATGCATAATTAAATAGTGATGCTAAATTTATTTTTAAGCGCATCATGAATTTTAATATAGGAATGCATTTGATTGGGTGACACTATTGACATCACTATTTACTATAGAGTGACGCGATCGATTTTTCAATATAGCAACACACTTGCAATATGGCGATGCATCTGATGAAATTCAGCGATGCAATTGATTTTAGGGTCACAATTTATTGGTAAACAAAATTGAACTTGAATTTTGACATGTGTTTTAATTTTTTTGGTTTCATCTAGTTGCTAACATGTCATTGACTTCTCAATTTTTTGTGAGGCTAATTGGTTTTGTAGGTTTGGGCAATAAAATTCAAAGTGAAGGAGCATATCGTCATTTGAATATATGATTGTAACAAGTGATTCAACACTTATGGGGCAATTATAACCCATTTATGATGCTTTATTTCACCTTTTAGGACCAAACTAGATTTTCTTTGGGTTTAAAAGGAACGTTCAAATTGGTTAAAACTGAACCCTCACATCATTATGCTTGTTGGTTTAAAATTGAAAAAAACAACCTACATACTTCATTTGGTGCTTAAAACAAATTCATTATGCTTGTCAAGGTTAAAATGAACTTGTTTCTGATTGTATTGTGTATACTTATTGTGCGTATCCTCTCCCTTTGTGCTTTGTGCGATCTTGGGTGAAGAAAAACACAAAGTATACTTTTCTTCTTGGAAGCACCTATCCTCTCCCCTTGTGCCTTTTGGTGAATCTTGGGTGACGAAAAGCATTTTACACTTCTAAAAATGTGTTACCTTTAGCAGGCTTGCCTCCCAACTTGTGAGAGGGAACGAACCAACTGGTACTTTCATTTTGGTTTGCTATAGAAATAATTGGTGTGATGAAAGTCATTAACTAGCTGGTGTAGTTAAACTATACTGAAAAAAGTCCCCTCTAGTATCTATGTGATATGTTAAAATGCTTAGATGTTTCTAAGGGCTGGGAGGCCTCTTAATTAAGTGAATTCGCCATATGTATAGCACCAGTTTATCCCGAAAGTCCAAATTACGAATCTTTTTGTAGTGGTTTTCCATTTCCTCCGAAGTGTATTTTGAAGTAGTGCATTGGAATAGCATAGTTCCAAGAATTTACTTACCATGTTCAGTTTTTGGTTGAGGCAATAAAGTAAATTGGGAAGGGACTCCTTTGCTTGGTGTGTCAAGACGTTACATTTCCTTGACATAGCCTATTTGTCCATTCCATCTTCATGGATTAATCATCTCTTAGGGGATGATGGTAAGCCTACTAAGAAATACACACCTGAACTAGGATTGTTCATCCTTGTGATTCAATTTAATACTTGCTTGGTTCCAAAACAATTGCAAACAAACATCAACAAGTCTTTTCAAAATTTCAAACCCTTTGGTCTAAGTATGGATACCCTTTGAAAAAATCCTTGATATTGATGCTTGTCCGAAGGATTTCTATCCTTTGAGACTTCTAAATATTTTGGTTTACATCTCAATCCATACTTCCCAAAGTTGACCTAGGAAACTATGCCCCTAAATTCATCCTTTTCACAAAATAGACCTTGTTAGAGGAATGATGTTTTTGACATAGACATTTATTTCAAACTTAAGCAAGACAAGTTTTTATGGTAAAAAGAAACTCATTTAAGCAAGATAAATTGATAAATTAAACCCCACATGACCATTTGGCATTCAATCACTCTGGTTGAACAACCAAACCCTATGCCTGTTAGCATTCAACCAAACTTTGAACTGATTGAAGGAGAACAAATGGATATAATTAGTGGCTTGAGTAGCTTCACTTTTGAAACATATTAAACACCAATCCAGTGGAGAAACGCATCATACATTTTAGACGAACAAGAGGAAGAAGCCAATATTGTGGCTGAAAGGCCCATATTACCACCTCTTGCGTGGCAATAAATATCCTTTTTTTTAATGTTGTGCTTCTCTAAATGATCTCTCGCAAAATCAAAATCCCCAAGAGAAGGTCTACATGTCGTTATTTAAAACTTAGGCATCATAGTGCAAAGTATATTTGGAGACATATCTTAAGGAATCACCGCAACCGAGATAGATCAATAAGGAGAAATTTTCTATGCTATTTCATGGATGAACTAGATCTACACATTTCAAAAGAAATTCTCCTTAATCATTAAGTTCTTAGGGTTTGAACACTTTAGAGGTATATCAAGTTTCTCACTACCTTGGTCTTGGAAAACAAAGGTTCACTCTAGGTCAACATTAGGTCAAAAATTTCATCCATACTTCATATTTCATCCTTCACTTCACCGAACTTTGCAAACTTTGCAAACTTTTGAACACACCAACACTTTGGACTTAGAAATCTATCAATCCAAACCTTAACTTAACTACTTTGTATGTGAAATGAATCCTTTTCCATGCACTTAGTTAAGTTAGTTATCAGTTGTGAACTAGTTTATCTTGAAGGTCACAAGTCTACCTTAAAGATTCACAAGTTCATTAACATCTTTTATCCCATCATCAAACAATCAAACCTATAGTCAAAAGTGTTGTCCCAAAACATTTGCAAAGATCTCTCTCCACATCATTCACCTTTTTCATCTCCCATTATCACCATTTCTCCAAAAAGACTTAGAGTGTCCCTTTTACCAAGATTTGAGTCAACTAGAGAGTTTAAACATTATAAATCTCAACATAACTCTCTTATAGGAGACCCACAATTTATGGTAAAGACAAGATCACAACACAAGAGAATCGTGGAAAAAAAAAAGTCACATTCACTTTAAGTGATACCAATCCTAAAGAATTTTATCCAAGAAGTCATGTTACCCCATCACAACAACCCTCGTCTCCATTAGGACCATATGCAATAGAAGATGTCACAAACAACCCATTTGGTATTACTAAGGAAGAGATCATGGAGTACAAACAAGAACATCAAGCCTAAGAAAATGTAGCTCCAATTTCCCCCTTTTGTTGCACTACCCTTGACACAAGGCTTGACTTCATCCACCATTCCAAAAACTCCATCATTAGGACTAAGTCAAATAAAAAATCCTAGTATTGCAGCTAGTATTGCTAGGGACTTTGGCCAGACTCTTCCATTAGCAATCAACACACTTATGGGTACCCTAAACACCAATCCATCTCAAAACACCACTTGGACACCAACATTTGGCACTCCCCTGTTCTCGAGAATCCTCTACATCTACATAAACCACTTATCATTCATGAATCCACGCCAACCTCAACATATCAAGGGCATCCATCCTCATCCATCCCTACAAGTACCACAAGTGTACCCAATTTCATGTAAGGTAGTGTGGACCAATTGTCACCAATAGACCCAAAAGGGCATGTCAATACCTTTACACAAAATCAACCCTCAATGCAATAAGGGACATCTTCATCAAATCCCCAAATGAGTTCATCCATCCCATCCATCACCAACCCAAATCAAAACAACCCCTTGGTCATGAACCCCAACCACCAAAGTAATACATTGGCCACATCCCAAACACAAGGAAATCCCCAAAACATCAGTCAAGGGAACCCTTTGAATCAATAGACTCAAGGTCCTAATGTGCCATTTCCATTACAATACCTAATGGAACCATCATCTTTCCCCTCGGTCCCTCTCATCATGAAAAATCAAATGGGACCTCAAACATACATTCCTCCATCCCAATCTACCATCTTACTAGGAATGTTAAACCAAGGGAACCCCCAACCTCTCATCAACAACCTGAAACCCACACAAAACATCAACACCCAAAACCCATCATAGATGTCCCAAATACCAACTTATCCTACATTGCAAACACATGCCTTAGCTTTACAACAAGCACAACAGGCTTATTAGCAAGTCGTCCAACAACATCAACAACAACAAGCAACCCTAGAAACACAACAACAATAACAACAAGAAGCAACCTTAGCAACACAACAACAGTAACAACAACAAGCAACCTAAGCAACACAACAACAACAACAACAACAACAACAAGAAGTAGCCCTAGTAGCACAACAACAAAAACAACAACATCAAGCCCTAGTGGCCCAATAACAACAACAAGCACACCAAGTAGCCTTAGTAGCACAAAAAACATCTCTAATAGCCCAACAACAACAACAAGGCCAAAAACAAGCTCAACAATATGCCCAACAACAAAAATTGCTCACACAACAACAACAACAAGGTTTATACTATAACCCTTGACAAAATGTCACCAATACAAATAGGTTAGGGACATATACACCTCCACCACCATACTCACCATACAACACCCCATCATATTAGATCCTACATACAACCCATCTTCCTTCCCACAATACGCAACATATGTTCCTCCACCAAACCCACAAGACAATATAGCATTGCAACTTAAGGCATTAACACAAGAAATGCAGGATATCTGAATGGGTAAAATGAAGAAGCCACATACACAACAAAACCTATGTCCATATCCATTCGATCGAAATATCAAAATGGTTCATTCCCTCCCAACTTTGAGGTCCCAAAATTCAATAAGTACAAAGGGAGAGGAAGTCTTGTGGACCATATCAAAGAGTTTAACATCATGTGTATGGAGGTTGCCTACAATGAATCCTATTTGATGCACCTCTTTCCATGAAGCTTGACAAGACTAGCCATCAATTGGTTTTCTCAGTTGCCTCCAAGTATCAAAACCTTCCAAGAAATCATTGATAAATTCATAGATCACTTTTCCTTTAACATTGACATGGACATGAGCCTAGAAGAGTTGTACACTCTCAAACAAAAAAAAGGAGAATCTTTCACCAATTTCTTGCAATGATGAATGAAAAGAGCTAGCAAGAGCAAGTGTTCCATTCTCAATGAGAAACAAGTAAGGATTATTATAGCAAATGTTGATCTAGATCTATCCTTCCACTTGAAGATGCAGTGCATAACCTGTTATGATGAACTTTTTCCTAGAGCCCTTAACATCGAGAGAGCTCTAATCTCACAGGGAAATACTCAAGCCTACAAAGACAACCGCCCATCAAATAGTTCGAACGACAAGCTTCGTGTATGGGCTAAGAACAAGAATGTGACAAATGATGGAGTGGTAGATGATAAGGTGGTCCTAAGTGCTCCTAGGCCAAATAAAAATCAAATGACTAATGCTCAACCAACCGTACAACAAGCTACACCATCACAAAACAACCAGGTTAATAACACTAAAACACAACAAAGACAAACCCCCAATAGGAACAACCATCCAAAATGCAAACACACAGAGTTGTCAGAACCTATTGAAACCATCATGAAGAAATTGGTAGATTCAAACTTAATAACACTTCCAAAATTTGAAAACTACCAAGAACCATGGATAAACCACCTTGGTAAAATGAAAAAGATCTTTGTGAGTTTCATAAAATCAAAAAACACAAAACATCAAACTGTATGAAGCTCAAAAATTTTATCCAGTATCTTATTGAGAATGGATTTATATCTATTGAGGTACCAACCGACAACCAAGATCTTAAGATATACAAGAACCCTATGCCAAAACATGACAAATGAAACAACAATGGAAAAGGTAAGGATTACACACACATGCAACATGTCTATTCCAATATGGTCACCTCTTGTGAAAGTGTCGTCACTATTGTCACCATTAAAGGGCCTAGTAAAAAATGTGGATTCACCACATGACGTGGAAAAATCAGCATCCAAGGAGTCTCATCTCAATCTAGGGCATAACCTTCTTTTCCAACATCAAATCCTAGCAAGTATAGTCTCCTAGATTAGCTTAAGAAGACCCCCGCATAGATCTCTATCTTGGAACTATCGAGTCTATCCCCTACACATAGGGAAACCTTAGAGAAGGCTTTATCTTCATCATCCATCCTTGAGGATATGGATACAAAGCAGTTTCGAGCTATGGTAGGGTATATCACTATCCCTCATCTTCTCACCTTCTCGGAACAAGACCTACCATCACAACCATCTCATAATCGTGCTTTACACCTTGAGGTCATTATTCATAATAACAAGGTTAAAAGAGTCTTATTAGATGGAGGTGTTGGTCTAAATATATGCACCCTTCAGTTGATCAAAAACTGGGGCTATTCAAAAGATTCTATTGAGAAAGCAAAGAGTACAACCATCAAATCCTATGATGACCAAGAGCAGGTATCACAAGGCATCATCATGCTACCCATCTAAGTGGGACCTATCATTGCAGAGACTACATGCCAAGTGTTAGACCTTGATCTCCCCTACAACATCTTGCTTGTTCAATCATGGATCCATGCCCTAAAATTTGTAGCTTCAACCTATCACCAATGTGTTAAGTTTCCATTTGAGGACAAAGAAGTTACCATCCACGAAAATCCTAAGCCCTTTTAATACTACAAGAACCTTGAGGCCAAGTTTTACAAAATACCCCAAATCCCTAAAAATGATGAAGGGCCTACACCATCCTCCTCATTTGTTGACCCATCATCTCTTCTACGTCAAAAAAAAAACCCATTGTGCAGAATATTCTTGACATCAAAGCAGTGATCTAGGATGATGGTTGTAGAAACTATAAACTAATGAAGGACACTTTTGTGTTGGGTGAGCTACCTCTTTCTCCCAAATCTCATGGGAAACCCACACCTACCAACAAAGTGGTCGAAACAATAAAGATGGCAGCTACTACCTTGACTAAGCGGGGGGATTTGAACAAAGAATATGTCAATGATGAGGATATCTCTAAACTGCTCTATCAAGATGATCGACCCGTCCCCGTTCTTCCCATGGAAGATGACAAAAAAGGTTTGTAGCTAATAAAGGGATGGGGCTATAACAAGAATGAGAAACTAGGAAAAAATGATAATGGTTTGCTAGAACCTATTGTTCCTGAGAAACGTCCAAAGAATCTTGGCCTAGGATGCACTATTGGCAAGTTTACCCTTATTGGAAAAGGTACTTCCACTAAACGGGATGAGGCTTCCTCTTGGTTACCAACATCATGTGATACTACCCTAGATGACTTCCCCCTTGATGTTTTTGACCTATTTGAGAATAAATCTCTCTTCATGATATCCACAACATCTTTCAAACCAAATGATCAATCCACTAAAATAAACCTAGTTTACCTACAACTTATTGACTGGGATCAATGAGGACCATTGATTCTAGATTTATTCAAAAATGGTGAAGCAATCTCAGAATTCATGGGACTCCGTGACAACTTACCATGGGAAGATCAAAAATTTGGTTTTGATATAGAGCTAGACACAGGGGCATACTACAGGGAGATATTGAATCCTTCAATCGCAAAATTGATGACATGCAACTAACATGCAGATCTTTGAGTGAAAACCAAATTGTGGCACTTTCTGATCCTAAAATAGTAAAAAGAAAGGATCCATCCAAGGGTGAAAACCTCTCTGAGGAGCCCAAGGATGAGGGATTCAATCTCCCCCTTAGTGTAATGCATCCAGAAAAGTCAGCAATGCTAGCATAGAAGATCATCCCAGTCAATTTGGGAATAAAGGAAGCACCCAAGATCACTTTCTATGTCGAATCCTTGTTAGATGGAGAACAAAAAAACCTAGCAGTGTTCCTAAAAGAGAGAAGAAAAAACTTTACATGGCCATACACAGATATGTCGGGCCTTGATCCAAAAGTGGTTGTGCATCATTTAGTAGTTTATCATGAAGTCAAACTAGTAAAGTAGAAATTAAGAAAGATGCACCCTCAAATAACACTCTTGGTGAAACTTGAGTTACAAAAGCTTCTTGACGTCAGATTTATCTGACCAATTGATTATCATGAGTGGGTTTCCAATCTGGTACCAATCTCCAAACCCATAGAGGGCATCAGAATATGCACGAATTTCAAATACTTAAACAAAGCATGCCCGAGGGATGATTTCCCTCTTCCTAACATCGATATCATCATGGATTTAACAGTTGGGCATGAAATACTATCACTCATGGACAATTTTTAGGCTATAATCAAATCATGATCATCAAGGAGGATCAACATAAAACTGTATACACTTGTCCATGGGGAACGCATTGTTGGAACATGATGTTGTTTGGGCTAAAAAACGTAGGAGCAACCTATCAAAGAGAAATGACCCTCATTTTTCATGACATAATCCACAAAATAGTCGAAGACTATGTGGATGATATTTTGGCTAAGTCAAATAAAAGGAGTGAGCACATAGAATTCTTAGGATCCATCTTCGACAGACTCGAAGAGTATAAAATATGATTGAATCCAAAAAAATATGTCTTTAAGGTTACATCAAGGAAGCTTCTTGGCTATATTGTGTCACAAAGAGGGATATAAATTGATCTAGCAAAAGTAAAATCCATCCTAGACATAGAACTACCACAAACATTCAAGCAGTTGAGAGGGTTACAAGGAAGATTACAATCCATTAGAAGGTTCATAGCACAATTATAAAAAAAATCCACCCTTTCTCGCATCTTCTCCATAAAGGAATAACTTACAAGTGGGATGAGAAGTGTGATAAACCTTTCCAGCAGATCAAGGACTACCTATTGACACCTCCAATACTCAAGTCACTGATACCAAACAAACCATTAATCCTATATATCTCAGCAACATCAGCAACGTTAGGTGCTCTTCTAGCACAACATGATGAAAACAGAAAGGAAAGAGCTATCTATTACATCAATAAGACCTTGGTGGGATATGAAATGAACTATTCATCCATTGAGAAAGCATGATTAGTGGTAGTTTTTTCTTCACAAAATTTTAGACATTACATGCTATCGCATCAAATCAAGCTTATTGCAAAAGATCGACCCATTAAAATACTTGTTATCCAAAGCATCTCTCACTGGGTGAATGGCCAAATGGGTAATGATCTTGACCAAATTTGACATAGATTACATGGAGTGTAATATAATCAAAGGAAAAGTGATCACAAACCAACTAGTAGAAGCACCTATCTATGTAGAGAACCCTTTGATATCTAAATTCCTTAATGAATCAGTGTTCCTTGTTAATATAACCAATCAATGGAAAATGTAATTTGATGGATTGTTCACCCAACATGGATATGGGACATGTATTCTTTTTATCACCCCTCATGGTGATTACATCCCAAATTCATATCGGTTATCGTTTCCATGTACTAACAACATTGCAGAGTATGAAGCCCTAATAACTAGTATAAGGATAACAATTCAATGGAAAATACAAGAGATGAAAGTCTATGGGGATTCACAGTTGGTTATCAACCAAGTCAATGATAACTACCAAAATAAGGATGATAAACTCACTCCTTACAAGAAGATGGTAGAAATTATTAATTAATTTTTCATAGACATAAATTTTGAGTAGATTCCTCACATGAACAATCAATAAGCATATGATATGACAATAATTGGATCATTGTTAGATATGTCGCACAATGTCCTTCAATGTGAATTCTTGGTAGAAAAACTTCTCATACCAACTTTTTAAATCCTTGAATTTGAGTTTGTGTGTGTCATCGTTGGTCCTGGTTCCTTGTGGTATCATGATATATTCACCTACCTTAGCAGAGGAACCCTCCCATCTGATATCACCTCCAACCTTAAGAAGACCTTTGTTAAAAAGGCATCCCGATGTGATCCTAGGTGATACCTTATAAAAATCATTAAGGGGACATTACTACGATGTCTCAACCAAGAGGAATCCTTGACCGCCTTAACAAAAGTACATGATGGCATATGTGGTTCTCATTCTAGTGGTATGAATTTAGCTAAGAAACTGTTGAAGACGGGGTATTACTGGCCAACCATGGAAAGATAAGCCCATCAGTACATGTAGAAGTGTATCCAATGTCAACAACATGGATATCTTATTCATGCTCCATCTCAAGAATTACAGCCCATGGTCACACCTTGGCCTTTCTCATAGTGGGGGCTTGACCTCATAGGAAATATTACTCCCACATCATCTAATGACCAAAAATTCATCATAACGGCCACTAAGTACTTTACCAAGTGGGTCAAAGCCATTCCTATGACATACATAATGGGGAAGCAAATTGCCAGATTTATCCTAAATTACCTTATCTACCGTTATGGTGTTATGCAAGCCCTTATCTTAAACAACAAAACGCTCTTCAAGAATCAAGATGTGAAAGAGCTATGTCAACAATTTAACATCCAACATCGATTCTCTACCCCGTATTACCCCCAAGGCAACGGTCAAGCTAAGGCTACAAACAAGACCATTTTGAAAATCCTAAATAAAATGGTCAATGAATTTGACCATGACTGGCATTTGCAATTAAATCCAGCCCTGTAAGCCTATCGAATTGGTATCTACACGCCTACAGATGCAACCCCTTTCTCCTTGGTCTACGGATCTGAAGCCATCTTGCCTATAAAGGTCGAGCTTCCCTCATTGCGAGTCTCAGTGCAGAACCTAATCATTGATGAAGAGTACAAATTATCTTGGCTAAATGAGCTAGAATTCCTAGATGAGTGTCACCTTGATGCCCTTTATCACTTGCAATTATATCAAAATTGACTAAAATGGAGCTATAACAAGAAGATCAAGAGTATATATTTCCAGGTAGGGGATCTTGTCCTAAAGCAGAATCAAAAAAATCTTCCATATCAAAAAAGTAAAGGAAAGTTTGAGCCTAATTGGTTAGGTCCATTTGTCGTCACAACAAGCTATGGATCAGGAGCATACCAATTATCAATGCCTAAAGGTGAAACCTTGCAGGAACCAACCAACAGTCTGCATCTTAAAAAAAATTATGCCTAGGTTTTAAGGGTATAAATCTAAAAAATATCAAAATATCAAAAATCCAAAAAATAATAAAAAATATTGAAAATAGTCAAGAAAAAAATTATCCTCTAGTGAAAACCACTTTGGTGACACTTTGGGCAAGTATGTTGGTGAAAACCTAGCAAACAAGCACCTTGCATAAATAAAGCACCTACATCTATTATTTGGATCTTTATCCTATCAGTCTTTGCATCACATCCATTCATCACACCATTCATCCTATTTATTCCATCACTCATCTGCATCTGTATCATAGCTTGATATCATGAAGTATCGTATCCCCTTTTGTACTACTTGGCATATTCCTAAGGTTAGCTTGTCTTGCCTATATCGAGGTAGTCTATTACATAACATTGGGGGAAATTCCTTATGGATCAGATTAGGTTCTTGAATATCTTAAGGTTATTGGAAATTTCATCAAAAATCCAAAAGTATTCATAAAGTCTGATCAAAATCCAAACACTTGCAAAATCAAAAAATCAAAAAATATTCAAAATCTTGTATAGCTAAAATCCAAAAACATTTGAAAATTGTAAAGTCAAAATCCCAAAACATCCAAAACAATTCAAAATCTCTAAAAGGTTCAAAACATCGAAAATCCAAAAATAGACCCTTGTCGAATTATGAGTCTCTGAGCTTGGACATAGGCAATTCCATCATTGATGTGCCCCCGAGGCACCATAGGCCAGTCTTTAGGAGTCCATCATAATAAACTGACATCCCATCAATTGTTCATATCTCATCATCAATAAGTCAAACTACGTGGTCTCTACGTGTATAACATAGGCAAGGCTAATCTTTGATCAACCCCCAAGGCCCCTAGGATAGTCTTTTAGGTTAGGTTCTTGGTAAAAAAACATAGAAAACCCTAAACAACCTCGAATAATAAAAAATGTAAACATTCATATAAACATTTAAAAAGATCAAAAATAGACTCAAAACATTTTTAAAACACCAAAACATTGAAATATTCTAAAATATCCAAACCCATCCATCCCATTTTGCTTTCACCCGCAATAAACCTTCACCCATAATAAATCAATCATCACCTTCAACCTTTGGCAAAACAAAGTAGAAAGCAAGTATCACAAGTCGTAAAGTGAGAACCTAAGTGTCAAAATCTAAAGTCTAGATCATAGGTAAATGAGTCAGTGGATTTTGTATCAGCAGCCTATCACACATCTAATCCTAATCAAACCATATGATAAACATGTCTTAGGATGCATCCTTCTTGCGATGGACATCAACATCAAAAATCACCTTAGCTATATTAAATTGGTAAGAGATATAAATAAAACTGATTGTTTGTCTTTGATCTTTTCTTATGCTTTATCTTATTGACCCATTCCGGGGACCTCTCAATGATATCAAAATAATTTGGAGAGAAAGGAATGGGGCATCGATCATTATCTTCCGTTTGTTGTGCTTGTGGGTAATCTTGTAAAATAATCTTGGTGCATACTTTCTTAGTTGTGTGTGGGGAAGTTGTTTGGAGTAGATTGTTGACTATTACATATGCTTTGGTCCAATATATTCTAAGCTACTAAAGTACATTTTGATGAGTTTTATGTATGTCAAGGTGTGAACAAGAACTATCCTATCTGTTTGCAGAGTCAAAGTTCATTACACTAGATAAAACGTCATCCTAGTTCTCAATACCATGATGCATCGTGTCTATGTGTTATATCAAACATAAGGAATGATAGGAAATCCCAATCCCAATATATAAGCAAAATCATCATCACTCTCATCACAAAATCTAATAAAGTCTTGGTGAGTCATGGACTTGTTGGACTTTTTCAAAATCGATGGTCAAATCATTCATTTTATTCTTCTATCTTCTTTCCACACTAACCTTGTATTGTGATAGTCAATAAAACCATCATCATGTATCCATCCTGCATCCAAAAAATCATCAGCATGCATACATCTTGCATCATCACAACATATCATAATAAAAGAAAACATAATCCACTGCATCATCATTATCATTTAAGTTGTTGTGAATAATATAGATTTATTATTCTAAGCATCTTAATCCATTACATTATCATTCATCACATCCATATCATGAACATTTATAAACATCCATATCATACGCATGAGCATAAGCATTATCCATACATCCATGCATCATCATGACATCATAAATTGCATGAGAAAAGTACGCAAAATGAAATACATCCATCCCATACAATATCATACAAAGATACTGAAAAAGAAGGAAATGCATCCATCCATATCATCTGCATAAGCATGTCGTATCATAAAATCCATCCCATCATATCACATATCATATACATCTCATATTACATAAATAAAAGAAGTGCATCCATCACATTTCATCCATAAATAATCATAGCGAGCAAATATAACATCATATCATATGCATCCATACATTCACAAAGCATAAAATAAAGGACATCACATCATCTGAATCATCTCGTATATATCAAAAATGATTGTCATGATACAATATCTGAATCAGTGTATATCAATCAAAAGTACAATATTCACGAGGCTATAAAAATGAGGCTATGAATATATCTATATAAATAATCAAGAAAATAATTTAAAAAGTGTCTACAAAATGGCTAGCCCTGGTGGCTTCTCGACCACCCTCTAATAGATGGTTGATCATCGACCCTAGGTGGTTCCCTTCTCCTCTGTGAAAAATTAGGCTACCTCATCTCTTGGGGGACATCACAATGATAATGCATCCTATAGTATGTTGCATTTGTGACAACCTCTCTATACATTCGAGTAGAAACTGTTTGTCCCTGAGAGGCTGTTGTCATCACCTCAAGTTGTTGCCTCTTCCCAATCTCTTGGGCCAAGTGTAAGTCTAGTTATTATCACAATTGAACCTTGTGATCTCTTTAAGCAGTCATCTCCTATAGCTGCTACTACAGTCGATCCCTCTCTTCCTGCAATTGGTCTCTCTCGATTGTAAGAGCATGTATCTGAGCCTATACCTGTCCATCTAGCTATAGGGGTGGAGGATGTGGTGGTGCCCCCAAAACCTGTCTATCCTGATGCCCTGGGTCCTGGTGACCTTGATCAGGCTGCTACTTATGCCCATCCCCTGGAACCTATGTCCTACCTTGCTCTAGTTGATCCTACCCTCTACCTTAGCCCTCGAATCTACCTTTGTATCAACCACCATCTTGGGCTCTGCCTCTGGGGTATCCCCCCAGGATTTGTCAGGTGAATAGGTGGCCTGAACCATGCATCATATCCTAGCGTAGTTCCTGCATCGGGTATGCCCTGATCATAATCCCAAGGCTATGCAACGAGTTGTCTAAACCCATTGACTACTACTATGGGGTCAATCTGAGCTCCCCACTAGACCTCCCTCTGAGATCTCATGAAGATTGTTGTGTAATCATTGGGAGGTACATCCTCTACCTCCCCAAACTATTTAGCCATGTGGTTTGGGAGATATCGCTCTATCATCATGTGCTCTCACCCCTACATATAGCGAGTCTAGTGAGAAAAATATAGCTATTGTTGGTCATCATACGATGCAAGCACCTATAGCCAAGGCCTCCATCAAAATATGGTCATGTCATCAATGACCCTATGCCAATAAGGTAGACCTGTAGGACCTGTGTGTTGCAGTGTCATACAGGACCCTATATCTGAACACAATCGGCTCATCCCCATGAATGTCCGCTAGAACAACAAGGGGCCTCAAAATGGCAATGTGCTCATATGCCTAAATATGGATCAATGTAACACTTGCTTTGATCCTCTTTCCCTCGTAATAAATGACTTGATGCATGTCATGAAATAATGAAGCAAGTAGGACTGGACCTCATACAAACATAACAGTCCTCTTGATCATAGCCTCCCATGCCACCCCCCAGCCAAGACAAAAACCTCTACCCTGTCAGTTGAGGGAAATCATGCCAGAAATCAATGTCACAACGAACAATTTGAAAATGGGCACCCACCCATGGTATAGATCAAGGTCTATTTGTGATCTCACCAAGATAATTTATCTTTGTGTAGGAGAGAGCAACATGCATATCTCCTAGCATCGGTGTCATAGATGACATGCTCTCCATGTATCGGCAACCTCAAGATACGTCACACATCCTTGAGTGTGACGGTAGCCTCACCAGTGGGAAAGTAGAAAGAGGTCTTGCTATGCCACCTCTCAATCAACATCAACATCATAGCAAGGTGGGTTTGTACCTCGAGAAAGAACGTGATGTAGCCTAACCCCAACATGCCCAGCTGCTCCACCTCTAGGTCATCAAAGTCTCTAGTTGCTGCCAAAATGTCGAAACGGTGCTCTTGCGACATCAACAACAAAGGATCCTCCTGCATGCATCACATACATAGCATCAATTTCCCAAAAAGTTTGAAAAATGATCAAAATCTGAGACTTTGTATCCAAAAACATCAAAAGCATCATTGTTTTTGATGTGCATCATTGTATAAATTTTAGGGGTGTCACCAATTTAGTGATGTGTATCGCTATGCTCAATAGTGAATCGACATTTGTATGTGTCACCATATGCTATGTGCATTGCTCATCTCTTTTGAGCATCGTTGAACCTAAATATCTTATGTGTCACCATATTAAACTAGCGACCCCCAAATCAAAAGCGTCACCAAAGAAAAAAATGGTGGTGTGCTGCTAAACAAAAGGTGTGTTTCTAGAATATCAATAGCGATGCTTCTGACGCCTTTTGCACATCACTATATAGTGATGCTCCTAGAAACCTAATTTTGACGTGCTATTAAACACCTAAATGTGAAAATCAAGGCAAGGATGGAGTCACATACCCGTGGTCCTACGTCCACTCGGCGCTGGTACTCTCGAACCCGCTCAGAAAGGTGAAGAGGAAGCACATGGTGAGCCATCTCACCAAGGTGTTAGAGCTCCAAATGCATAAATTTATAAGGGTTGACTGCATAAATGAATTGGAAGTGAACCCCTCATCTATTTAAGCCTAAAAATTAAGGTTTTTTGCCCTAATTTGAGCCAAAAGCTAAGGTTTTGGCCTGTTTTACATATTTCCACCCTGTGCAACCTATTTTGAGCCATTTTTTAGGTTTCTAAAGCCATTTTTGGCATCTTGGGGCCCATTTTGGCACCTGAACCTATATTTATCCTTTGTCGAGAGATCAACCCAAAATTCAAAATTTTTGCCCAATCTCTCGAGGGGGCAGGGAATCAGCTTATTCCTTCCACTAGGGCAATAGTGGGGTATCCAAATTATTAGAACTTTTTTATTTTTTTGATATGAGAAATAGTTTTAATCTAAAAAACATCAGTCTTTGAACCAATATAACAGGTACCTCGTTTCAAAGAGGGACAAAATGTAGACACTTAAAAATGTTATGAATGATATCATGCACTCAAATATGATATACTAACACTAGTTCATCCTAAAACTCATTCTCTTTTCACTTAATTAATTAAATTAGCCTAGCTATTTAATTAATTACATCATTCTATCTATTAACCTAATTGACCTAATTAGGTTAATTCACCCCCTCTTGCACTAACCTTTCATCCTGATAAATTGGATAAATCAACTTATTTAATTTAATCCCTAAGTCCTTTTATTTAATTAAATAACCCTAAGCTATTTAATTAAATATCATATCACATCCCCCCTTTTCATTAAATCATTTATTTAATGAATATCATTTAATTCCTCTAATTTACATAATTGAAACATTGTTTAATTATCAAATTATTAATTAAATCTAATCCTCCCACTTGCAAGGGAATATTCCTCCTTTACACATTCCTCCAAAAAAGGAATATTCTCATGAAATATTCCTTCCCCTTTGCACATTAAAATTTGATGTTAATTAATTAAATGATAATTTCCTTCAAAAGGGGATATTCTCATGGAATATTCTTTCCCTTTGCACTCATTTGAAAAAGGGAATATTCCTTTTGGTAACAAACTTTCAACAAAGCTTCTTGTGCATTTTTTGAAAGTGTGTTTTGTGGATGAATGTAAGCCCTTGATTAAATATAATCTTGCATTCTCAATCCTTGATGGGAATCCATGATCCATGCCTCCATTTTCCTTCCATTATGACTGTTGATTAATCCTTTTGATCTTGGCCATCAATTTCATTTTGCCTATTCTATAAATAGAGCTTATATCTATTAAATATGGATCCATCTTTTAATAGTAAACTTATGTTGTTAAAATCACTCTCATCTTGCATCCATATTTTTTGTTTTAAAAGGTATTTTAGTTTAAATCTTGCATTATTAGCTTAGAGCATCCATTAATGGCTTCCATGGTAACTTAGTTGCATCCATTTAGTATATTTTAAAATCAAGGTTTTAATCTTTCGAATCTTGCATACATTTAGAATATATTTTCATACACCCATATCAATTATCTTAGCATTCTTCATGTTTTTTAACACATCTTTCATCGGTTTCGTCGATTCTCTTCAATAGAATTGATCGAAACAAGCTCATTATCCAAGGGATTGGGAAAAGATCGCCATTCCACATCAATGCGACACCACTCCTCCAATAGGATAAGCTTCAAGGGCTTAGAATATATGTTTGTGAAGCTTTCATATTTTAATATGTTAGTTTTAATGGCTTCTTAGCTTAGTTTACATTGAATGATCTTATTGGATTGATGCTTAGTGACTTAAGTACGCTTTGAATCCTTATGGATCAAGTGTAGTCAACCCATACTACGTCATCGATCACACCAACATCTGAATATACATTTGAAATCATTGAAAACCACCAAAAACATAACTTGAATTTAATTCCTAGGTGCAAGTGAGGACCCATTCGCTTTATGGCAAATGGGTCCTAGGTCACTTACCTAGAACACACATTGCTCAATGTTAAACACTATGTTATGACCTTTATGAATGTCGGGTTTTATCCCTCATAAATTACAATTAATTAGGCTTGGATTTGAATTAAAGCAACCAATTAAAGAAAATTAACCTCAATCAATTAATGAATCCCTAGATTAGTGTGAAAGTGTAAAGGTACACCTTACAACATAAAAAATAAGGCACAATTAAGTCTATTTTAATTAAAAAGACATAAAATTAATTTGAATATGTAAAAAATGTTACAACACTAAATGAAGGCATCATTAAGCTCATTTTATTATTAATTATTCATTCCCAAATTAAGTTTGAAAAAGGATTACTTTTGACTACACTATAGATACAAAGGAGACTTGCCATACACAAATCATCACCATGGGTGATGCTACAGTGGAAGACCCATCAAAGCATGTAACCTTTGAGTTCCCCATTGCCAACCAAGAGAGAGAAACTACACTGAAGAACATACCCCCTTCAACATTACCTTTCTTCTATGGGTTGGTCACAGAGGACTCATATGCATTCTTATTTGAGTTTGATGTGTTGTGCAAGTTATGATTATACTATAGATGCACATAGGCTCAAACTATTTCCAGTAACCTTGAAGGATGCTGCTCTAAGATGTTTCATGGTTTTAGGAAGAGATGTTGCTCCAAATTGGAATTCCATGAAGATAAAGTTCTTGGAGAAGTACTAGGACTACTGTAGAGTAATAGATAAAAAGAGGGATGAAATATTTAGGATGTCACAAAAGGAGGATGAATCTTTGGAAGACTACATGGAAAGGTTTTAGTTTTTCCTAAATAAATCCCACTGGAATAAACTCTCTGATGAGTTATTTAAGATGATATTTGTAAGGGGGGTTAATGAGGATTGCATGGATGCACTTAACCTCATTGGGATAGGAGATATTTCTCAAGCACCGTTTGAGGAGATCTGCAAGGCATGCAGGAACTATTCAAGGTCTTTTACAAAGAAGGTTAGAGGAGATAGTGCATCTTCCATCATCAAACTATCTAATGGAGTCTCTAGAGTTAAATTGAGTAATCTGATACATCCAATATGAAGGAGGATATTATCATCCATTTGGATACATAGCTAGATACCCTCCATATCAAAAATAAGCAAGAGGAGGTAGAGGCAACTCTTACAAAATACTACCCACATTATAGACAAAGAAGGACTAACTGCAAATGCAAGAAGGTGGCATGTATCTCTAAAGGGACATCAGATTTTCATGCATTGGAAGGAGAAGATGGACAAGTATTCTACATAGCTCAAAGGACACCATGGCAGCCAAGAAAAGGTATGCCCCAATATCCTTTGAATTATAACATGTCATTTCTTGTTAACAATTAAAATCTTCCTAATTGGAATCCTCGATCTTGGGCCAATATGCAAAACCAATAATGGTAAACTCCTCAAACTAATTGGAATCAATAGTAGCAAAACATGTGGCCATCAAAAAAATACCAAGGATCTAACTATAATTCCCAATGGCCACCCCAACAAAATCAATGTCAACCCTAGTGGAAAAGAGGCCAGCAATGGAAAAACTAAAATATGAATTATCAATAATCACAGTAGCCCTTGCAGCCACAACAACAAGCCATTATGCTAAACCCAACAAATCCAACACCACAAATCCCTAGATCACCTCAACTTCCAGCACAACCTACATCTAACCCCAATAACAAGCATGTCCATGAGGCCTACACCAATGAAGCTATTCAATACCCTACTTATGGAGTAGAGGTGAGTGATGTTCACCTTAGATTAGGGAAAACTTTGGCTAGGACTTCCTCCCTCAAATCATTGAACTAAATGATGAGGAACCCCCGACAAAGACCTTGGACAATCAATATAAGGAGCTTGAGTCAAATCAGGTTAACCAGACCAATCCAAGTCCAAAGCTTCCATTCCTTGAAATATTAGCAATTCAAAGACATCAAACACAAGCTGGAACTAACCTACTTGGGTAACTTAAATATGTTTGTATCAAAATACCCCTTATTCAAGCCATTAGGGAGGTTCCTATCTATACCAAAATAGTGAGAGAACTATGCCTTAAAAATACAGGCAGGAAGAGAAAATATCCTCAAACTGTACATGTCTGAGGCAAAATTGCAGACATTATGTTGGGAAACATAAATTTCCCCAAGTATACAGACTCTGGGAGTCCTATAGTGGATGTAAAGATAAATGTCACTCTCATTAAGAACACCTTAATTTACTTGGAAGCAACTATTAATGTAATTACCAAAGAGACCATGAAGTTGTTACAATTATTAGAACTTAGACCTACACCTATTGTTCTGCAGTTGGCAAATAGGTCCAAAGTCAAACATGATGGTATAAGTGAAGACTTAGCAATAACACTAGATTCATGAGAGTACCCTACATATTTCATGGTGTTGGAGCCACAGGCTAATCTTGTAGGTTACCCACTCATTTTAGGAAGGCCTTGGCTGGAAACAACAGATGCCTTCATATGTTGCAAGTCTGGGAATATGATTATCTCTAATGGAAATGTGACTAATAAATTAGTCCTTTATCCACCAACCCAACCACATACATACCTAGAACAAACCATTTGGCCTACCCTAGATGAGGAGGATCAATACTCCTTGCAAGCCTTGATGAATATTGAATGCAATCCCTTGTTAGAACACCAAGATGAAGATGAATTGATAGTAAACATCATGAAAAATGATTATGGTAGGGACCCACAACATTAGGATTGCTTGAAAAATTTGTAACATCCTTTGTAAAATACTATCCCTACCAATTCATCTAAGTCAATTTCCCAAATATTTCACAATTTATTACTACACCCATGTATCCCAAACATAGCAGGACTTGACATCTCATTAATACAAACAACATCCAAAACTTTAGAGATAATGTCAGGTAAAACATTGAATGTTAACAATCAATTGATTGGTATACAACAAACATCACTGATGACTGTGATGCAAGCACAAACAACAACCTTTGTAGGGGATTATCATGACATGAATGGGATAGACCCAAAATTGTGCATGCATAGGATTTATATCGATGATGGTTTTAAACCCATAAGACTTGCTTGATGCAGGCTTTATATATCCTATCTCTAATAATCAATGGGTGTCACCTCTAGTAACTATTCCAAAAAAATGAGGAAAGTGGAGAGTATGTGTAGACTAGCGAGAATTAAATGTTGCAACTAGGAAGGACCACTTTCCACTCCCCTTCATTGACCAAGTACTTGATTCATTAGCAGGAAAAAACTACTTCTCCTTTTTGCATGGATTTAGTGGCTACAACCAAATTAAGATTACCTCATAAGACTAGGACAAGACAATATTTACATGCCCTTGGGGCACATATGCTTATTTTGTCTTGCCATTTGGCCTATGTAATGCACCAACCACATTTGAGAGGGCAGTATTGAGTATATTCACAAAATTTCCACATGATTCCATGGAGGTTTACATGGATGATTTCACAACATATGGGAATACATATGATGAAGCACTTGGAAGTCTAGAGAAGGTGCTAAAAAGGTGTCATGAACACAACTTATCCCTGAGTCATGAAAAATATTTCATGATGATGACAAAAGGAATTGTATTGGGATATTTTGTGTAAATGAAGGAATTCAAGTGGAGCCCAACAAAATTTAAGTAATCTCAACACTCCCTATGCTTCAAAGACAAAAATATGTTAGAAGTTTCTTAAGACATGCTGGGTATTACAGAAGATTCATCCAAGATTTTAGCAAACTTTTAGCTCCACTATTTGTTTTACTATCCAAAGATGTAGAATTTGAATGGATAGCTACTTGTCAACACTCTTTTGAAGCACTCAAGACAACATTAACTAAAACCCCTATCTTGAGAGGACCAAATTGGACCTTACCTTTCCATATCCATACAAATGCTTCTGATTTTGCTATAGTAGTTGTACTTGGGCAAAAGAAAGGCAACAAAGAGTATGCCATATATTACATCAGAAAAAACTTACAAGGGGGTGATCCCACAATAGTGGGTTACACTTTTTGGCCAAACTTGACATTGAACTGATCTTTTTTAACCAAATCTTCACTTTCGGGCACCTATAGCTGCTAAACCATGAGGAATTTAAAGATGATGCAAACTAGTGATTTGTGAAATTTTGTCTATAGAGATATTTTTAAAAATATTTGGAATCAAATTGCATTTCTTTCTCCATCTCCTTCAAAAACTAGTTTTTAATAGTAAACATTATTTTTAAAGAGTGATGTATACTTGCTAACACAACTTTTTTCTATGAAGGATAAAATTCTATTTTTTTGAATTTAGATTCATAACTACAATATCTAGTGCATGCAATTGGTTTCATAGTGTTTTATTGACTTTTTTTTCTTAATTAAGTTTTGAAGTCAAACCAGTTACAATTTAGACATAAGTTTACTTGCTAACACATAACTTTTTTGTATGTATCACAATTCAATTTATTTTTTTGGATCAAGGACATCAATATCTAGTGCATAGATATTTTTCAATTTGTTTTTGATAATCTGCTATTTTTCCACATGTGCAGAACAAAGAGATTGATTTTTGATGAAAACCTATGTTTAATTAAACTAAAAAATACATAATAAAATTAAAATATATTTAAATTATATTTGATGGATAGCTCGTTCTAAGGATTACCATAATCCAATTGGGTCTATGAAGTTAACTCCATTTTCACCTTCAATCCAAGCTCAGAAAGGAAATTTTTTATAGAAAATTGCTAGAGGAGGGGGAGAAGGGAAAAAAAGGGGGTTTGAGCGAACCCCCCTTCTAGCGAATCCCCCTAGACCCCTTCGAGCGAAGGGGGGTTCGCTCAAACCCCTCTTTTTTTGCCATTTCTCATTGATTACATTTAAAAAATCCTACCAAATGAGTTTTCATCACAAAGGGGTCGCTCGAAGGGGGGGTTCGAGCGAACCCCTTTTTGGGTTCACTCGAAGGGGGGGTTAGAGCGAACCCCTTTTTGGGTTCGCTTGAACCCCCTTCGAGCGAACCCCTAAAAACTCAATTTTTTTTCATGGGAGCATTTTAACAATTTTCCTTCGTTAAGGGAATTGTAACCCACTATTGTGTGATCACCCAAGGGGCAAAACTCAATTATACAGTGACGAAGAAGGAGATGGTAGTGGTATATGTAGTAAAAAAATTCAAGCATTATATTACAAGATATCCATTTTTCATACACAATGACCATACAATAGTCAGGTATCTAATGAAGAAACTAGTGGTTGGTGGCAGGCTTGTAAGGTGGTTATTGTTGCTTCAAGAATTTGACATTACCATTGTGGAAAATCCAGGCAAAGCAAATGTAGTGGCATATTTTATATCCAAAATACCAACCAAATTAGAAGATGTTGATGATTCATTTCCAGATGAGCATTTATTTTTTCTATCTCTACATACACCTTGGTTTGCAGACATTGCCAACTATTTAGTAGCAAGACAGACACCACCATATTTCTCCCCAAGAGAAAAGAGATAATTGGTTCGCAAGAGTTTTCCCTACTCCTAGATAGATGGATACTTATTTTGCATAGGCCCAAATAACATTATGAGGAGATGTATAAGAGAATATGAGGTATATGGCATCATTAGAGTATGTCATGATGAACCCTGTGGGGCCACTTTGAAGCAAAGAGGACAACTCTTAAGATTCTCAACACTGACTATTATTAGCCAAATCTTCATAAGGATGCAGTAAAATACACAAGGGATTGTGATAGGTGTTAGAGAATGGAAGGCCAAAAAAAATAGATGAAATTCCATTGTAGCCACAGTTAGCAATACCACCATTTGATAAATGTGGATTAGATTTTACTAGCCCAACATCATAAAACATCCAACAACAAGGAGTACATATTGGTATACATAGAT
The DNA here is from genome assembly GCA_007115665.2 of Sequoiadendron giganteum. Taxonomy (NCBI): domain Eukaryota; kingdom Viridiplantae; phylum Streptophyta; class Pinopsida; order Cupressales; family Cupressaceae; genus Sequoiadendron; species Sequoiadendron giganteum. The sequence continues at coordinate 460,759,089 of CM021108.1, forward strand.
TACCTCACAAAGTGGGTGGAGGTTAAGGCTTTACAATTTGCTAGGATGGTAATGTGGCAAAGTTTCTCTATGAGGACATATTTACAAGATATGGAGTTTCAAGGGAAATTTTCACAAACCAAGGACCCCAATTTACATCAAAGTTGATCACAAAATTGGTTCAAGAGTATGGTATCAGACATAGGAATTCTACACCTTACCACCCTCAAGCTAATGGATAAGTGGAAGTCACAAATAGGGAGATTGAGAACATTCTAACCAAGACAGTACAAATTCGTAGGAAAGATTGGGTAGCCAAGTTTCCTGAGGCATTTTGGACCCATAGGACAACTTGGAAAACCACAAAAGCTTTACACCATATGAATTAGTGTATGGAAATAAAGTAGTACTTCCTATTGAATTTAAGTACAAAAAATTAAGAAGAGTTGTTACATTAGGCATGGACTTGTCAACAACACAACAAGAGATATTACACAACCTCAATGCACTTAATGAAATTAGGATGGAGGCTATACACCACATAAAAGTTGTTCAAAATCAAAGAATTAGATGGCATGATCAATTCGTCAAAACCAAGGAATTCAATGTAGGTGATTGGGCTTTGCTCTATGACTCAAGATATCGGGATTACAAGGGAAAGTTACAAACAAGATGGCTTGGTCTGTATGAAATCAAACAAGTATTTCCCAATGGAGCAATACAACTACACATAATTGATGAAGTCAGGTTCTCCTTACTGGTTAATGGACAAATAGTAAAGTTGTATAAAAAACCTTTGCAGAAGGATGGCTTCCTTCACTTATTAATTCAACAATTCGAGCCTTCACTTGATAATTCAACTACAAAAACTACAAGTTCTACACATGACTCAATAGATGAGCTACACAACTCACCTACTGATGCTACACAGGTATAATTTCTACCATAGTTCACAAGCACACACTACACAAAGTGATGAGCAACAACAATCATTTTTTGCCACAGTCAATGAAGCAGTAGGGACCTGTAGCAACATGCCTGAAGGTCACAACATTTAGAAAGGAACCTATTACTGGAGGAACCCATAGCAATTGTTTGGCAGTCATTTCAAAATTCCCTACCAAATTAATTACATATCCCTACTTTCCATCTCTATAATTTTGTACATGCAACTACACATGTTATATTTTCACACATACAACCTATACACATCCTCACATGTAGCATTTCTATCAACTTTTTCACTTACCATGTATCATATAGTTCATTGCACATCCCATCTACCCTACATCCTGTAGCCTTTCCAAACCATCATTTACCATGAACCATCCATTCATGTCATTCAATTCAAATTGCAATTAAGAATGGTCACATCAAATCTCACTGCAAGCAGTAATCAACAACTCCGCATGAGTTAAGTTTCATTTCACAAGAATTCTACATGTACATGCATTAACTTCTCATAATTAGCATAGATTATAATTGATTTTCTACATTTTTAACATTAATTTGTGCATGATTTATATCTCATTTGATTTTCCACTTCATACAATTTAGCCCTTTTGCTAAGGCTCGTACAATTAAGTGATGACACTTAATATCTTTAAATGGGTGGAGGGGTACTTTTCATTTTCTTGATTTTCAGAAACCAAAAAATCTTTCTAACCTTTTCTCCATTCTATTTTCCTCCATCTTTACACACAAATACTAGTTTAGAGGAGAAGAGAAGGGTTAGAAGCAGCTGAATTGAGAGGATACAACATATTGGAAGTGGTGTAGCTGGTGTGACAGGCATAAATTGAGCTAGAACAAAGAAAAATTAAGGGAATTGTAGAGCACTAGTTGTTTAATGGGACATGACATTATTCATAGGGAACAAATAGCACATACCTAGCTATTGGAAGACAAGCTGGTATTATCTATTTTTAGACAAGTTGGTTGGTTGGAGTACTTCTTGAAACTCACAGAGTTCAATGAAGTCATGGCACAACAATTTTTTTCCACACTACAAAATGATGAAGCAACTGTAAGAGGTTTGAAGGTGGATGCATCAGAAGCCACCATTATTGAGGTATCAAGGTTGGCACGAGAAGGAGAAGAGTTTCCGGTGAGGGAAGATGCTATCATTGCCAGGAACGGATTCAAAGAACATGGAGTAAACATAGACTCATCTTCTCAAGGTACAAAAAAATTATCCTTACCCTAGATATGGGCTTCAAAAGCTTCTTACATAGTCAAATACTTAACTTGTGATGGTAAGCAATCCTAGTTGTATGCAATCCATTTCAAACTTTTAAGCCATCTTTGCTATATTAATAGGCGTGTGAATGTTCCAAATTTTCTTTACAATTTATTGAAAAAAAATGAGTTATCAATTAAAAAAGAAGATGAATAACACATCATTATCACATTTCTATTTAGTCACATTGCTAATAAAAAAAAGCTTCAGAATTCAATTTCCACATGTTTCTTGGGAAAGTTTCCTAAATTGCAACCATATCAACACCATTCTTGAAGAACCTGCTATCCTAGAAAGAGTAGAGGAACATTTTGTATCAAATAGGGAAATGCCCTTTGGCTCCCCTATTGCATCACCTACTCGTAGCATAGGAGATCTAGAGGAGCAGAGCCTGCAAGACACTCAACCTACAACCTCTGAGCAACCCACAACAAAAGATACCCAAGAAACCCCTACCTTTGGTAAAAAGCCAAGAACTAGGAAAAGGAAAGGTGAATCTTCTTTTGCACCTACAAGAGGTGATGCAAACAAAAACCAATGCCAAATAACATACTCAAAAATTCACAAAGGCTAAACATAAAGAAACCATTTAATTCAAATCGAAAAAAATTCTTTCTTTCACATTGAAACAATTAAAAATTTATTCAATATAATTTAAAATTCAAATCTTCACAAGAAATGGACTTTCTTGACTCTTCCTGTAGCTTGTTGTTGTTGTTGTTCACACTTTCACACAACTCCAAAATATTTTGCACCTCTCACACACTGGTGCCTTATCTTCTCTTCAATGGTGCTGCTCAAATCTACAACAAAAAACCCCCAATGATACCTCTACAGAGGCATCTTTCTCCTTCACATTCCTCACAAATTTCTTCCCACGTTTTTCCTCAAAAACCCTCAAAAAATACATTGAAAATCATCCATTATTGCCGTGGAATGGGCTCCCAACTCTCCCCCAAGAATAGCTCTGCATATGTTATGTTTATTCAACCTTAAATGAGGCATTTAAACTTCTAGAAACTCCTCCAAATGCTGCCTTTACTCAGGGGGTGTTTTTCTCTATTATGAGAATTTTAAAAAATTTAAAATCTTGATTTTCAGCCTCTTTTATGCTCCAAATGATCCCATATGATTTATGCAATAAATAAACAATTAAACATAAAATAAAAATTGATATTTGACCTCCATAATACCTTTCCAAAATAAAATGATTTACAATTGGTGCTTTGGAAGTGCGGAATTGAGTGTTGATAGGCGAAAAAAATGAAAGTTATCTGATTCACACAAAAATTGGTGTGTAAGCTTGAAATGGTATCCTATGGACCCTTGCAAAAGGATTTCATCCAAACCTTCACATATTTTAAAATTTTAAACTTTTAAAAAAATTGCTAACATTGTTTTAACCAACTTCTGGTATTAAAATCTCCCAAAATAGAAAATGTATGATTTTGATTTTTTTTGCAAATTTTATATGCCAACTCCATGAATGCCCCTACCAAAGTATTCTACTCCAATCCTTATGAGTTTTCCAAAAATAATTTTTGAAAACTGTCTGTAGAGCCTTAAAACAACGTTTTGATAAAATTGACTTTATTCAAATTTGAACACACCAAGATCTTTTCCAAATTTGAGAGATGTCAAATGAACCCCAAAACACACCAAAACTGAATTCAAACCTGAAGCTTGTTTTTGGTTGATGTTGATTTCCAATCTATCTGGATGCTCTTGCATCAAGAAGGTAGAAGAAATCCACATAGCCAAGGAGGCAATCACACTACCTGAAGAGGAAAGGTGTTATGAGAGGGTCAATTAAAAAGAAAAAAGAGGGATATGTTATGATTGAAACAAACTCAAAAAGAAAGGGGAATTCCCCTAGTAATGAAAATGCACCTATTACACAGTCATGGCATTATATAAACACCTCTGAATTTGATTCAGAGGATGCTTTTGTTGCAAGGAAAACAAGAAAGAGAACCCCAAAGAGCCCTGACTCATAGGCTAATGAGTATATGAGTGAGAGGCATGACCAGGTTTTGGAAAGAGATGAAGAAATTTTTGTTGAGAAAATGTATATTGGCAAAGAATTGAAGGAGGCTATGGAAAGGATAAAGCACTTGGAAGATTTGTTGAAAACACACCAGCAAAAAGATAGTGAGAGGGACAAAAGAATTGGAGAGTTAGAGGAAAAAAATTGTAAATATGAGCATGGGTCTAGGTTGGATGAATTGGCACATCTTGCTATTATAGAAGCAGAAACAAGGAACTAGTACCCTAGGCTCCAATTCCTTCACTTTTAGTTCCCTTTGGGCCATCTGTAGTGATCTTGGGTGTGGAGTTGTGGAGAACCCAAGAGTTATTTGAGAAGGAGTAGGAAAAAGAAAAAGTTGAGTTGATGTCCCAAATCACCAAGACACTTGAATAGAAAGAGGTAGAAATAAAAAGACTAAAAGTAAAGATTGAAAAAGTAGCAGACAAGGTTGCACAGATTTTAAAGTGTAGACCTCCTGCAAGATTTTATGCATTATTTATGCAGGAAAAGTATTTATGTTTTCAATTCAGCCAGTTAATTAGTGATTTTCCAATGTCAATGAATATAATTTTTATATTTTTAGAAACTTTCTCTGACTCTACATGTTGAATAAACAAGAAAATTGAGAGGGGGGTGAATCAGTTGTATCTAATTAAAACATCAAAACCCTCAACAATAATCAGATTCACATGAATTCATAAAACCCTTAATTTGTTATAATGTTTAAACATGAAATTTAGATAACGAAAATTGAAATAGAAACACCATACACAAGAGAACATTAGATTTATGTGGAAAACCTTAGGAGGAAAAAATCATGGTGAGGATTAGCTCACAATATAAGTAATTGAAAAATTGGTACAAAGAGGCTCATTTCCAAAATAGGACACACTGTCCAAAAAGGCTCACTATTGAAATAGAAATAAGAAAGATAGAATGTTACACAGAGAACATGATCTCAATGCAATAGGGAATCCACCATAATAGCTCCAATAACACTCATAGCCTTCAAGATATCAAGATACCCTCAACTCACTACATTTAGCGATCTTGCATTATATCTTGCACTGCATTTCACATCTCTACACTTAATTTCGCATCACAACACATAACTCTATTCCACTCTCCATCTCGCATTAACTCACCTTACATTTATACCATCCACAACTTGAAAAACATCTTCAAGTTGGCTACACACACCTTAAATTTTACAAATTAAAAAATAGGTCGGCACTAAGCATTCTAGGGGTGGATAGGAATGAAAGTGAACCAATACAAAATTTAATAGGGACCCAAATTAATACTCACATTCCATGCTACACCTTCATTAATACTTGAACATCTTCGAATGTAGTGTAAACACCAGGTCGATTGAAACCCTGCAAACACCATTAAAATTTGAAGTACATGCTTCCTAAAATACAAGGACGACTTGCAAACCACACACCATGCTTCATCACAATCTAGAATATTCCTCTAACATCCTAAAATCCATCAAACTCCTTCACAACAAATTTTACCTTCAAAATGTACACAGATTGTACACTCATACCACTCTGTCAAACACTAAAACTCTAAAAACCATCTTCCGGAGTGCCAAACCACGAATCCTCTTGACACAGGCAAGAGACCAACATCATCGACATACCTTCAGAATCGCAAGACTTGAAACACAACTATGGAGAAATGCAGAGCAAAAACATTTCTCCTAGACACCTCTATAAGCAACAATGTGAATCAAGATCACACACTGGTGAACATAACTTCTTATACACATTGATCCAAAAGCACAAATCATGGATATAGAAACTATGAACACCTCTAACCAACATATCCAAACTACAAAAGCAGATCTTCAACTCAAAATAAATGTGAAGCACAACCAAAACACCTTTGCAACACCCTATTTCCTTTTTTTAATCAATTTTCTCAATATCCTCAACATCTTCATCACTACCACAACCATAATTAGAAGCTTATCAAAGAAACACTAGATGTTAACACCAGTAACTTAACTAATGACAACATAATGAAACTAATCAAAGCAACAATCTCTCTCAATCACTGTACAATTGACACCAATGACAACACAAGCTTGTTGACATCAATGACAACACCTTCATACTTACAACAATCTTTCCCTTTGTCATTGATGACAACACAAGATGTGAAAAAACATAAAAGAGAACATTCACAACATTCTTGCACTCTCTTTTCCTTACAAGATTCTCTCTCCCTATCTCTACTCCTTTCAACTTTCTCCTTGTTACACCCCGTTGTGCTATTACTTATTTACTTTTACTTAGTTGAGTGAAAATGTTTTAAATTTATGTGTTTATGATTATGTATCTTGGAAATATGATAAATGAGTTTTTGATCCAAATTGATGTTATATAATGATTTTTTCTATGAAATATATGATGCAAATGGATGTAATTGATTCAACTAACTACTATTGCAATGTGCTAAGTTGGATGTAGGGACAAATTCAATCCTCTGAAAGAGAGGGGAAGTACCACTGAGGAGAAGAACTTGGTTTGGCAACCCTTAATGAGTCTAATTGAGCTTTCACACACTCACCTCTAGTTTAGTAATGTCAAGTCAATAATCTAGGAAATGGTAAGCTATCCTTAGCCTTGCTTGAGTATGGTTTAGATGACGTTATGATCTTGTTTGTGAATGTTTTGAATTTTGGGTATGTGTTTGAATCTCTTGTTTTGTGTGAGTTTTTCCCTATGTGTTTATATTTAAATTGATGAGATATATACATGAAATGTATATATATGTATATATGCATGTATCTATGATAAAATCATACACATGAGTAAATACGTGCATGAGGATACATAGATAGACGTATCTACGCATGCTCATGGACGGATTACCCATATGCATGAGAATATCGAGTGAACAAATGGGACATATATATATGCATATATATGTATATATATGTGTATATGAATATATATACACTTCGTGTATATATGTTGATCAATAGGAATTATTAATATATGTGTTTAAATATCAAAACATCATAAATATATATATAGTATACGAATATATATATATATATGCATGTGTTATCATGCGAAATATGTGAATATGAATATGTGTATTTGAATATTGAATTATGCAAATCTTTAAGTTGAGATATATATACATATATACATATTATGATATATATATATAATATATATTAAATATATGTTAAATGATTTCTAAAGTGTTGAAATGTTTATAGCGTGCATATCATATAAAATGTAATATATGTTATGAATAAAATATGGCTTATACACATAGTATAAGGCACAAAACTAAAGGGAATAACACATCATTGGATGTCGTGCATAAACCAAACAATGCATGAAATGTTTAAATCGTTGGGAAATATAAATCAAAGGTAGCACTAATGTAAATGGCGTGTGGAAACAAAGTAAACTATAGTATGAAAACAACATGGAAGACTTAGTCAAATATTGTGAAGGAAGAATGAACAATAATGCATAAAAGAACTTTGACTTGGTCTTTGCAAAAAATCAAGTAAATAGGGTGCATGAGGAAATATGTGGCACCAAAGTATGAATTGTTCTCATCTTTTAAAAGTTTGTTTTTCATTGCATTTCTTGTGAATGAGGTGAGTGGATTTAGAGAATTAGTCAAGTATGAAGCTGGCTGGGAATGGTCAACCTGTAGAAATATATCCTTGCATTTTTTATTAAATCACTCTATTGTCATGAGATTACATCAAATGGCTAAGTTTGAGCAAATAATCATCATTTTTATTCAACCACCTTGAATCTTCATAGCTGAGTCAAACCTTTTAGAGTGAGAAGTGGCAATACTGAGAACTTGTTTGTAGCCTTGGAGTGCTCAAGTTTTTGTATAAATAGGGGAGCATTATTCTTCATTGGGACGTATAATTGCATTCTTATTTTCTATTTTTTTGAGAGATACTCTATTGCATTTATAGATTGTGATTTTGTGAGGGATTTGAGAGTTAGTGAGAATAGATTGAGTTGCTTCGTGATAATTTTTCAAGGGAAGTTAGAAGCTAGAGAGAAGTTGAATTTAGAAGGAATTGTAAACTGTTTTAGAGAAGGTTGTGCTAGGAAACCAAATTAATCAATTGGAGCTAGTTGATTACAGGCATGCTAGTTTTCTACTTTGTTTTATATTTTAAGTTGGAAAGATTGCATGATTTTATGTGTTTTATTCGAATTGATTGGAAAGAGGAATTTATATGCTTTATATGATTGTGTTTATTTACTTCACAAAAATTATGTAAGATGCTTAAAGAGATAGGACGATTGTTAAACTCATAAATGGGCTATATTAGCATCTTATATATGTAGGAAAGAATGTTTTGAGTGTTTACTATGAACCATGTTAATTCAAGCTTGTATAGCTATAGTATAGTTTAGGAGGAAGTTTATGAAAGTCTTTTTTATGAATTAGTTTGAATTACCATAGTGTAATGTCATAGTAAGAGAATATAGGTTATTCATGGGGTTAAGATAATCCAGTGAAGGGGATATCCTATGCATAGAATATGTGTAGTCATTACAAATCAAGCTAGGAAGGTGTGTGAATAGGATGACTCACACTAGAAATAGCTAAGTGTTGAATTCTTTGGCCAAAGTAGTGTAAGTTTCTACTATTTACACTGTCGATTCAATGTGATCCAGCTATTCATTCTAGTTTGGGATTGTCATACACGTATGTTGTAGCCAATGTATGATAAAGTTATAGTTTTTAGGACACAACACCAAGCTTAGGAAAGGCTAGTATTATGGGGTTACCAAACCAATCTCTTCGTCAAAGGGTAGGGCTATCTTACTGTTAGGTAGATGTGTAAGGGACCACAGTAAGTCTGTGGTTGGCGAAAAAGTGCTTGAGTGATGCTTCTTCTCATCAGTTGGAGGCCAATACTTGAAGGGGGATTACTTGGACCATATGCATTTCTATTGTTGGAATCTCAAAAGAGTTATGTATGTATTCTTGTATCCATTTATATGGAAGATTACAAACATGAATGTCAAACTTGAGACCAATCAATATGAAATCAATACTTTAGAAAGATTGTGATATTACAATGAAATGCAATGGAATTTTGGAATAGTGTTTATTTCAAATGTGCATGTTATCTTTGTTTTAGAAAAGAAAAAAATTATTGTTATGTGTTAGCATCATGATTTATTCACTTGTGGGTAAAAGCATAGGAAATATTTTGAGTAGAACATTGGGCATGTTACACATGGTATCAAAGATACCAGGTTTAATTCTAGAACCTATGTGCTCACTATGTTTTCCCTCCAAAATTAAATGAGTCTAATGTTTGGAATTCTTGTGCTAGGATGGTGCATCTCAGGATGACTGTAAGAAAGTTAGTAATCGAAAATGAGCGCTACCTATAGGCCAAGAAGGAAAGAGAAATCCTTGTTTGTACCATAGAGGGAACTAACTATGACAACACCATTTGAATAAGTGATACTGAGATATTTAGTCATTCCCTATTGTGAATTGGCCAAGAGAAGAGAAGGATGAGAGATAAAGTAAACTTCTAATATTTACCTCTTATCTCTTCGACAAAATCAGGCTCATTATCACTTTCTAGGGATATGCCCTCAGAGTGTAGTGTCAATCCAACAATGTTGTTTAGGGACCCTCATGTTATACCTATGATTTAAATTATTGTAATAGCCACAAGTGGCAAGTTTGAGGGTTGTGTACCTCGAAACTATGTATCGGAAGATAAATATGAGGGTTACTACCCTTTTTGGGATAGAGATGAGCAAAAATCTAAGGGGTACTCCCCACATAGTTATGTATCTGAGAGTAAATATGATGGATACTCTCCTCTTGACTATCTGAATAGTCATTTAATGTAAAAGCAAGGATATTGAAATCCTTATGAATAAATGAAATCATATTCTTATCAAACTTGTGTATAAGTTTTTTAATGAATTGCTTATGTATGAAAATATTCTCTTTTATATTGTTTTGGAGACAATAAGTAAACTTTCTTAGATCTAATTCCATGAAACCCTCCAGGTTTACTTTGAATTTGGAAAGATGTTTAGAACACACACTAATCTTGGGGAGATTCAGGAAGTAGGTCAAGGGGTTGAGAATGTTGAAGCCAAGTTGGATCACATTCTGGCAATGATGGATGAAACCAGGGAACAAATAAGAAATCTTGAACAGAAAGTAAGGGTTAAAGTTAGAGAGGAATAAGAAATACCAAATGATGATGAGGAAGTGCCTCATAATGAAGAAGAAGAGGGAGAAAGTTCTCATGATCACACCCATATTAGTGAATATGAGACTGATAAAACACAGTCTCAGTCCAAGTCAAAAAGTAGTAACAGAAGACGAGTGGTATCTGAATTGTCTAGGGATATGAGAAAGATTGCCCCTCCTAAATTTGAAAAAAGTACCGGTGGAGATGAGGTTGAGGCTTGGTTGATACAAATGGAAAAGTACTTTGAGATTAGAAACTATTCTAAGGTCACAAAAGTTGTTTGGGGAGCCTTCCATTTGGCAAGAGAAGCTTCTAACTAGTGGATGAGAAAAAATATGGAACTAGGACTTAGCTCTTTAAGGCTGACCTAGAGTGAGTTTGTTGAGATTTTCTAGAAAAGGTGGTTTCCCCAACTTTTCTATTACCAAAATCTCATTGATTTCTAGAATTTGAAGCAAGGAGACTCGTAGGTGAATGAGCATTGGGAGAAATTCACCCGCCTTTTGAGGTATGTACCTATGTATCAAAAAGATGAGCGATTTTGAATCAAGAAATTCATCATGGGATTTAATAACTAAATAGGGGGTGAGGTAGATGTTCATGGTCCAGAAACCATGGAATTAGTTTATGAGAAAGAAATTAAGCAAGAGTAAAATCTTAAAGCTATCTTGATCTACCGAGAGAGGAATCGAAAGAAGTTTTGTGGGCCTCCAGTTAATAAAACTCCAAATAAGTCTAGTGGAGGGCCAAATTCTCAAAGGCAAGGAGACAGAGGACCCTATAACAATTGGAGTGAACCTAGAAGGGAACGAAGAGGAAATAACGTCAACAAAAACACTGGAGGAAATGTGAGTAATACTAAAAGGCCTCCAAGAAGGAAGGAACCAGTGAAAGGGTGGTTCATGTTTGGTGGGGATCATTTTTCTGTCAATTGTCCCAACAAGCCATCAGGGTCACAACCTCAAGGAAATTCTCTTCTTCTCCAAAGTGTTGCATTCTAGCAAAAGATCCATGTCACTTTGGATAATATGCAAGTTGAGTTCCAGATCACTCTAATAGAAACTCCAAGTACTATGTTTGGTATACCTATTTCTATTGTTATTGATACTGGAGCAACAAAAAAAATTGTTTCACCTAAAGTAGCTAGTCAAATTTTAGAAAGGTTGGTTTTATGGAAAAATCATGGATTGTTGAGTATGCATACTAGACAAGAGCTGAGGTGAGGTTATATCTTTTGGAGGCAAGGGTAGAACTTCCAAGTTTCTCTACATAGGTAAATTTGTACATAGTTCCCTTAGGATATTATGATGTCATGTTAGGGATGAATTGGCTATGGAAGCATAGGGTTAAAGTGGATTACCATGCTAAAACTCTAGAATGCTTAGATGACCTAGGTAATCAAGTGTCTTTGCAAGGAACACCTAGGGAAATAAAATTACATCAGATATCAGTTGTACAGATGCAAAGGGCGAAGAAGAAAGGATGTCAACTCTTCGTAGTGAAAATGGAAAAACTTGAGGAAAGTAAGGAATTCATTTCTCAAGATGATGTTGCTTATTATGGACCAAGAGATTTCCTAGATGTCTAAAAAGGAGAAGTGGTGGAATCTAGAGAAACGCATATGGAAAAATATCCTATCCTTCAAAAATTAGTGGATGTCTTTCTAGAAGAACTACCTGTAATTCCTCCCAAGAGAGTATTCAATTTCACCATCAACCTAGTACCAAGAATGGAACCTATATCTAAAGCGCCTTATAGGATGACCACAACAAAAAATTATGGAGCTTAAGGCACAATTAGAGGATTTATTGTCCAGAGGGCTAATAAAACCCAATGTTTCACCTTGGGGATCACCAGTAATCTTCATGAAGAAGAAAGATGGTACACTATGCTTGTATATTGATTATCGGATACTTAACAAAGCTACGATAAAGAATAAGTACCCATTGCCACACATTGATGATATTTTTGATCAAATGTGAGGAGTGGAATTATTTTCTAATATTGATCTACGGTCAGGTTACCATCAACTAAGGATCAAGGATGAACACAATTTCAAAAATACATTCAGGAATAGATATAGTCATTACGAGTTCATAGTCCTACCTTTTGGACTTACGAATGCACCTGCAACATTCATGAACCTAATGAACAATGTATTCAAGGATTGTTGAGATAGATTTGTATTGGTTTTACTAGATGATATCTTAATCTATTCCAAGAATGAGGAAGAGCATTGTAGACATTTAGAGATTGTTCTACAACGATTAAGAGATCATAAGCTATACGAGAAACTCTCTAAGTGCACCCTCTTCCAAAAGGAAGTTCGGTATCTTGGTCACGTGATTATAGTTGATGGAATCACGCTGGATCAAGCTAAGATAAAAGTGGTACTTGAGTGGCCAGTGCCAAATAATGTACTTGAGGTTAGAAGTTTTATGGGATTCGTAAGTTACTATCAAAGATTTTTTGCAAAATATTCCAAGATAGCTTTTCTTATTACTTCATTGCAAAGGAAAGGGAAAAATTTTGAGTGGTTTGAAAATTTCAAGACACATTTGACCTACTCAAGGAGAAGTCACCTACGACACCAATCTTGAAGGTACCTAATCCAAATTGTGAATTTATTGTTATCACAGATGGTTTAGGTGAAGGATTAGGTGGATTTTTAATATAGGATGGGTGAGTTATAACTATGAATAAATAAAGATAAAACCCTATGAGCAAAATTATTCATCGCATGATTTGGAGTTAGTAGTAGTAGTCCATGCATTGCAAATGTGGAGACATTATCTAATGGGTAAACCTTTTGAACTAAAGATGGATCATCATGGTCTAAAGTATTAGTTCACCCATTCCAACCTCAATGTATGACAAAGGATGTGATTGGAGTTGATAACTGATTATGTCTTCAACATTAACTACATCAAGGGAAAATAAAATTGGGTAGCCGATGCCCTAAGTCGTAAGAGGCATATCACTTCAATAGTATAAATTTAAACCGACTTCAAGGACCAAGTGTTATAGAAATCCAAGGGTGATGAATATTATGAGCAAGTCAATAAAGCACTCTAGGATAATCCACAAGACACAAGGTATGAAGGATTCCATTTTGAATTTAGTGGATTATTAAGGTTCAAAGGAAGAATATATGTGCCTAATTCTGAAGAATTAAGGAATTTGGTGTGGGAAGAAGTTCACAATGTGCCATACTTTGGACATCCTAGTGTAACCAAGATGTTGGTGGATGTGAAGCCATTTTATTTCTGGAAGGGAATGAAGGGAGATGTTGCTAGTTTTGTAGCAAGACGCTTAGAGTGTCAAAGGGTGGAGGCAAAACATCATCACCTTGTAGGACTTTTGTATCCTCTTGATGTTCTCGAGAGTGAGTTGCAAGTCATAAGCATGGAATTTCTACAAGGTCTACCTATTGCAAGAATGAAAATATGGAAGGTGTTGTGGAAAGATTGAAGGTGTTGTCATTGATGTCAACTAGTTATCTACTAGTTTTTGTTGGTTGTATATGTCGAGGATATTGAGAAAATTGTAATGAAGATATGTTACAAGTTTCAGTGGTTGATCTTGGTTTTGGTCCATATTTTCTCCTATGGTTGTGTGGTTCAGATATTATTTTCATGATTGTTAGAAGATGCTTTATCTAAATTTTTGGTTAATGATTTGTTGTATAGTGTAAGTTGTATTCACCAGTTGTGAACTGTGGTTTTAAGTGTTTTTGGTTGAGGTCTAGGAGAAATGTTCTTGGTCTAAATTTCTCTTTGATGAAGTCTTATGACTTGCAGTTCTAGATTTTTGTTGTTGTGATTTCATTAAACATAGTTTCAGCATTTGGAAGATTCGTGCTTAATGGTTCTATGTGTTTTACACTAGTTTGTCCGACCTTGTGTGAAATACTACTTTTGAGGATGATGAAGTGTGTTGGATCTATTTGGGTCCTTATGAAGCATGTGTTTGGGTTTCCCCCATTCTAATTCCACCCTAGGATGTTTTGGTGCTGACCTAATTTAAATTTGAATTTCGATGGCTGACTTTGGATATGTTTCAAAGTTGAAGATGGTATAAATGCAAGATGAGTTAATCATGAAATAGGATACAAGAGAAAAGAAGAAGAGTCATAAGAGAAAAGAGGAAGTGCAATTTTATGCGACATTGATTCTATTCAGTGTGTGTGTGTGTCTATGGTGCTATTGTGGCATATCAGTGTGAAGCTTAATGTTGAGTTTCTGGATGCAGTGAGTAGAAGGTGAACTCTATCATTCATGCATATGTGGAGTAATTGTGATGGAATCCTTTGTTACTTTGGGATTTTCATCCATTTGTAACAAGTCTTCTTTGTCTTCTTTGTATCTCTATGGAAGCGAGACCTCTGGGTTGTAGCCCTATTGGACAGTGAGTCCTTGTTTCAAATAGTGAGTCTTTATTTCAAGCAGTGAGCCTTATTTTAGATAGTGAGCCTTTTGTAATCAGTTTTGATATTATTTATAGTGTGATTTAATCCTCGCCATGGTTTTTCCCTTATTGGGTTTTCCACATAAATCTGGTGCTACTGTGTTTGTGTGTTGGATTTAATTTTATGCATTGGCATTTGATGATTAATCATTTAAGTAGTATTAAGAGTTTAGTTCTAGTGATTGAATTAAAGGTTTAATTTTGTGATAAATGATTTACCATCCCTCTCAGTTGTCCTATTCAACAATTGGTATCAGAGCTTGGTTCCTCATTGAAAATCTTAATCACTTGAGGAAGGTCTGTGATGGCTAGAAAAATGGTCTATGATTATCCAATGTTTGATAGAAAAAATTATGGTATCTGGAAAGTATTGATGGAAGAATATTTGGAGTATTGTGGATATGATGTGGACAAAGATTACAAGAATCCTTACACTCCTTTTGCTAATGGTCCAAGTATGCCTGAAGAGATCAAAGCACATGAAGCGAATAATAAGGCAAAGTACATCTTGAAGAATAGTTTGGTACATTATGAATTAATTAAGGTACAAAATTTGAAGATTGCTAAGGAAATCCGAGATGCCTTGGGAAGACTGCATGATGGAGATGAAATAGTTAAAGAAGTGAGATTATAGAATTTGGAGACACAGTTTGATCTTCTACATATGTCTGAGGATGATAATGTTAAAGCTTATGTACAAAGATTGGATGAGATAGTGGTCAGAATGTGAGGACTTGGTGCTATTGTTGATGAAACCAAATTTGTAAAGAAGATTCTTAGAACTCTTCCTGATGCTTATAGTGAGAAGGTGAGTGCTATTGAGCAGAATATAGATTATAATACCTATCCTAAGGATCTGCTATTAGGATTTTTGACATCTTATGAGATGAGGAAGTCAAGTATGAGGAATGGATGCAAATCAGAGACTTCTTTTAAAGCTACAAAATCTGAAGATCTAGATGAAGAGAAATTTGATGAAATAGAAGCTAAATTTCTAAGAAGGATGAGGAAAGGCTCTGGTAAGTATGAAGGTAAGTTTCCCTTTAAATGCTTTATTTGCGGAGAAATAGGTGATTATGTTGCAAAGTGTTCAGAAATAGCTAAAAGGAATAAACAAAGATATGAGAAGGAAAAGAAATGAAAGAATATTAATAGAGATTACTATGTGAATGAGAATGCTAGTATATTTGATGGATTTGGAATATGAAGATCCAGATGACAATGAATGCTTGTTCTTGGTGATTAAGGATGAACCTAGTTTTGCTAATTCTAAAAAATAGATAAAGGAAAGCCCTTTGGAGAAGGAGAAAAATGAGGGTACGGTTATCTCTATCCTACATACTAAACAAGAGAAAAAATTACTAGCTAGTTGATAGTGGTTGTTCACATCACATGACTAGTGATAAAATTAAGTTTGTTAAGCTTGATAAATATGACGGAGGATTGGTTATGTTTGGAGATGATACTGGTGCTAAAATTTGTCGGATAGGTTCAGTAAGTTTTGATGGCAAGCATCATATTGACGATGTTTACTATGTTAAGGGTTTAAGGCATAATTTTTTGAGCGTTGGTCAAATGTGCAGAAAGGGATATGATCTTGTGTTTAAAGAT